>CAWUFW010001551.1:0-257619 GCA_963921515.1 Calotriton arnoldi
GTGACCCAGACTCTGTCCCCTCTGCTTTCAGGTTCTTCAGAACTCCGATCCACTCTTGGATCCACCCGGACACTTTTCTCCTGGTCGCCAGCAGCACTTTGCAGCAGATCGCCATAAGAAACGACGACGAAACCCGACCCCGAAAGGCACCTATGCACCCGGCTTCCCTGGGTGAGGTAACACGAGTACTCCGGTGCTCCCGTGGGTAGAGACTCTTCAAAGTCCTAGATCTCAAAGGGTTTTGTCCTAGTCCTCTTTAAAGTGTCCCTTTCCTCTATTTTCCCGATCCCGACTTTCTCCATAGAAGTTAACGGCGTATCGCGGTTGTGTATTTACACTGCACGCGTCTCCCGTGGGTCCCCTGTGTCACTACCTTGGGTGGTTCCTTGTGGTCCAAGCACTTCTAGAGGCTCTAGGCCTAGTGTCTAGTTCAGTCGTGGTTCGCATACCACTTTATTGGTATATGGTTTGGTACGCCCCTAGGGCCCA
This sequence comes from Calotriton arnoldi, assembly GCA_963921515.1. Classification (NCBI taxonomy): domain Eukaryota; kingdom Metazoa; phylum Chordata; class Amphibia; order Caudata; family Salamandridae; genus Calotriton; species Calotriton arnoldi. Next base: position 490 of record CAWUFW010001551.1, read on the forward strand.
AACGTGTATTTGTGCTATTACTGTGATTTAAGATCTTATAACCTATGTACTTCGAACTCTAGCCTCATAAAGAGACTAGAGGGGTGTGTTTAGTAATAAATACATATATTTTGAATATATACCTGGTGTGGTGCTCTTTCATTTGGTCACTCAAGAGATTATAGACTGGTAAAACAAGCTGCTTTACATTCCTTCAAGACTTAGCCTGAAGGCTGCTCTCCACAGCTACCACTAGGATAGCTTTCAATAAGGTTGTCTTTAACCTACCTACCATAAGAGTCGATTTGGACTGGTGCAAGGTGCCCACTATAATTAGTGGACAGCATATGCCAGGCCAACTTCTCACAGTCTCCACTCCATTCATGCTGAGACGCAGACTCAGGCTCTGTCTCCACTCCATTCATGCTGAGACGCAGACTCAGGCTCTGTCTCCACTCCATTCATGCTGAGACTCAGACTCATGCTCTGTCTCCACTCCATTCATGCTGAGACGCAGACTCATGCTCTGTCTCCCCTCCATTCATGCTGAGACGCAGACTCAGGCTCTGTCTCCCTCCATTCATGCTGAGACGCAGGCTCTGTCTCCACTCCATTCATGCTGAGACTCAGACTCAGGCTCTGTCTCCACTCCATTCATGCTGAGACGCAGACTCAGGCTCTGTCTCCTCTCCATTCATGCTGAGACGCAGACTCAGGCTCTGTCTCCCCTCCATTCATGCTGAGACGCAGACTCGGGCTCTGTCTCCACTCCATTCATGCTGAGACACAGACTCAGGCTCTGTCTCCCTTCCATTCATGCTGAGACGCAGGCTCTGTCTCCACTCCATTCATGCTGAGACTCAGACTCATGCTCTGTCTCCCCTCCATTCATTCTGAGATGCAGACTCGGGCTCTGTCTCCACCCCATTCATGCTGAGACTCAGACTCATGCTCTGTCTCCCTCCATTCATGCTGAGACGAAGAATCAGGGTCTGTCTCCTCTCCATTCATGCTGAGACGCAGACTCAGGGTCTGTCTCCACTCCATTCATGCTGAGACGCAGACTCAGACTCAGGCTCTGCCTCCACTCCATTCATGCTGAGACGCAGACTCAGACTCAGGCTCTGCCTCCACTCCATTCATGCTGAGACGCAGACTCAGGCTCTGTCTTCTCTCCATTCATGCTGAGACGCAGACTCAGGCTCTGTCTCCCCTCCATTCATGCTGAGACACAGACTCGGGCTCTGTCTCCACTCCATTCATGCTGAGACACAGACTCAGGCTCTGTCTCCCTCCATTCATGCTGAGACGCAGGCTCTGTCTCCACTCCATTCATGCTGAGACGCAGACTCATGCTCTGTCTCCCCTCCATTCATGCTGAGACGCAGGCTCTGTCTCCACTCCATTCATGCTGAGACACAGACTCAGGCTCTGTCTCCACTCCATTCATGCTGAGACGCAGACTCATGCTCTGTCTCCCCTCCATTCATGCTGAGACTCATGCTCTGTCTCCCCTCCATTCATGCTGAGACGCAGACTCAGGCTCTGTCTCCACCCCATTCATGCTGAGACTCAGACTCATGCTATGTCTCCCCTCCATTCATGCTGAGGCGCAGACTCAGGCTCTGTCTCCACTCCATTCATGCTGAGACGCAGACTCAGGGTCTGTCTCCTCTCCATTCATGCTGAGACGCAGACTCAGGGTCTGTCTCCACTCCATTCATGCTGAGACGCAGACTCAGGCTCTGTCTCCACTCCATTCATGCTGAGACGCAGACTCGGGCTCTGTCTCCACTCCATTCATGCTGAGACGCAGACTCAGGCTCTGTCTCCACTCCATTCATGCTGAGGCGCAGACTCAGGCTCTGTCTCCACTCCATTCATGCTGAGACGCAGAATCAGGCTCTGTCTCCACTCCATTCATGCTGAGACGCAGACTCAGGCTCTGTCTCCACTCCATTCATGCTGAGACGCAGACTCAGGTTCTGTCTCCACTCCATTCATGCTGAGACTCAGACTCATGCTCTGTCTCCACTCCATTCATGCTGAGACGCAGACTCATGCTCTGTCTCCCCTCCATTCATGCTGAGACGCAGACTCAGGCTCTGTCTCCCCTCCATTCATGCTGAGACGCAGGCTCTGTCTCCACTCCATTCATGCTGAGACGCAGACTCAGGCTCTGTCTCCACTCCATTCATGCTGAGACGCAGACTCAGGCTCTGTCTCCTCTCCATTCATGCTGAGACGCAGACTCAGGCTCTGTCTCCCTCCATTCATGCTGAGACGCAGACTCGGGCTCTGTCTCCACTCCATTCATGCTGAGACACAGACTCAGGCTCTGTCTCCCCTCCATTCATGCTGAGACGCAGGCTCTGTCTCCACTCCATTCATGCTGAGACTCAGACTCATGCTCTGTCTCCCCTCCATTCATTCTGAGATGCAGACTCGGGCTCTGTCTCCACCCCATTCATGCTGAGACTCAGACTCATGCTCTGTCTCCCCTCCATTCATGGTGAGACGAAGAATCAGGGTCTGTCTCCTCTCCATTCATGCTGAGACGCAGACTCAGGGTCTGTCTCCACTCCATTCATGCTGAGACGCAGACTCAGACTCAGGCTCTGCCTCCACTCCATTCATGCTGAGACGCAGACTCAGACTCAGGCTCTGCCTCCACTCCATTCATGCTGAGACGCAGACTCAGGCTCTGTCTTCTCTCCATTCATGCTGAGACGCAGACTCAGGCTCTGTCTCCCCTCCATTCATGCTGAGACACAGACTCAGGCTCTGTCTCCACTCCATTCATGCTGAGACACAGACTCAGGCTCTGTCTCCCCTCCATTCATGCTGAGACGCACGCTCTGTCTCCACTCCATTCATGCTGAGACGCAGACTCATGCTCTGTCTCCCCTCCATTCATGCTGAGACGCAGGCTCTGTCTCCACTCCATTCATGCTGAGACACAGACTCAGGCTCTGTCTCCACTCCATTCATGCTGAGACTCAGACTCATGCTCTGTCTCCACTCCATTCATGCTGAGACGCAGACTCAGGCTCTGTCTCCACCCCATTCATGCTGAGACTCAGACTCATGCTATGTCTCCCTCCATTCATGCTGAGGCGCAGACTCAGGCTCTGTCTCCACTCCATTCATGCTGAGACGCAGACTCAGGGTCTGTCTCCTCTCCATTCATGCTGAGACGCAGACTCAGGGTCTGTCTCCACTCCATTCATGCTGAGACGCAGACTCAGGCTCTGTCTCCACTCCATTCATGCTGAGACGCAGACTCGGGCTCTGTCTCCACTCCATTCATGCTGAGACGCAGACTCAGGCTCTGTCTCCACTCCATTCATGCTGAGGCGCAGACTCAGGCTCTGTCTCCACTCCATTCATGCTGAGACGCAGAATCAGGCTCTGTCTCCACTCCATTCATGCTGAGACGCAGACTCAGGCTCTGTCTCCACTCCATTCATGCTGAGACGCAGACTCATGCTCTGTCTCCACTGCATTCATGCTGAGGCGCAGACTCAGGCTCTGTCTCCTCTCCATTCATGCTGAGACGCAGACTCAGGCTCTGTCTCCACTCCATTCATGCTGAGACACAGACTCATGCTCTGTCTCCACTCCATTCATGCTGAGACGCAGACTCAGGCTCTGTCTCCCCTCCATTCATGCTGAGACACAGACTCGGGCTCTGTCTCCACTCCATTCATGCTGAGACACAGACTCAGGCTCTGTCTCCCCTCCATTCATGCTGAGACGCAGGCTCTGTCTCCACTCCATTCATGCTGAGACTCAGACTCATGCTCTGTCTCCCCTCCATTCATTCTGAGATGCAGACTCGGGCTCTGTCTCCACCCCATTCATGCTGAGACTCAGACTCATGCTCTGTCTCCCCTCCATTCATGCTGAGACGAAGAATCAGGGTCTGTCTCCTCTCCATTCATGCTGAGACGCAGACTCAGGGTCTGTCTCCACTCCATTCATGCTGAGACGCAGACTCAGACTCAGGCTCTGCCTCCACTCCATTCATGCTGAGACGCAGACTCAGACTCAGGCTCTGCCTCCACTCCATTCATGCTGAGACGCAGACTCAGGCTCTGTCTTCTCTCCATTCATGCTGAGACGCAGACTCAGGCTCTGTCTCCCCTCCATTCATGCTGAGACACAGACTCGGGCTCTGTCTCCACTCCATTCATGCTGAGACACAGACTCAGGCTCTGTCTCCCCTCCATTCATGCTGAGACGCAGGCTCTGTCTCCACTCCATTCATGCTGAGACGCAGACTCATGCTCTGTCTCCCCTCCGTTCATGCTGAGACGCAGGCTCTGTCTCCACTCCATTCATGCTGAGACACAGACTCAGGCTCTGTCTCCACTCCATTCATGCTGAGACTCAGACTCATGCTCTGTCTCCCCTCCATTCATGCTGAGACGCAGACTCAGGCTCTGTCTCCACCCCATTCATGCTGAGACTCAGACTCATGCTATGTCTCCCCTCCATTCATGCTGAGGCGCAGACTCAGGCTCTGTCTCCACTCCATTCATGCTGAGACGCAGACTCAGGGTCTGTCTCCCTCTCCATTCATGCTGAGACGCAGACTCAGGGTCTGTCTCCACTCCATTCATGCTGAGACGCAGACTCAGGCTCTGTCTCCACTCCATTCATGCTGAGACGCAGACTCGGGCTCTGTCTCCACTCCATTCATGCTGAGACGCAGACTCAGGCTCTGTCTCCACTCCATTCATGCTGAGGCGCAGACTCAGGCTCTGTCTCCACTCCATTCATGCTGAGACGCAGAATCAGGCTCTGTCTCCACTCCATTCATGCTGAGACGCAGACTCAGGCTCTGTCTCCACTCCATTCATGCTGAGACGCAGACTCAGGCTCTGTCTCCACTCCATTCATGCTGAGACTCAGACTCATGCTCTGTCTCCACTCCATTCATGCTGAGACGCAGACTCATGCTCTGTCTCCCCTCCATTCATGCTGAGACGCAGACTCAGGCTCTGTCTCCCCTCCATTCATGCTGAGACGCAGGCTCTGTCTCCACTCCATTCATGCTGAGACGCAGACTCAGGCTCTGTCTCCACTCCATTCATGCTGAGACGCAGACTCAGGCTCTGTCTCCTCTCCATTCATGCTGAGACGCAGACTCAGGCTCTGTCTCCCCTCCATTCATGCTGAGACGCAGACTCGGGCTCTGTCTCCACTCCATTCATGCTGAGACACAGACTCAGGCTCTGTCTCCCCTCCATTCATGCTGAGACGCAGGCTCTGTCTCCACTCCATTCATGCTGAGACTCAGACTCATGCTCTGTCTCCCCTCCATTCATTCTGAGATGCAGACTCGGGCTCTGTCTCCACCCCATTCATGCTGAGACTCAGACTCATGCTCTGTCTCCCCTCCATTCATGCTGAGACGAAGAATCAGGGTCTGTCTCCTCTCCATTCATGCTGAGACGCAGACTCAGGGTCTGTCTCCACTCCATTCATGCTGAGACGCAGACTCAGACTCAGGCTCTGCCTCCACTCCATTCATGCTGAGACGCAGACTCAGACTCAGGCTCTGCCTCCACTCCATTCATGCTGAGACGCAGACTCAGGCTCTGTCTTCTCTCCATTCATGCTGAGACGCAGACTCAGGCTCTGTCTCCCCTCCATTCATGCTGAGACACAGACTCGGGCTCTGTCTCCACTCCATTCATGCTGAGACACAGACTCAGGCTCTGTCTCCCCTCCATTCATGCTGAGAGCGCAGGCTCTGTCTCCACTCCATTCATGCTGAGACGCAGACTCATGCTCTGTCTCCCCTCCATTCATGCTGAGACGCAGGCTCTGTCTCCACTCCATTCATGCTGAGACACAGACTCAGGCTCTGTCTCCACTCCATTCATGCTGAGACTCAGACTCATGCTCTGTCTCCCCTCCATTCATGCTGAGACGCAGACTCAGGCTCTGTCTCCACCCCATTCATGCTGAGACTCAGACTCATGCTATGTCTCCCCTCCATTCATGCTGAGGCGCAGACTCAGGCTCTGTCTCCACTCCATTCATGCTGAGACGCAGACTCAGGGTCTGTCTCCACTCCATTCATGCTGAGACGCAGACTCAGGCTCTGTCTCCACTCCATTCATGCTGAGACGCAGACTCGGGCTCTATCTCCACTCCATTCATGCTGAGGCGCAGACTCAGGCTCTGTCTCCACTCCATTCATGCTGAGACGCAGAATCAGGCTCTGTCTCCACTCCATTCATGCTGAGACGCAGACTCAGGCTCTGTCTCCACTCCATTCATGCTGAGACGCAGACTCATGCTCTGTCTCCACTGCATTCATGCTGAGGCGCAGACTCAGGCTCTGTCTCCTCTCCATTCATGCTGAGACGCAGACTCAGGCTCTGTCTCCACTCCATTCATGCTGAGACACAGACTCATGCTCTGTCTCCACTCCATTCATGCTGAGACGCAGACTCAGGCTCTGTCTCCCCTCCATTCATGCTGAGACACAGACTCAGGCTCTGTCTCCCCTCCATTCATGCTGAGACGCAGGCTCTGTCTCCACTCCATTCATGCTGAGACACAGACTCAGGCTCTGTCTCCCCTCCATTCATGCTGAGACGCAGACTCAGCCTCTGTCTCCACTCGATTCATGCTGAGACGCAGACTCAGGCTCTGTCTCCACTCCATTCATGCTGAGACACAGACTCAGGCTCTGTCACCCCTCCATTCATGCTGAGACGCAGGCTCTGTCTCCACTCCATTCATGCTGAGACTCAGACTCAGGCTCTGTCTCCCCTCCATTCATGCTGAGACGCAGACTCAGGCTCTGTCTCCACTCCATTCATGCTGAGATGCAGACTCAGGCTCTGTCTCCACTCCATTCATGCTGAGACGCAGACTCAGGCTCTGTCTCCACTCCATTCATGCTGAGACGCAGACTCAGGCTCTGTCTCCACTCCATTCATGCTGAGATGCAGACTCAAGCTCTGTCTCCTCTCCATTCATGCTGAGACGCAGACTCAGGCTCTGTCTCCACTCCATTCATGCTGAGACTCAGACTCAGGCTCTGTCTCCTCTCCATTCATGCTGAGACGCAGACTCAGGCTCTGTCTCCCTTCCATTCATGCTGAGACGCAGACTCAGGCTCTGTCTCCACTCCATTCATGCTGAGACGCAGACTCAGGCTCTGTCTCCTTTCCATTCATGCTGAGACGCAGACTGGCTGGCTCTGTCTCCACTCCATTCATGCTGAGACGCAGACTCAGGCTCTGTCTCCACTCCATTCATGCTGAGACGCAGACTCAGGCTCTGTCTCCACTCCATTCATGCTGAGACGCAGACTCAGACTCAGGCTCTGCCTCCACTCCATTCATGCTGAGACGCAGACTCAGGCTCTGTCTCCACTCCATTCATGCTGAGGCGCAGACTCAGGCTCTGTCTCCACTCCATTCATGCTGAGACGCAGACTCAGGCTCTGTCTCCACTCCATTCATGCTGAGGCGCAGACTGAGGCTCTGTCTCCACTCCATTCATGCTGAGACGCAGACTCAGTGTCTGTCCCCCCTCCATTCATGCTGAGACGCAGACTCAGGGTCTGTCTCCCCTCCATTCATGCTGAGGCGCAGGCTCTGTCTCCACTCCATTCATGCTGAGACGCAGACTCAGGCTCTGTCTCCCCTCCATTCATGCTGAGACGCAGACTCAGGCTCTGTCTCCCCTCCATTCATGCTGAGACGCAGACTCAGGCTCTGTCTCCACTCCATTCATGCTGAGACGTAGACTCAGGCTCTGTCTCCCCTCCATTCATGCTGAGACGCAGACTCAGGCTCTGTCTCCACTCCATTCATGCTGAGACTCAGACTCAGGCTCTGTCTCCTCTCCATTCATGCTGAGACGCAGACTCAGACTCAGGCTCTGTCTCCACTCCATTCATGCTGAGACGCAGACTCAGGCTCTGTCTCCTCTCCATTCATGCTGAGACGCAGACTCAGACTCAGGCTCTGTCTCCACTCCATTCATTCCTAGACGCAGACTCAGGCTCTGTCTCCCCTCCATTCATGCTGAGACGCAGACTCATGCTCTGTCTCCACTCCATTCATGCTGAGACGCAGACTCAGGCTCTGTCTCCACTCCATTCATGCTGAGACGCAGACTCAGGCTCTGTCTCCACTCCATTCATGCTGAGACACAGACTCAGGCTCTGTCTCCACTCCATTCATGCTGAGACGCAGACTCAGGCTCTGTCTCCACTCCATTCATGCTGAGATGCAGACTCGGGCTCTGTCTCCTCTCCATTCATGCTGAGACACAGACTCAGGCTCTGTCTCCACTCCATTCATGCTGAGACGCAGACTCAGGCTCTGTCTCCACTCCATTCATGCTGAGACACAGACTCAGGCTCTGTCTCCACTCCATTCATGCTGAGATGCAGACTCAGGCTCTGTCTCCACTCCATTCATGCTGAGATGCAGACTCGGGCTCTGTCTCCTCTCCATTCATGCTGAGACACAGACTCAGGCTCTGTCTCCACTCCATTCATGCTGAGACGCAGACTCAGGCTCTGTCTCCACTCCATTCATGCTGAGACACAGACTGGCTGGCTCTGTCTCCACTCCATTCATGCTGAGACGCAGACTCAGGGTCTGTCTCCACTCCATTCATGCTGAGACGCAGACTCAGACTCAGGCTCTGCCTCCACTCCATTCATGCTGAGACGCAGACTCAGACTCAGGCTCTGCCTCCACTCCATTCATGCTGAGACGCAGACTCAGGCTCTGTCTTCTCTCCATTCATGCTGAGACGCAGACTCAGGCTCTGTCTCCCCTCCATTCATGCTGAGACACAGACTCGGGCTCTGTCTCCACTCCATTCATGCTGAGACACAGACTCAGGCTCTGTCTCCCTCCATTCATGCTGAGACGCAGGCTCTGTCTCCACTCCATTCATGCTGAGATGCAGACTCATGCTCTGTCTCCCCTCCATTCATGCTGAGACGCAGGCTCTGTCTCCACTCCATTCATGCTGAGACACAGACTCAGGCTCTGTCTCCACTCCATTCATGCTGAGACTCAGACTCATGCTCTGTCTCCCCTCCATTCATGCTGAGACGCAGACTCAGGCTCTGTCTCCACCCCATTCATGCTGAGACTCAGACTCATGCTATGTCTCCCCTCCATTAATGCTGAGACGCAGACTCAGGCTCTGTCTCCACTCCATTCATGCTGAGACGCAGACTCAGGGTCTGTCTCCTCTCCATTCATGCTGAGACGCAGACTCAGGGTCTGTCTCCACTCCATTCATGCTGAGACGCAGACTCAGGCTCTGTCTCCACTCCATTCATGCTGAGACGCAGACTCGGGCTCTGTCTCCACTCCATTCATGCTGAGACGCAGACTCAGGCTCTGTCTCCACTCCATTCATGCTGAGACGCAGACTCAGGCTCTGTCTCCACTCCATTCATGCTGAGACGCAGAATCAGGCTCTGTCTCCACTCCATTCATGCTGAGACGCAGACTCAGGCTCTGTCTCCACTCCATTCATGCTGAGACGCAGACTCATGCTCTGTCTCCACTGCCATTCATGCTGAGGCGCAGACTCAGGCTCTGTCTCCTCTCCATTCATGCTGAGACGCAGACTCAGGCTCTGTCTCCACTCCATTCATGCTGAGACACAGACTCATGCTCTGTCTCCACTCCATTCATGCTGAGACGCAGACTCAGGCTCTGTCTCCCCTCCATTCATGCTGAGACGCAGACTCAGGCTCTGTCTCCCCTCCATTCATGCTGAGACGCAGGCTCTGTCTCCACTCCATTCATGCTGAGACACAGACTCAGGCTCTGTCTCCCCTCCATTCATGCTGAGACGCAGACTCAGCCTCTGTCTCCACTCCATTCATGCTGAGACGCAGACTCAGGCTCTGTCTCCACTCCATTCATGCTGAGACACAGACTCAGGCTCTGTCACCCCTCCATTCATGCTGAGACACAGGCTCTGTCTCCACTCCATTCATGCTGAGACTCAGACTCAGGCTCTGTCTCCCCTCCATTCATGCTGAGACGCAGACTCAGGCTCTGTCTCCACTCCATTCATGCTGAGACGCAGACTCAGGCTCTGTCTCCACTCCATTCATGCTGAGACGCAGACTCAGGCTCTGTCTCCACTCCATTCATGCTGAGATGCAGACTCAAGCTCTGTCTCCTCTCCATTCATGCTGAGACGCAGACTCAGGCTCTGTCTCCACTCCATTCATGCTGAGACTCAGACTCAGGCTCTGTCTCCTCTCCATTCATGCTGAGACGCAGACTCAGGCTCTGTCTCCCTTCCATTCATGCTGAGACGCAGACTCAGGCTCTGTCTCCACTCCATTCATGCTGAGACGCAGACTCAGGCTCTGTCTCCTTTCCATTCATGCTGAGACGCAGACTGGCTGGCTCTGTCTCCACTCCATTCATGCTGAGACGCAGACTCAGGCTCTGTCTCCACTCCATTCATGCTGAGACGCAGACTCAGGCTCTGTCTCCACTCCATTCATGCTGAGACGCAGACTCAGACTCAGGCTCTGCCTCCACTCCATTCATGCTGAGACGCAGACTCAGGCTCTGTCTCCACTCCATTCATGCTGAGGCGCAGACTCAGGCTCTGTCTCCACTCCATTCATGCTGAGACGCAGACTCAGGCTTGGTCTCCACTCCATTCATGCTGAGGCGCAGACTGAGGCTCTGTCTCCACTCCATTCATGCTGAGACGCAGACTCAGTGCTCTGTCCCCCTCCATTCATGCTGAGACGCAGACTCAGGGTCTGTCTCCCCTCCATTCATGCTGAGGCGCAGGCTCTGTCTCCACTCCATTCATGCTGAGACGCAGACTCAGGCTCTGTCTCCCTCCATTCATGCTGAGACGCAGACTCAGGCTCTGTCTCCCCTCCATTCATGCTGAGACGCAGACTCAGGCTCAGTCTCCCCTCCATTCATGCTGAGACGCAGACTCAGGCTCTGTCTCCACTCCATTCATGCTGAGACTCAGACTCAGGCTCTGTCTCCTCTCCATTCATGCTGAGACGCAGACTCAGACTCAGGCTCTGTCTCCACTCCATTCCTGCTGAGACGCAGACTCAGGCTCTGTCTCCTCTCCATTCATGCTGAGACGCAGACTCAGACTCAGGCTCTGTCTCCACTCCATTCATGCTGAGACGCAGACTCAGGCTCTGTCTCCCCTCCATTCATGCTGAGACGCAGACTCATGCTCTGTCTCCACTCCATTCATGCTGAGACGCAGACTCAGGCTCTGTCTCCACTCCATTCATGCTGAGACGCAGACTCAGGCTCTGTCTCCACTCCATTCATGCTGAGACACAGACTCAGGCTCTGTCTCCACTCCATTCATGCTGAGACGCAGACTCAGGCTCTGTCTCCACTCCATTCATGCTGAGATGCAGACTCGGGCTCTGTCTCCTCTCCATTCATGCTGAGACACAGACTCAGGCTCTGTCTCCACTCCATTCATGCTGAGACGCAGACTCAGGCTCTGTCTCCACTCCATTCATGCTGAGACACAGACTCAGGCTCTGTCTCCACTCCATTCATGCTGAGATGCAGACTCAGGCTCTGTCTCCACTCCATTCATGCTGAGATGCAGACTCGGGCTCTGTCTCCTCTCCATTCATGCTGAGACACAGACTCAGGCTCTGTCTCCACTCCATTCATGCTGAGACGCAGACTCAGGCTCTGTCTCCACTCCATTCATGCTGAGACACAGACTGGCTGGCTCTGTCTCCACTCCATTCATGCTGAGACTCAGACTCAGGCTCTGTCTCCACTCCATTCATGCTGAGACGCAGACTCATGCTCTGTCTCCCCTCCATTCATGCTGAGACGCAGACTCAGGCTCTGTCTCCACTCCATTCATGCTGAGACGTAGACTCAGGCTCTGTCTCCACTCCATTCATGCTGGTACTTTTGGCTGCTCTTACCCTGCCTTCTTGCATTTTGCACATTTCTCTGGAGTTGTCCCCTTCCTCCTCTTCTCTCGGGAGACTGTCTCTCTCGTGGTGCTTTTTTTCTCACTTCGCCAGCGCCCGTTCCACCGCGGGTGTTCCCGTTTGTTGTGGAGGGCGCCGGCGTACATTTAGCTTCTTCCGGTCTCTGGGGAGTGGAGCCAAGGCTGTTAGCACTCTGGCTCTGCTCCTCTACTTAACCAGCATGGCAGGCTCGTCGCGCGCGTGACGCGCGCAGCGGGCGCGCCGCCCGGCGCGCAAGGCGCGCAAAGGTAAGCCCCGTCTGCGCCCGTCCGCGCTAAGATCGCGCCTTGCGCAGGAGATGCTGTCCGGTCCATTGCTGGTCAACGGGAGCGGATTTGCCTTTCCGTGAGTCATTGTTGGCTTTGCGGGCAGCCTGGGCTCCCTGCCATCACTCCCTGGACCCGGATATTTTAGCTAAAAGCGAATATTGGTTTGTACAGGATGTAATGTCCCTCTTAAACAGGCTTGTAACACTCCCTCGAATAATAAAAGTACTAGGACCAGTTCTACAGTACAGACTGCACAGGGCTTTCTCATTAATGCCAGATCTCTGATTAAAAATAAGGTTGCCTTTAGAGATTTTGTATCAGCCAGGAAACCTACATGGGTTTTCATTACCGAAACTTGGGCTACGGACGCCTCTGGTCCTGACTTAGTAGATGCTATTCCTACTGGTTATACCCTGGCTAGAATGGACAGGAGTAGATCGGCGAGGAGGGGGTGTGGGCATTCTATATAGAGAAACCCTGATCTGTCGCACTCAGGCTCTGTCCGCTCCTCCTGATCTCTACCAGGCTTTCTATTTTCTCTTAATCTTCATTCCACGGAAAGTTTCTCTGGCATTCTCTGCTATAGGCCACCTGGCTCTAGGGCTGCCTTTAGTCAGGATTTTAGTAGGCTCTTGGAGCCCTACTGTGAAAGATCTAATCTCACTCTCCTGGGGGATTTTAATTTCCATTTTGATAACCCCGACTGCAGGGATGCCCTGGGTCTTTTGGACACCCTGAATGGATGTGGTTTTTCTCAGCTGGTCAAGAAGCCTACCCATCTAGCGGGACACATACTTGATGGGGTCTTTTCGAATGACCCACGTGTAACGGTGGGGGAACCTATCCCCTAGCCTGGTCTGATCATTTTGCTGTTCCTTTTGACCTACATTTTATGTCTCCGGCGCTGATTATCTCTGGTGATATGAACTCAGACGAGAGGAGGAATCTTAGCCTCATAAGTAATGAGTCTCTCTCAAAATTTTTAACAATCTTGAGTTCACTAAGTTCAATGATGCTAATTTGGCAGCGGTAGAATTATCGCAACATTTGCTAACAGCTATGGATACTTTTGCACCTCTCAGTAGATACTATTCAGCAAGGAAAAAAACCCTCTGCTCCTTGGTTTTACGGAGAGGCTCAGAATGATGAGACAGGGCTGCCGCAGACAGGAGCGGCATTGGCGCCTAGATCTAAACCCGCTGAATAGGACACTACATAAGCAAGGCCTCAAAGAATATAAAATTGCTGTCATGGAGGAAAAGAGATTATATTTCTCTAAAACCACCGACTCTATGAGATCCTCTAGAGATCTCTTCAAGGTAATAAATTCTCTCACCTCTTCCCCTGCCTTTGACCCTTCAATTTTTTCACAGGAGCGTTGTGATAAAATATCTGATTTTTCCACACTAAGATTGCAGATATCTATTCCCTGCTTGAAGCCTCCAACCCCTCACCGGGGGCATCTGTTCGATCCACCTTCCACTCTATTGGTGCCGTACCCACTGAAGGGTCGCCCAGTTTGTTCATTTTCCCTAATATGTCTTATGAGGTGACCGATCGGATCCTTGAAGGGGTTAAATCAGGCTCCCCTCTGGATCCTTGTCCCCTCAAGGTGCTAAAACTTGGTCGTGAAGCTATTGTCCCTCATTTGACGGATGTTTTTAATATTGCCATCTCAGAGGGGCTATTTCCCACTTTGTGGAAGACGGCTGTAGTGAAGCCTCTCTTGAAGAAACCTTCTCTGGATCCTGATGAATTGAAGAACTATCGCCCTATCTCCCTGCTTCCTGTTCCAGCTAAGATTCTGGAAACATATCTCAATTCCCATCTCAGTATCTATCTTAAGGATTTTCATTTACTGGATGGCTCGCAGCATGGATTCAGAGGCCTTCATAGTACAGAGACTGCTTTGACAGCTGTATTTGACAATATTCGAGTTCAAGTGGATGCAGGTCATACCACCCTCCTTGTTCTACTGGATCTCACCGCAGCCTTTGACACCCTGTCTCCCTGTAGACTGATTGATCGTCTCAGAGAGATAGGTATTGGGGGCACTGCTTTGGGGCTTCTTGCTTCCTTTCTTAGCGAGCGAGCACAGATGGTTAAGCTTGGCCGTTTTTACTCAGCCCCCAAACCTCTGCTCTGTGGTGTTCCTCAGGGCTCCTCCCTGAGCCCTACTCTTTTTAATATTTATGTCGCCCCTCTTGCGAAGGTTGTGAGATCTTTTGGGCTGGAAGTATTGTCCTATGCGGACGACACCCAAATTATGGTGTCTATCTCGCATAACATAAAGGATTCGGCCCTTAATTTTAGGAACTGTATGCAGGCAGTATCCTCCTGGATGGTGGAGAATTTTTTAAAACTGAATGGAGAGAAGACGGAGGTCTTGGTCTTTGGGAGTAAGCAGGAGGTATGGTCCAGTGACTGGTGGCCGGATGCCCTTGGCGTCTGCCCCTCTCCGGTCTCCCATGGCAAAAACCTGGGGGTAATCGTGGATAACTCATTGTCCTTGAACCTTCAGGTTAGTAGGACAGTTTCCACGTGCTTTGGGATCATTAGGATCCTACGGAAAATCTCCCACTATCTCTCCTTCGATGCACGTAAGCAGGCTGTCATTGCACTGGTTATATCCAGATTGGATTATTGCAATGCACTTTATCTGGGCATTAGCAAGGGCCTGATACGAGCGTCTGCAGATGGTGCAGAATGCCGCTGCCAGGCTGGTGATGAATTTGTCTAAATATGATTCAGTCTCAGATGCTATTAGGTTGCTGCATTGGCTGCCTGTGGACCGTAGGATCCTTTTCAAGACCCTGTGCATGACTCACAATGCTTATTATGGGTCAGGCCCTGAAGCGATTAAGTCCCTTTTCCATCATTATGTTCCCAACAGGCGGCTCCGTTCTGCAGATAAGAATCTGCTTACGGTACAGAGATTTAAGAAGGTCACATGGGGTGGTCGAGCTTTCTCCACTGCTGCTGTTAAACTGTGGAACTCCCTCCCGGAACATCTCTCAAGTCAGGTGTCCCATTCTCTTTTCCGTAGGGCCTTAAAGACCTGGTTTTTCTCTCAGACCTCGGTATGAGCATGTTTTTCTGTTTGCATCCTTAGGTTCGTTTATAGCGCCTTGACGCCCTTGGGCTTAGTTCGCGCGTTACAAGTTTTATATTCATTCATTCATTCAGACGCAGACTCAGGCTCTGTCTCCACTCCATTCATGCTGAGACGCAGACTCATGCTCTGTCTCCACTCCATTCATGCTGAGACGCAGACTCAGGCTCTGTCTCCACTCCATTCATGCTGAGACGCAGACTCAGGCTCTGTCTCCACTCCATTCATGCTGAGACGCAGACTCAGGCTCTGTCTCCACTCCATTCATGCTGAGACGCAGACTCAGGCTCTGTCTCCCCTCCATTCATGCTGAGACGCAGACTCAGGCTCTGTCTCCACTCCATTCATGCTGAGACGCAGACTCATGCTCTGTCTCCCCTCCATTCATGCTGAGACGCAGACTCGGGCTCTTTCTCCACTCCATTCATGCTGAGACGCAGACTCAGGCTCTGTCTCCACTCCATTCATGCTGAGCCGCAGACTCAGGCTCTGTCTCCCCTCCATTTATGCTGAGAGCAGCTCAGGCTCTGTCTCCACTTTATTCATGCTGAGACGCCAGACTCAGGCTCTGTCTCCACTCCATTCATGCTGAGACGCAGACTCAGGCTCTGTCTCCACTCCATTCATGCTGAGACGCAGACTCAGGCTCTGTCTCCTCTCCATTCATGCTGAGACGCAGACTCAGGCTCTGTCTCCCCTCCATTCATGCTGAGGCACAGACTCAGGCTCTGTCTCCACTCCATTCATGCTGAGACGCAGACTCAGGCTCTGTCTCCACTCCATTCATGCTGAGACGCAGACTCAGGCTCTGTCTCCTCTCCATTCATGCTGAGACGCAGACTCAGGCTCTGTCTCCCCTCCATTCATGCTGAGATGCAGACTCAGGGTCTGTCTCCACTCCATTCATGCTGAGGCGCATACTCAGGCTCTGTCTCCACTCCATTCATGCTGAGATGCAGACTCAGGGTCTGTCTCCACTCCATTCATGCTGAGACACAGACAGGCTGGCTCTGTCTCCACTCCATTCATGCTGAGATGCAGACTCAGGCTCTGTCTCCACTCCATTCATGCTGAGACGCAGACTCAGGCTCTGTCTCCACTCCATTCATGCTGAGACGCAGACTCAGGGTCTGTCTCCACTCCATTCATGCTGAGGCGCAGACTCAGGCTCTGCCTCCACTCCATTCATGCTGAGGCGCAGACTCAGGCTCTGTCTCCACTCCATTCATGCTGAGACGCAGACTCAGGCTCTGTCTCCTCTCCATTCATGCTGAGACGCAGACTCAGGGTCTGTCTCCACTCCATTCATGCTGAGACGCAGACTCAGGCTCTGTCTCCACTCCATTCATGCTGAGACGCAGACTCAGGCTCTGTCTCCACTCCATTCATGCTGAGACGCAGACTCAGGCTCTGTCTCCACTCCATTCATGCTGAGACGCAGACTCAGGCTCTGTCTCCACTCCATTCATGCTGAGACTCAGACTCATGCTCTGTCTCCACTCCATTCATGCTGAGACGCAGACTCATGCTCTGTCTCCCCTCCATTCATGCTGAGACGCAGACTCAGGCTCTGTCTCCCCTCCATTCATGCTGAGACGCAGGCTCTGTCTCCACTCCATTCATGCTGAGACGCAGACTCAGGCTCTGTCTCCACTCCATTCATGCTGAGACGCAGACTCAGGCTCTGTCTCCTCTCCATTCATGCTGAGACGCAGACTCAGGCTCTGTCTCCCCTCCATTCATGCTGAGACGCAGACTCGGGCTCTGTCTCCACTCCATTCATGCTGAGACACAGACTCAGGCTCTGTCTCCCCTCCATTCATGCTGAGACGCAGGCTCTGTCTCCACTCCATTCATGCTGAGACTCAGACTCATGCTCTGTCTCCCCTCCATTCATTCTGAGATGCAGACTCGGGCTCTGTCTCCACCCCATTCATGCTGAGACTCAGACTCATGCTCTGTCTCCCCTCCATTCATGCTGAGGCGCAGACTCAGGCTCTGTCTCCACTCCATTCATGCTGAGACGAAGAATCAGGGTCTGTCTCCTCTCCATTCATGCTGAGACGCAGACTCAGGGTCTGTCTCCACTCCATTCATGCTGAGACGCAGACTCAGACTCAGGCTCTGCCTCCACTCCATTCATGCTGAGACGCAGACTCAGACTCAGGCTCTGCCTCCACTCCATTCATGCTGAGACGCAGACTCAGGCTCTGTCTTCTCTCCATTCATGCTGAGACGCAGACTCAGGCTCTGTCTCCCCTCCATTCATGCTGAGACACAGACTCGGGCTCTGTCTCCACTCCATTCATGCTGAGACACAGACTCAGGCTCTGTCTCCCCTCCATTCATGCTGAGACGCAGGCTCTGTCTCCACTCCATTCATGCTGAGACGCAGACTCATGCTCTGTCTCCCCTCCATTCATGCTGAGACGCAGGCTCTGTCTCCACTCCATTCATGCTGAGACACAGACTCAGGCTCTGTCTCCACTCCATTCATGCTGAGACTCAGACTCATGCTCTGTCTCCCCTCCATTCATGCTGAGATGCAGACTCGGGCTCTGTCTCCACCCCATTCATGCTGAGACTCAGACTCATGCTCTGTCTCCCCTCCATTCATGCTGAGGCGCAGACTCAGGCTCTGTCTCCACTCCATTCATGCTGAGACGCAGACTCAGGGTCTGTCTCCCTCTCCATTCATGCTGAGACGCAGACTCAGGGTCTGTCTCCACTCCATTCATGCTGAGACGCAGACTCAGGCTCTGTCTCCACTCCATTCATGCTGAGACGCAGACTCGGGCTCTGTCTCCACTCCATTCATGCTGAGACGCAGACTCAGGCTCTGTCTCCACTCCATTCATGCTGAGGCGCAGACTCAGGCTCTGTCTCCACTCCATTCATGCTGAGACGCAGAATCAGGCTCTGTCTCCACTCCATTCATGCTGAGACGCAGACTCAGGCTCTGTCTCCACTCCATTCATGCTGAAACGCAGACTCATGCTCTGTCTCCACTGCATTCATGCTGAGGCGCAGACTCAGGCTCTGTCTCCTCTCCATTCATGCTGAGACGCAGACTCAGGCTCTGTCTCCACTCCATTCATGCTGAGACACAGACTCATGCTCTGTCTCCACTCCATTCATGCTGAGACGCAGACTCAGGCTCTGTCTCCCCTCCATTCATGCTGAGACGCAGACTCAGGCTCTGTCTCCCCTCCATTCATGCTGAGACGCAGGCTCTGTCTCCACTCCATTCATGCTGAGACACAGACTCAGGCTCTGTCTCCCCTCCATTCATGCTGAGACGCAGACTCAGGCTCTGTCTCCACTACATTCATGCTGACCCGCAGACTCAGGCTCTGTCTCCACTCCATTCATGCTGAGACACAGACTCAGGCTCTGTCTCCCCTCCATTCATGCTGAGACGCAGGCTCTGTCTCCACTCCATTCATGCTGAGACTCAGACTCAGGCTCTGTCTCCCCTCCATTCATGCTGAGACGCAGACTCAGGCTCTGTCTCCACTCCATTCATGCTGAGACGCAGACTCAGGCTCTGTCTCCACTCCATTCATGCTGAGACGCAGACTCAGGCTCTGTCTCCACTCCATTCATGCTGAGACGCAGACTCAGGCTCTGTCTCCACTCCATTCATGCTGAGATGCAGACTCAAGCTCTGTCTCCTCTCCATTCATGCTGAGACGCAGACTCAGGCTCTGTCTCCACTCCATTCATGCTGAGACTCAGACTCAGGCTCTGTCTCCTCTCCATTCATGCTGAGACGCAGACTCAGGCTCTGTCTCCCTTCCATTCATGCTGAGACGCAGACTCAGGCTCTGTCTCCACTCCATTCATGCTGAGACGCAGACTCAGGCTCTGTCTCCTTTCCATTCATGCTGAGACGCAGACTGGCTGGCTCTGTCTCCACTCCATTCATGCTGAGACGCAGACTCAGGCTCTGTCTCCACTCCATTCATGCTGAGGCGCAGACTCGGGCTCTGTCTCCACTCCATTCATGCTGAGACGCAGACTCAGGCTCTGTCTCCACTCCATTCATGCTGAGACGCAGACTCAGGCCCTGTCTCCACTCCATTCATGCTGAGACGCAGACTCAGGCTCTGTCTCCTTTCCATTCATGCTGAGACGCAGACTGGCTGGCTCTGTCTCCACTCCATTCATGCTGAGACGCAGACTCAGGCTCTGTCTCCACTCCATTCATGCTGAGGCGCAGACTCGGGCTCTGTCTCCACTCCATTCATGCTGAGACGCAGACTCAGGCTCTGTCTCCACTCCATTCATGCTGAGGCACAGACTCGGGCTCTGTCTCCACTCCATTCATGCTGAGACGCAGACTCAGACTCAGGCTCTGTCTCCACTCCATTCATGCTGAGGCGCAGACTCAGGCTCTGTCTCCACTCCATTCATGCTGAGACACAGACTCAGGCTCTGTCTCCCCTCCATTCATGCTGAGGCGCAGACTCAGGCTCTGTCTCCTCTCCATTCATGCTGAGACGCAGACTCAGGCTCTGTCTCCACTCCATTCATGCTGAGACGCAGACTCAGGCTCTGTCTCCACTCCATTCATGCTGAGACGCAGACTCAGGGTCTGTCTCCACTCCATTCATGCTGAGACACAGACTGGCTGGCTATGTCTCCACTCCATTCATGCTGAGATGCAGACTCAGGCTCTGTCTCCACTCCATTCATGCTGAGACGCAGACTCAGGCTCTGTCTCCACTCCATTCATGCTGAGACGCAGACTCAGGGTCTGTCTCCACTCCATTCATGCTGAGGCGCAGACTCAGGCTCTGCCTCCACTCCATTCATGCTGAGGCGCAGACTCAGGCTCTGTCTCCACTCCATTCATGCTGAGACGCAGACTCAGGCTCTGTCTCCACTCCATTCATGCTGAGATGCAGACTCAAGCTCTGTCTCCTCTCCATTCATGCTGAGACGCAGACTCAGGCTCTGTCTCCATTCCATTCATGCTGAGACGCAGACTGGCTGCCTCTGTCTCCACTCCATTCATGCTGAGACGCAGACTCAGGCTCTGTCTCCACTCCATTCATGCTGAGGCGCAGACTCGGGCTCTGTCTCCACTCCATTCATGCTGAGACGCAGACTCAGACTCTGTCTCCACTCCATTCATGCTGAGACGCAGACTCAGGCTCTGTCTCCACTCCATTCATGTCGAGACTCAGACTCAGGCTCTGTCTCCTTTCCATTCATGCTGAGACGCAGACTCAGGATCTGTCTCCACTCCATTCATGCTGAGGCGCAGACTCGGGCTCTGTCTCCACTCCATTCATGCTGAGACGCAGACTCAGAATCAGGCTCTGTCTCCACTCCATTCATGCTGAGGCGCAGACTCAGGCTCTGTCTCCACTCCATTCTTGCTGAGACACAGACTCAGGCTCTGTCTCCCCTCCATTCATGCTGAGGCGCAGACTCAGGCTCTGTCTCCTCTCCATTCATGCGGAGACGCAGACTCAGGCTCTGTCTCCACTCCATTCATGCTGAGACGCAGACTCAGGCTCTGTCTCCACTCCATTCATGCTGAGACGCAGACTCAGGGTCTGTCTCCACTCCATGCATGCTGAGACACAGACTGGCTGGCTCTGTCTCCACTCCATTCATGCTGAGATTCAGACTCAGGCTCTGTCTCCACTCCATTCATGCTGAGATGCAGACTCAGGCTCTGTCTCCACTCCATTCATGCTGAGACGCAGACTCAGGGTCTGTCTCCACTCCATTCATGCTGAGGCGCAGACTCAGGCTCTGCCTCCACTCCATTCATGCTGAGGAGCAGACTCAGGCTCTGTCTCCACTCCATTCATGCTGAGACGCAGACTCAGGCTCTGTCTCCTCTCCATTCATGCTGAGACGCAGACTCAGGGTCTGTCTCCACCCCATTAATGCTGAGACGCATGCTCTGTCTCCACTCCATTCGTGCTGAGACGCAGGCTCTGTCTCCACTCCATTCATGCTGAGACGCAGACTCAGGCTCTGTCTCCACTCCATTCATGCTGAGACGCAGACTCAGGCTCTGTCTCCACTCCATTCATGCTGAGACTCAGACTCATGCTCTGTCTCCACTCCATTCATGCTGAGACGCAGACTCATGCTCTGTCTCCCCTCCATTCATGCTGAGACGCAGACTCAGGCTCTGTCTCCCCTCCATTCATGCTGAGACGCAGGCTCTGTCTCCACTCCATTCATGCTGAGACGCAGACTCAGGCTCTGTCTCCACTCCATTCATGCTGAGACGCAGACTCAGGCTCTGTCTCCTCTCCATTCATGCTGAGACGCAGACTCAGGCTCTGTCTCCCTCCATTCATGCTGAGACGCAGACTCGGGCTCTGTCTCCACTCCATTCATGCTGAGACACAGACTCAGGCTCTGTCTCCCCTCCATTCATGCTGAGACGCAGGCTCTGTCTCCACTCCATTCATGCTGAGACTCAGACTCATGCTCTGTCTCCCCTCCATTCATTCTGAGACCCAGACTCGGGCTCTGTCTCCACCCCATTCATGCTGAGACTCAGACTCATGCTCTGTCTCCCCTCCATTCATGCTGAGGAGCAGACTCAGGCTCTGTCTCCACTCCATTCATGCTGAGACGCAGACTCAGGGTCTGTCTCCTCTCCATTCATGCTGAGACGCAGACTCAGGGTCTGTCTCCACTCCATTCATGCTGAGACGCAGACTCAGACTCAGGCTCTGCCTCCACTCCATTCATGCTGAGACACAGACTCAGACTCAGGCTCTGCCTCCATTCCATTCATGCTGAGACGCAGACTCAGGCTCTGTCTCCTCTCCATTCATGCTGAGACGCAGACTCAGGCTCTGGCTCCCCTCCATTCATGCTGAGACGCAGACTCAGGCTCTGTCTCCACTCCATTCATGCTGAGACACAGACTCAGGCTCTGTCTCCCCTCCATTCATGCTGAGACGCAGGCTCTGTCTCCACTCCATTCATGCTGAGACGCAGACTCATGCTCTGTCTCCCCTCCATTCATGCTGAGACGCAGGGTCTGTCTCCACTCCATTCATGCTGAGACACAGACTCAGGCTCTGTCTCCACTCCATTCATGCTGAGACTCAGACTCATGCTCTGTCTCCCCTTCATTCATGCTGAGACGCAGACTCGGGCTCTGTCTCCACCCCATTCATGCTGAGACTCAGACTCATGCTCTGTCTCCCCTCCATTCATGCTGAGGCGCAGACTCAGGCTCTGTCTCCACTCCATTCATGCTGAGACGCAGACTCAGGGTCTGTCTCCTCTCCATTCATGCTGAGACGCAGACTCAGGGTCTGTCTCCACTCCATTCATGCTGAGACGCAGACTCAGGCTCTGTCTCCCATCCATTCATGCTGAGACGCAGACTCGGGCTCTGTCTCCACTCCATTCATGCTGAGACGCAGACTCAGGGTCTGTCTCCACTCCATTCATGCTGAGACGCAGACTCAGGCTCTGTCTCCACTCCATTCATGCTGAGACGCAGACTCGGGCTCTGTCTCCACTCCATTCATGCTGAGGCGCAGACTCAGGCTCTGTCTCCTCTCCATTCATGCTGAGACGCAGACTCAGGCTCTGTCTCCACTCCATTCATGCTGAGACGCAGACTCAGGCTCTGTCTCCACTCCATTCATGCTGAGACGCAGACTCAGGCTCTGTCTCCACTCCATTCATGCTGAGACGCAGACTCAGGCTCTGTCTCCACTCCATTCATGCTGAGATGCAGACTCAAGCTCTGTCTCCTCTCCATTCATGCTGAGACGCAGACTCAGGCTCTGTCTCCACTCCATTCATGCTGAGACTCAGACTCAGGCTCTGTCTCCTCTCCATTCATGCTGAGACGCAGACTCAGGCTCTGTCTCCCCTCCATTCATGCTGAGACGCAGACTCAGGCTCTGTCTCCACTCCATTCATGCTGAGACGCAGACTCAGGCTCTGTCTCCTCTCCATTCATGCTGAGACGCAGACTGGCTGGCTCTGTCTCCACTCCATTCATGCTGAGACGCAGACTCAGGCTCTGTCTCCACTCCATTCATGCTGAGACGCAGACTCAGGCTCTGTCTCCACTCCATTCATGCTGAGACGCAGACTCAGGCTCTGTCTCCACTCCATTCATGCTGAGACGCAGACTCAGGCCCTGTCTCCACTCCATTCATGCTGAGACTCAGACTCAGGCTCTGTCTCCTTTCCATTCATGCTGAGACACAGACTCAGGATCTGTCTCCACTCCATTCATGCTGAGGCGCCGAATCGGGCTCTGTCTCCACTCCATTCATGCTGAGACGCAGACTCAGACTCAGGCTCTGTCTCCACTCCATTCATGCTGAGGCGCAGACTCAGGCTCTGTCTCCACTCCATTCATGCTGAGACACAGACTCAGGCTCTGTCTCCCCTCCATTCATGCTGAGGCGCAGACTCAGGCTCTGTCTCCTCTCCATTCATGCTGAGACGCAGACTCAGGCTCTGTCTCCACTCCATTCATGCTGAGACGCAGACTCAGGCTCTGTCTCCACTCCATTCATGCTGAGACGCAGACTCAGGGTCTGTCTCCACTCCATTCATGCTGAGACACAGACTGGCTGGCTCTGTCTCCACTCCATTCATGCTGAGATGCAGACTCAGGCTCTGTCTCCACTCCATTCATGCTGAGACGCAGACTCAGGCTCTGTCTCCACTCCATTCATGCTGAGACGCAGACTCAGGCTCTGTCTCCACTCCATTCATGCTGAGTCGCAGACTCAGGCTCTGCCTCCACTCCATTCATGCTGAGGCGCAGACTCAGGCTCTGTCTCCACTCCATTCATGCTGAGACGCAGACTCAGGCTCTGTCTCCACTCCATTCATGCTGAGACGCAGACTCAGGCTCTGTCTCCTCTCCATTCATGCTGAGACGCAGACTCAGGCTCTGTCTCCACTCCATTCATGCTGAGACGCAGACTGGCTGCCTCTGTCTCCACTCCATTCATGCTGAGACGCAGACTCAGGCTCTGTCTCCACTCCATTCATGCTGAGGCGCAGACTCGGGCTCTGTCTCCACTCCATTCATGCTGAGACGCAGACTCAGACTCTGTCTCCACTCCATTCATGCTGAGACGCAGACTCAGGGTCTGTCTCCACTCCATTCATGCTGAGACGCAGACTGGCTGGCTCTGTCTCCACTCCATTCATGCTGAGACGCAGACTCAGGCTCTGTCTCCACTCCATTCATGCTGAGACGCAGACTCAGGCTCTGTCTCCACTCCATTCATGCTGAGACGCAGACTCAGGCTCTGTCTCCACTCCATTCATGCTGAGGCGCAGACTCAGGCTCTGTCTCCACTCCATTCATGCTGAGACGCAGACTCAGGCTCTGTCTCCACTCCATTCATGCTGAGACGCAGACTCAGGCTCTGTCTCCACTCCATTCATGCTGAGACGCAGACTCAGGCTCTGTCTCCTCTCCATTCATGCTGAGACGCAGACTCAGGCTCTGTCTCCACTCCATTCATGCTGAGACGCAGACTGGCTGCCTCTGTCTCCACTCCATTCATGCTGAGACGCAGACTCAGGCTCTGTCTCCACTCCATTCATGCTGAGGCGCAGACTCAGGCTCTGTCTCCACTCCATTCATGCTGAGACGCAGACTCAGGCTCTGTCTCCACTCCATTCATGCTGAGACGCAGACTCAGGCTCTGTCTCCACTCCATTCATGCTGAGACTCAGACTCAGGCTCTGTCTCCTCTCCATTCATGCTGAGACGCAGACTCAGGCTCTGTCTCCACTCCATTCATGCTGAGGCGCAGACTCGGGCTCTGTCTCCACTCCATTCATGCTGAGACGCAGACTCAGACTCAGGCTCTGTCTCCACTCCATTCATGCTGAGGCGCAGACTCAGGCTCTGTCTCCACTCCATTCATGCTGAGACACAGACTCAGGCTCTGTCTCCCCTCCATTCATGCTGAGACGCAGACTCAGGCTCTGTCTCCTCTCCATTCATGCTGAGACGCAGACTCAGGCTCTGTCTCCACTCCATTCATGCTGAGACGCAGACTCAGGCTCTGTCTCCACTCCATTCATGCTGAGACGCAGACTCAGGCTCTGTCTCCACTCCATTCATGCTGAGACACAGACTGGCTGGCTCTGTCTCCACTCCATTCATGCTGAGACTCAGACTCAGGCTCTGTCTCCACTCCATTCATGCTGAGACGCAGACTCAGGCTCTGTCTCCACTCCATTCATGCTGAGACGCAGACTCAGGGTCTGTCTCCACTCCATTCATGCTGAGACGCAGACTCAGGCTCTGCCTCCACTCCATTCATGCTGAGGACGCAGACTCAGGCTCTGTCTCCACTCCATTCATGCTGAGACGCAGACTCAGGCTCTGTCTCCTCTCCATTCATGCTGAGACGCAGACTCAGGCTCTGCCTCCACTCCATTCATGCTGAGGAGCAGACTCAGGCTCTGTCTCCACTCCATTCATGCTGAGACGCAGACTCAGGCTCTGTCTCCACTCCATTCATGCTGAGACGCAGACTCAGGCTCTGTCTCCACTCCATTCATGCTGAGACGCAGACTCAGGCTCTGTCTCCACTCCATTCATGCTGAGACTCAGACTCATGCTCTGTCTCCACTCCATTCATGCTGAGACGCAGACTCATGCTCTGTCTCCCCTCCATTCATGCTGAGACGCAGACTCAGGCTCTGTCTCCCCTCCATTCATGCTGAGACGCAGGCTCTGTCTCCACTCCATTCATGCTGAGACGCAGACTCAGGCTCTGTCTCCACTCCATTCATGCTGAGACGCAGACTCAGGCTCTGTCTCCTCTCCATTCATGCTGAGACGCAGACTCAGGCTCTGTCTCCCCTCCATTCATGCTGAGACGCAGACTCGGGCTCTGTCTCCACTCCATTCATGCTGAGACACAGACTCAGGCTCTGTCTCCCCTCCATTCATGCTGAGACGCAGGCTCTGTCTCCACTCCATTCATGCTGAGACTCAGACTCATGCTCTGTCTCCCCTCCATTCATTCTGAGACGCAGACTCGGGCTCTGTCTCCACCCCATTCATGCTGAGACTCAGACTCATGCTCTGTCTCCCCTCCATTCATGCTGAGGACGCAGACTCAGGCTCTGTCTCCACTCCATTCATGCTGAGACGCAGACTCAGGGTCTGTCTCCTCTCCATTCATGCTGAGACGCAGACTCAGGCTCTGTCTCCACTCCATTCATGCTGAGACACAGACTCAGACTCAGGCTCTGCCTCCATTCCATTCATGCTGAGACGCAGACTCAGGCTCTGTCTCCTCTCCATTCATGCTGAGACGCAGACTCAGGCTCTGGCTCCCCTCCATTCATGCTGAGACGCAGACTCGGGCTCTGTCTCCACTCCATTCATGCTGAGACACAGACTCAGGCTCTGTCTCCCCTCCATTCATGCTGAGACGCAGGCTCTGTCTCCACTCCATTCATGCTGAGACGCAGACTCATGCTCTGTCTCCCCTCCATTCATGCTGAGACGCAGGCTCTGTCTCCACTCCATTCATGCTGAGACACAGACTCAGGGTCTGTCTCCACTCCATTCATGCTGAGACTCAGACTCATGCTCTGTCTCCCCTCCATTCATGCTGAGACGCAGACTCAGGCTCTGTCTCCACCCCATTCATGCTGAGACTCAGACTCATGCTCTGTCTCCCCTCCATTCATGCTGAGGCGCAGACTCAGGCTCTGTCTCCACTCCATTCATGCTGAGACGCAGACTCAGGGTCTGTCTCCTCTCCATTCATGCTGAGACGCAGACTCAGGCTCTGTCTCCACTCCATTCATGCTGAGACGCAGACTCAGGGTCTGTCTCCTCTCCATTCATGCTGAGACGCAGACTCAGGGCTCTGTCTCCACTCCATTCATGCTGAGACGCAGACTCAGGCTCTGTCTCCACTCCATTCATGCTGAGACGCAGACTCAGGCTCTGTCTCCACTCCATTCATGCTGAGGCGCAGACTCAGGCTCTGTCTCCTCTCCATTCATGCTGAGACGCAGACTCAGGCTCTGTCTCCACTCCATTCATGCTGAGACGCAGACTCATGCTCTGTCTCCACTCCATTCATGCTGAGACACAGACTCAGGCTCTGTCTCCCCTCCATTCATGCTGAGACGCAGACTCAGGCTCTGTCTCCACTGCATTCATGCTGAGACGCAGACTCAGGCTCTGTCTCCACTCCATTCATGCTGAGACACAGACTCAGGCTCTGTCTCCCCTCCATTCATGCTGAGACGCAGGCTCTGTCTCCACTCCATTCATGCTGAGACACAGACTCAGGCTCTGTCTCCCCTCCATTCATGCTGAGACGCAGACTCAGGCTCTGTCTCCACTCCATTCATGCTGAGACGCAGACTCAGGCTCTGTCTCCACTCCATTCATGCTGAGACGCAGACTCAGGCTCTGTCTCCACTCCATTCATGCTGAGACGCAGACTCAGGCTCTGTCTCCACTCCATTCATGCTGAGATGCAGACTCAAGCTCTGTCTCCTCTCCATTCATGCTGAGACACAGACTCAGGCTCTGTCTCCACTCCATTCATGCTGAGACACAGACTCAGGCTCTGTCTCCTCTCCTTTCATGCTGAGACGCCTACTCAGGCTCTGTCTCCCTTCCATTCATGCTGAGACGCAGACTCAGGCTCTGTCTCCACTCCATTCATGCTGAGACGCAGACTCAGGCTCTGTCTCCTTTCCATTCATGCTGAGACGCAGACTGGCTGGCTCTGTCTCCACTCCATTCATGCTGAGACGCAGACTCAGGCTCTGTCTCCACTCCATTCATGCTGAGACGCAGACTCATGCTCTGTCTCCACTCCATTCATGCTGAGACGCAGACTCAGGCTCTGTCTCCCCTCCATTCATGCTGAGACGCAGACTCAGGATCTGTCTCCCCTCCATTCATGCTGAGACGCAGGCTCTGTCTCCACTCCATTCATGCTGAGACACAGACTCAGGCTCTGTCTCCCCTCCATTCATGCTGAGACGCAGACTCAGGCTCTGTCTCCACTGCATTCATGCTGAGACGCAGACTCAGGCTCTGTCTCCACTCCATTCATGCTGAGACACAGACTCAGGCTCTGTCTCCCCTCCATTCATGCTGAGACGCAGGCTCTGTCTCCACTCCATTCATGCTGAGACACAGACTCAGGCTCTGTCTCCTTTCCATTCATGCTGAGACGCAGACTGGCTGGCTCTGTCTCCTTTCCATTCATGCTGAGACGCAGACTCAGGATCTGTCTCCACTCCATTCATGCTGAGGCGCAGACTCGGGCTCTGTCTCCACTCCATTCATGCTGAGAGGCAGACTCAGACTCAGGCTCTGTCTCCACTCCATTCATGCTGAGGCGCAGACTCAGGCTCTGTCTCCACTCCATTCATGCTGAGACACAGACTCAGGCTCTGTCTCCCCTCCATTCATGCTGAGACGCAGACTCAGGCTCTGTCTCCACGCCATTCATGCTGAGACGCAGACTCAGGCTCTGTCTCCACTCCATTCATGCTGAGACGCAGACTCAGTCTCTGTCTCCTCTCCATTCATGCTGAGACGCAGACTGGCTGGCTCTGTCTCCACTCCATTCATGCTGAGACGCAGACTCAGGCTCTGTCTCCACTCCATTCATGTTGAGGCGCAGACTCGGGCTCTGTCTCCACTCCATTCATGCTGAGACGCAGACTCAGGCTCTGTCTCCACTCCATTCATGCTGAGACGCAGACTCAGACTCAGGCTCTGCCTCCACTCCATTCATTCTGAGATGCAGACTCAAGCTCTGTCTCCTCTCCATTCATGCTGAGACGCAGACTCAGGCTCTGTCTCCATTCCATTCATGCTGAGACGCAGACTGGCTGCCTCTGTCTCCACTCCATTCATGCTGAGACGCAGACTCAGGCTCTGTCTCCACTCCATTCATGCTGAGACGCAGACTCGGGCTCTGTCTCCACTCCATTCATGCTGAGACGCAGACTCAGGCTCTGTCTCCACTCCATTCATGCTGAGACGCAGACTCAGGCTCTGACTCCACTCCATTCATGCTGAGACTCAGACTCAGGCTCTCTCTCCTTTCCATTCATGCTGAGACGCAGACTCAGGATCTGTCTCACCTTCATTCATGCTGAGACGCAGACTCGGGCTCTGTCTCCACCCCATTCATGCTGAGACTCAGACTCATGCTCTGTCTCCCCTCCATTCATGCTGAGGCGCAGACTCAGGCTCTGTCTCCACTCCATTCATGCTGAGATGCAGACTCAGGGTCTGTCTCCTCTCCATTCATGCTGAGACGCAGACTCAGGCTCTGTCTCCACTCCATTCATGCTGAGACGCAGACTCAGGGTCTGTCTCCTCTCCATTCATGCTGAGACGCAGACTCAGGGTCTGTCTCCACTCCATTCATGCTGAGACGCAGACTCAGGCTCTGTCTCCACTCCATTCATGCTGAGACGCAGACTCGGGCTCTGTCTCCACTCCATTCATGCTGAGGCGCAGACTCAGGCTCTGTCTCCTCTCCATTCATGCTGAGACGCAGACTCAGGCTCTGTCTCCACTCCATTCATGCTGAGACGCAGACTCATGCTCTGTCTCCACTCCATTCATGCTGAGACGCAGACTCAGGCTCTGTCTCCCCTCCATTCATGCTGAGACGCAGACTCAGGATCTGTCTCCCCTCCATTCATGCTGAGACGCAGGCTCTGTCTCCACTCCATTCATGCTGAGACACAGACTCAGGCTCTGTCTCCCCTCCATTCATGCTGAGACGCAGACTCAGGCTCTGTCTCCACTGCATTCATGCTGAGACGCAGACTCAGGCTCTGTCTCCACTCCATTCATGCTGAGACACAGACTCAGGCTCTGTCTCCCCTCCATTCATGCTGAGACGCAGGCTCTGTCTCCACTCCATTCATGCTGAGACACAGACTCAGGCTCTGTCTCCCCTCCATTCATGCTGAGACGCAGACTCAGGCTCTGTCTCCACTCCATTCATGCTGAGACGCAGACTCAGGCTCTGTCTCCACTCCATTCATGCTGAGACGCAGACTCAGGCTCTGTCTCCACTCCATTCATGCTGAGACGCAGACTCAGGCTCTGTCTCCACTCCATTCATGCTGAGATGCAGACTCAAGCTCTGTCTCCTCTCCATTCATGCTGAGACACAGACTCAGGCTCTGTCTCCACTCCATTCATGCTGAGACACAGACTCAGGCTCTGTCTCCTCTCCTTTCATGCTGAGACGCCTACTCAGGCTCTGTCTCCCTTCCATTCATGCTGAGACGCAGACTCAGGCTCTGTCTCCACTCCATTCATGCTGAGACGCAGACTCAGGCTCTGTCTCCTTTCCATTCATGCTGAGACGCAGACTGGCTGGCTCTGTCTCCACTCCATTCATGCTGAGACGCAGACTCAGGCTCTGTCTCCACTCCATTCATGCTGAGACGCAGACTCATGCTCTGTCTCCACTCCATTCATGCTGAGACGCAGACTCAGGCTCTGTCTCCCTCCATTCATGCTGAGACGCAGACTCAGGATCTGTCTCCCCTCCATTCATGCTGAGACGCAGGCTCTGTCTCCACTCCATTCATGCTGAGACACAGACTCAGGCTCTGTCTCCCCTCCATTCATGCTGAGACGCAGACTCAGGCTCTGTCTCCACTGCATTCATGCTGAGACGCAGACTCAGGCTCTGTCTCCACTCCATTCATGCTGAGACACAGACTCAGGCTCTGTCTCCCCTCCATTCATGCTGAGACGCAGGCTCTGTCTCCACTCCATTCATGCTGAGACACAGACTCAGGCTCTGTCTCCCCTCCATTCATGCTGAGACGCAGACTCAGGCTCTGTCTCCACTCCATTCATGCTGAGACGCAGACTCAGGCTCTGTCTCCACTCCATTCATGCTGAGACGCAGACTCAGGCTCTGTCTCCACTCCATTCATGCTGAGACGCAGACTCAGGCTCTGTCTCCACTCCATTCATGCTGAGATGCAGACTCAAGCTCTGTCTCCTCTCCATTCATGCTGAGACACAGACTCAGGCTCTGTCTCCACTCCATTCATGCTGAGACACAGACTCAGGCTCTGTCTCCTCTCCTTTCATGCTGAGACGCCTACTCAGGCTCTGTCTCCCTTCCATTCATGCTGAGACGCAGACTCAGGCTCTGTCTCCACTCCATTCATGCTGAGACGCAGACTCAGGCTCTGTCTCCTTTCCATTCATGCTGAGACGCAGACTGGCTGGCTCTGTCTCCACTCCATTCATGCTGAGACGCAGACTCAGGCTCTGTCTCCACTCCATTCATGCTGAGGCGCAGACTCGGGCTCTGTCTCCACTCCATTCATGCTGAGACGCAGACTCAGGCTCTGTCTCCACTCCATTCATGCTGAGACGCAGACTCAGGCTCTGTCTCCACTCCATTCATGCTGAGACTCAGACTCAGGCTCTGTCTCCTTTCCATTCATGCTGAGACGCAGACTCAGGATCTGTCTCCACTCCATTCATGCTGAGGCGCAGACTCGGGCTCTGTCTCCACTCCATTCATGCTGAGAGGCAGACTCAGACTCAGGCTCTGTCTCCACTCCATTCATGCTGAGGCGCAGACTCAGGCTCTGTCTCCACTCCATTCATGCTGAGACACAGACTCAGGCTCTGTCTCCCCTCCATTCATGCTGAGACGCAGACTCAGGCTCTGTCTCCACGCCATTCATGCTGAGACGCAGACTCAGGCTCTGTCTCCACTCCATTCATGCTGAGACGCAGACTCAGTCTCTGTCTCCTTTCCATTCATGCTGAGACGCAGACTGGCTGGCTCTGTCTCCACTCCATTCATGCTGAGACGCAGACTCAGGCTCTGTCTCCACTCCATTCATGCTGAGACGCAGACTCAGGCTCTGTCTCCACCCCATTCATGCTGAGACGCAGACTCAGACTCAGGCTCTGCCTCCACTCCATTCATGCTGAGATGCAGACTCAAACTCTGTCTCCTCTCCATTCATGCTGAGACGCAGACTCAGGCTCTGTCTCCATTCCATTCATGCTGAGACGCAGACTGGCTGCCTCTGTCTCCACTCCATTCATGCTGAGACGCAGACTCAGGCTCTGTCTCCACTCCATTCATGCTGAGGCGCAGACTCGGGCTCTGTCTCCACTCCATTCATGCTGAGACGCAGACTCAGGCTCTGTCTCCACTCCATTCATGCTGAGACGCAGACTCAGGCTCTGACTCCACTCCATTCATGCTGAGACTCAGACTCAGGCTCTCTCTCCTTTCCATTCATGCTGAGACGCAGACTCAGGATCTGTCTCCACTCCATTCATGCTGAGGCGCAGACTCGGGCTCTGTCTCCACTCCATTCATGCTGAGACGCAGACTCAGACTCAGGCTCTGTCTCCACTCCATTCATGCTGAGGCGCAGACTCAGGCTCTGTCTCCACTCCATTCTTGCTGAGACACAGACTCAGGCTCTGTCTCCCCTCCATTCATGCTGAGGCGCAGACTCAGGCTCTGTCTCCTCTCCATTCATGCTGAGACGCAGACTCAGGCTCTGTCTCCACTCCATTCATGCTGAGACGCAGACTCAGGCTCTGTCTCCACTCCATTCATGCTGAGACGCAGACTCAGGGTCTGTCTCCACTCCATTCATGCTGAGACACAGACTGGCTGGCTCTGTCTCCACTCCATTCATGCTGAGATTCAGACTCAGGCTCTGTCTCCACTCCATTCATGCTGAGACGCAGACTCAGGCTCTGTCTCCACTCCATTCATGCTGAGACGCAGACTCAGGGTCTGTCTCCACTCCATTCATGCTGAGGCGCAGACTCAGGCTCTGCCTCCACTCCATTCATGCTGAGGAGCAGACTCAGGCTCTGTCTCCACTCCATTCATGCTGAGACGCAGACTCAGGCTCTGTCTCCTCTCCATTCATGCTGAGACGCAGACTCAGGGTCTGTCTCCACCCCATTCATGCTGAGACGCAGGCTCTGTCTCCACTCCATTCATGCTGAGACGCAGGCTCTGTCTCCACTCCATTCATGCTGAGACGCAGACTCAGGCTCTGTCTCCACTCCATTCATGCTGAGACGCAGACTCAGGCTCTGTCTCCACTCCATTCATGCTGAGACTCAGACTCATGCTCTGTCTCTACTCCATTCATGCTGAGACGCAGACTCATGCTCTGTCTCCCCTCCATTCATGCTGAGACGCAGACTCAGGCTCTGTCTCCCCTCCATTCATGCTGAGACGCAGACTCAGGCTCTGTCTCCACTCCATTCATGCTGAGACGCAGACTCATGCTCTGTCTCCACTCCATTCATGCTGAGACGCAGACTCAGGCTCTGTCTCCCCTCCATTCATGCTGAGACGCAGACTCAGGCTCTGTCTCCCCTCCATTCATGCTGAGACGCAGGCTCTGTCTCCACTCCATTCATGCTGAGACACAGACTCAGGCTCTGTCTCCCCTCCATTCATGCTGAGACGCAGACTCAGGCTCTGTCTCCACTGCATTCATGCTGAGACGCAGACTCAGGCTCTGTCTCCACTCCATTCATGCTGAGACACAGACTCAGGCTCTGTCTCCCCTCCATTCATGCTGAGACGCAGGCTCTGTCTCCACTCCATTCATGCTGAGACAAAGACTCAGGCTCTGTCTCCCCTCCATTCATGCTGAGACGCAGACTCAGGCTCTGTCTCCACTCCATTCATGCTGAGACGCAGACTCAGGCTCTGTCTCCACTCCATTCATGCTGAGACGCAGACTCAGGCTCTGTCTCCACTCCATTCATGCTGAGACGCAGACTCAGGCTCTGTCTCCACTCCATTCATGCTGAGATGCAGACTCAAGCTCTGTCTCCTCTCCATTCATGCTGAGACGCAGACTCAGGCTCTGTCTCCACTCCATTCATGCTGAGACACAGACTCAGGCTCTGTCTCCTCTCCATTCATGCTGAGACGCCTACTCAGGCTCTGTCTCCCTTCCATTCATGCTGAGACGCAGACTCAGGCTCTGTCTCCACTCCATTCATGCTGAGACGCAGACTCAGGCTCTGTCTCCTTTCCATTCATGCTGAGACGCAGACTGGCTGGCTCTGTCTCCACTCCATTCATGCTGAGACGCAGACTCAGGCTCTGTCTCCACTCCATTCATGCTGAGGCGCAGACTCGGGCTCTGTCTCCACTCCATTCATGCTGAGGCGCAGACTCAGGCTCTGTCTCCACTCCATTCATGCTGAGACGCAGACTCGGGCTCTGTCTCCACTCCATTCATGCTGAGACTCAGACTCAGGCTCTGTCTCCTTTCCATTCATGCTGAGACGCAGACTCAGGATCTGTCTCCACTCCATTCATGCTGAGGCGCAGACTCAGGCTCTGTCTCCACTCCATTCATGCTGAGAGGCAGACTCAGACTCAGGCTCTGTCTCCACTCCATTCATGCTGAGGCGCAGACTCAGGCTCTGTCTCCACTCCATTCATGCTGAGACACAGACTCAGGCTCTGTCTCCACGCCATTCATGCTGAGACACAGACTCAGGCTCTGTCTCCTCTCCATTCATGCTGAGACGCAGACTCAGGCTCTGTCTCCACGCCATTCATGCTGAGACGCAGACTCAGGCTCTGTCTCCACTCCATTCATGCTGAGACGCAGACTCAGTCTCTGTCTCCTTTCCATTCAAGCTGAGACGCAGACTGGCTGGCTCTGTCTCCACTCCATTCATGCTGAGACGCAGACTCAGGCTCTGTCTCCACTCCATTCATGCTGAGGCGCAGACTCGGGCTCTGTCTCCACTCCATTCATGCTGAGATGCAGACTCAGGCTCTGTCTCCACTCCATTCATGCTGAGACGCAGACTCAGGCTCTGTCTCCACTCCATTCATGCTGAGACGCAGACTCAGGCTCTGTCTCCACCCCATTCATGCTGAGACGCAGACTCAGACTCAGGCTCTGCCTCCACTCCATTCATGCTGAGACGCAGACTCAGGCTCTGTCTCCACTCCATTCATGCTGAGACGCAGACTCAGGCTCTGCCTCCACTCCATTCATGCTGAGACGCAGACTCAGGCTCTGTCTCCACTCCATTCATGCTGAGACGCAGACTCAGGCTCTGTCTCCACTCCATTCATGCTGAGACGCAGACTCAGGCTCTGTCTCCACTCCATTCATGCTGAGACGCAGACTCAGACTCAGGCTCTGCCTCCACTCCATTCATGCTGAGACGCAGACTCAGGCTCTGTCTCCACTCCATTCATGCTGAGATGCAGACTCAGGCTCTGTCTCCACTCCATTCATGCTGAGACGCAGACTCAGACTCAGGCTCTGTCTCCACTCCATTCATGCTGAGACGCAGACTCAGACTCAGGCTCTGTCTCCTCTCCATTCATGCTGAGACGCAGACTCAGGCTCTGTCTCCACTCCATTCATGCTGAGACGCAGACTCAGGCTCTGTCTCCACTCCATTCATGCTGAGACGCAGACTCAGGCTCTGTCTCCACTCCTTGCATGCTGAGACGCAGACTCAGGCTCTGTCTCCTCTCCATTCATGCTGAGACGCAGACTCAGGCTCTGTCTCCTCTCCATTCATGCTGAGACGCAGACTCGGGCTCTGTCTCCACTCCATTCATGCTGAGACACAGACTCAGGGTCTGTCTCCACTCCATTCATGCTGAGACGCAGGCTCAGGCTCTGTCTCCACTCCATTCATGCTGAGGCGCAGACTCAGGCTCTGTCTCCACTCCATTCATGCTGAGACGCAGAATCAGGCTCTGTCTCCACTCCATTCATGCTGAGACGCAGACTCAGGTTCTGTCTCCTCTCCATTCATGCTGAGACGCAGACTCAGGCTCTGTCTCCCCTCCATTCATGCTGAGACGCAGACTCAGGCTCTATCTCCACTCCATTCATGCTGAGACGCAGACTCAGGCTCTGTCTCCACTCCATTCATGCTGAGACGCAGACTCAGGCTCTGTCTCCACTCCATTCATGCTGAGACACAGACTCAGGCTCTGTCTCCCCTCCATTCATGCTGAGACGCAGGCTCTGTCTCCACTCCATTCATGCTGAGACACAGACTCAGGCTCTGTCTCCCCTCCATTCATGCTGAGACGCAGACTCAGGCTCTGTCTCCCCTCCATTCATGCTGAGATGCAGGCCCCGTCTCCACTCCATTCATGCTGAGACACAGACTCAGGCTCTGTCTCTACTCCATTCATGCTGAGACGCAGACTCATGCTCTGTCTCCCCTCCATTCATGCTGAGACGCAGGCTCTGTCTCCACTCCATTCATGCTGAGACGCAGAATCAGGCTCTGTCTCCACTCCATTCATGCTGAGACACAGAATCAGGCTCTGTCTCCACTCCATTCATGCTGAGACGCAGACTCAGGCTCTGTCTCCACTCCATTCATGCTGAGACGCAGACTCAGGCTCTGTCTCCACTCCTTGCATGCTGAGACGCAGACTCAGGCTCTGTCTCCTCTCCATTCATGCTGAGACGCAGACTCAGGCTCTGTCTCCTCTCCATTCATGCTGAGACGCAGACTCGGGCTCTGTCTCCACTCCATTCATGCTGAGACACAGACTCAGGGTCTGTCTCCACTCCATTCATGCTGAGACGCAGACTCAGGCTCTGTCTCCACTCCATTCATGCTGAGGCGCAGACTCAGGCTCTGTCTCCACTCCATTCATGCTGAGACGCAGAATCAGGCTCTGTCTCCACTCCATTCATCCTGAGACGCAGACTCAGGTTCTGTCTCCTCTCCATTCATGCTGAGACGCAGACTCAGGCTCTGTCTCCCCTCCATTCATGCTGAGGCGCAGACTCAGGCTCTGTCTCCACTCCATTCATGCTGAGACGCAGACTCAGGCTCTGTCTTCACTCCATTCATGCTGAGACGCAGACTCAGGCTCTGTCTCCACTCCATTCATGCTGAGACACAGACTCAGGCTCTGTCTCCCCTCCATTCATGCTGAGACGCAGGCTCTGTCTCCACTCCATTCATGCTGAGACACAGACTCAGGCTCTGTCTCCCCTCCATTCATGCTGAGACGCAGACTCAGGCTCTGTCTCCCCTCCATTCATGCTGAGATGCAGGCCCCGTCTCCACTCCATTCATGCTGAGACACAGACTCAGGCTCTGTCTCCACTCCATTCATGCTGATACGCAGACTCATGCTCTGTCTCCCCTCCATTCATGCTGAGACGCAGGCTCTGTCTCCACTCCATTCATGCTGAGACGCAGAATCAGGCTCTGTCTCCACTCCATTCATGCTGAGACGCAGAATCAGGCTCTGTCTCCACTCCATTCATGCTGAGACGCAGACTCAGGTTCTGTCTCCTCTCCATTCATGCTGAGACGCAGACTCAGGCTCTGTCTCCCCTCCATTCATGCTGAGACGCAGACTCAGGCTCTGTCTCCACTCCATTCATGCTGAGACGCAGACTCAGGCTCTGTCTCCACTCCATTCATGCTGAGACGCAGACTCAGGCTCTGTCTCCACTCCATTCATGCTGAGACACAGACTCAGGCTCTGTCTCCCCTCCATTCATGCTGAGACGCAGGCTCTGTCTCCACTCCATTCATGGTGAGACACAGACTCAGGCTCTGTCTCCCCTCCATTCATGCTGAGACGCAGACTCAGGCTCTGTCTCCACTCCATTCATGCTGAGACGCAGAATCAGGCTCTGTCTCCACTCCATTCATGCTGAGACGCAGACTCAGGTTCTGTCTCCTCTCCATTCATGCTGAGACGCAGACTCAGGCTCTGTCTCCCCTCCATTCATGCTGAGACGCAGACTCAGGCTCTGTCTCCACTCCATTCATGCTGAGACGCAGACTCAGGCTCTGTCTCCACCCCATTCATGCTGAGACACAGACTGGCTGGCTCTGTCTCCACTCCATTCATGCTGAGGCGCAGACTCAGGCTCTGTCTCCACTCCATTCATGCTGAGACACAGACTCAGGCTCTGTCTCCACTCCATTCATGCTGAGACGCAGACTCAGGCTCTGTCTCCACTCCATTCATGCTGAGACGCAGACTCAGGCTCTGTCTCCACTCCATTCATGCTGAGACGCAGACTCAGACTCAGGCTCTGCCTCCACTCCATTCATGCTGAGACGCAGAATCAGGCTCTGTCTCCACTCCATTCATGCTGAGACGCAGACTCAGGCTCTGTCTCCCCTCCATTCATGCTGAGACGCAGACTCAGGCTCTGTCTCCACTCCATTCATGCTGAGACGCAGACTCAGGCTCTGTCTCCACCCCATTCATGCTGAGACACAGACTGGCTGGCTCTGTCTCCACTCCATTCATGCTGAGTCACAGACTCAGGGTCTGTCTCCACTCCATTCATGCTGAGACGCAGACTCAGGCTCTGTCTCCACTCCATTCATGCTGAGACGCAGACTCAGGCTCTGTCTCCACTCCATTCATGCTGAGACGCAGGCTCTGTCTCCACTCCATTCATGCTGAGACACAGACTCAGGCTCTGTCTCCCCTCCATTCATGCTGAGACGCAGACTCAGGCTCTGTCTCCACTCCATTCATGCTGAGGCGCAGACTCAGGCTCTGTCTCCACTCCATTCATGCTGAGACGCAGACTCAGGCTCTGTCTCCACTCCATTCATGCTGAGACGCAGACTCAGGCTCTGTCTCCACTCCATTCATGCTGAGACGCAGACTCAGGCTCTGTCTCCACTCCATTCATGCTGAGACACAGACTCAGGCTCTGTCTCCCCTCCATTCATGCTGAGACGCAGGCTCTGTCTCCACTCCATTCATGCTGAGACACAGACTCAGGCTCTGTCTCCACTCCATTCATGCTGAGACACAGACTCAGGCTCTGTCTCCCCTCCATTCATGCTGAGACGCAGACTCAGGCTCTGTCTCCCCTCCATTCATGCTGAGATGCAGGCCCCGTCTCCACTCCATTCATGCTGAGACACAGACTCAGGCTCTGTCTCCACTCCATTCATGCTGAGACGCAGAATCAGGCTCTGTCTCCACTCCATTCATGCTGAGACGCAGAATCAGGCTCTGTCTCCACTCCATTCATGCTGAGACGCAGCCTCAGGTTCTGTCTCCTCTCCATTCATGCTGAGACGCAGACTCAGGCTCTGTCTCCCTCCATTCATGCTGAGACGCAGACTCAGGCTCTGTCTCCACTCCATTCATGCTGAGACGCAGACTCAGGCTCTGTCTCCACTCCATTCATGCTGAGACGCAGACTCAGGCTCTGTCTCCACTCCATTCATGCTGAGACACAGACTCAGGCTCTGTCTCCCCTCCATTCATGCTGAGACGCAGGCTCTGTCTCCACTCCATTCATGCTGAGACACAGACTCAGGCTCTGTCTCCCTCCATTCATGCTGAGACGCAGACTCAGGCTCTGTCTCCCCTCCATTCATGCTGAGACGCAGAATCAGGCTCTGTCTCCACTTCATTCATGCTGAGACGCAGACTCAGGTTCTGTCTCCTCTCCATTCATGCTGAGACGCAGACTCAGGCTCTGTCTCCCCTCCATTCATGCTGAGACGCAGACTCAGGCTCTGTCTCCACTCCATTCATGCTGAGATGCAGACTCAGGCTCTGTCTCCACCCCATTCATGCTGAGACACAGACTGGCTGGCTCTGTCTCCACTCCATTCATGCTGAGGCGCAGACTCAGGCTCTGTCTCCACTACATTCATGCTGAGACACAGACTCAGGCTCTGTCTCCACTCCATTCATGCTGAGACGCAGACTCAGGCTCTGTCTCCACTCCATTCATGCTGAGACGCAGACTCAGACTCAGGCTCTGCCTCCACTCCATTCATGCTGAGACGCAGAATCAGGCTCTGTCTCCACTCCATTCATGCTGAGACGCAGACTCAGGCTCTGTCTCCCCTCCATTCATGCTGAGATGCAGACTCAGGCTCTGTCTCCACTCCATTCATGCTGAGACGCAGACTCAGGCTCTGTCTCCACCCCATTCATGCTGAGACACAGACTGGCTGGCTCTGTCTCCACTCCATTCATGCTGAGACACAGACTCAGGGTCTGTCTCCACTCCATTCATGCTGAGACGCAGACTCAGGCTCTGTCTCCACTCCATTCATGCTGAGACGCAGACTCAGGCTCTGTCTCCACTCCATTCATGCTGAGACGCAGGCTCTGTCTCCACTCCATTCATGCTGAGACTAGACTCAGGCTCTGTCTCCCCTCCATTCATGCTGAGACGCAGACTCAGGCTCTGTCTCCACTCCATTCATGCTGAGGCGCAGACTCAGGCTCTGTCTCCACTCCATTCATGCTGAGACGCAGACTCAGGCTCTGTCTCCACTCCATTCATGCTGAGACGCAGACTCAGGCTCTGTCTCCACTCCATTCATGCTGAGACGCAGACTCAGGCTCTGTCTCCACTCCATTCATGCTGAGACACAGACTCAGGCTCTGTCTCCCCTCCATTCATGCTGAGACGCAGGCTCTGTCTCCACTCCATTCATGCTGAGACACAGACTCAGGCTCTGTCTCCCTCCATTCATGCTGAGACGCAGACTCAGGCTCTGTCTCCACTCCATTCATGCTGAGACGCAGAATCAGGCTCTGTCTCCACTCCATTCATGCTGAGACGCAGACTCAGGTTCTGTCTCCTCTCCATTCATGCTGAGACGCAGACTCAGGGTCTGTCTCCCTCCATTCATGCTGAGACGCAGACTCAGGCTCTGTCTCCACTCCATTCATGCTGAGACGCAGACTCAGGCTCTGTCTCCACTCCATTCATGCTGAGACGCAGACTCGGGCTCTGTCTCCTTTCCATTCATGCTGAGACACAGACTCAGGCTCTGTCTCCACTCCATTCATGCTGAGACGCAGACTCAGGCTCTGTCTCCACTCCATTCATGCTGAGACGTAGACTCAGGCTCTGTCTCCACTCCATTCATGCTGAGACGCAGGCTCTGTCTCCACTCCATTCATGCTGAGACACAGACTCAGGCTCTTTCTCCCCTCCATTCATGCTGAGACGCAGACTCAGGCTCTGTCTCCACTCCATTCATGCTGAGGCGCAGACTCAGGCTCTGTCTCCACTCCATTCATGCTGAGACGCAGACTCAGGCTCTGTCTCCACTCCATTCATGCTGAGACGCAGACTCAGGCTCTGTCTCCACTCCATTCATGCTGAGACGCAGACTCAGGCTCTGTCTCCACTCCATTCATGCTGAGACGCAGACTCAGGCTCTGTCTCCACTCCATTCATGCTGAGACGCAGGCTCTGTCACCACTCCATTCATGCCACAGACTCAGGCTCTTTCTCCCCTCCATTCATGCTGAGACGCAGACTCAGGCTCTGTCTCCACTCCATTCATGCTGAGGCGCAGACTCAGGCTCTGTCTCCACTCCATTCATGCTGAGACGCAGACTCAGGCTCTGTCTCCACTCCATTCAAAGTCAGTCGCAGACTCAGGCTCTGTCTCCACTCCATTCATGCTGAGACGCAGACTCAGAGTCTGTCTCCACTCCATTCATGCTGAGACGCAGACTCAGGCTCTGTCTCCACTCCATTCATGCTGAGACGCAGACTCAGGCTCTGTCTCCACTCCATTCATGCTGAGACGCAGACTCAGACTCTGTCTCCACTCCATTCATGCTGAGACGCAGGCTCTGTCTCCACTCCATTCATGCTGAGACACAGACTCAGGCTCTTTCTCCCCTCCATTCATGCTGAGACGCAGACTCAGGCTCTGTCTCCACTCCATTCATGCTGAGGCGCAGACTCAGGCTCTGTCTCCACTCCATTCATGCTGAGACGCAGACTCAGGCTCTGTCTCCACTCCATTCATGCTGAGACGCAGACTCAGGCTCTGTCTCCACTCCATTCATGCTGAGATGCAGACTCAGGGTCTGTCTCCACTCCATTCATGCTGAGACGCAGACTCAGGCTCTGTCTCCACTCCATTCATGCTGAGATGCAGACTCCGAGCTCTTCTGCTCGTCTCCCTAACCAACCTTTAATGCTGGCTCACATTTGAAGACTTTGGTCCGCAGAGCTTTGGCTGAGACCCTTTCCCCATGTCACACACCCTGTGCTTAGTTGCGCCGACACTCTACTGAGTTTCTTGAACATCTCTTTATGGGACGTTCTGTTTTGCCTTGCTCATATTGTTTTTACTGAACTCATTGAAGCTTTATGCCTGCTCTCACTTTCTCGAAATATAACTCTTTCTGGGTCCTAATTAAATCCTTTCTTGTTTAATTCTTAGAATGAGGATTCTTTCCTTAAGCTTAAGGGAATGCGCTTGATAATGATTTATGCATTATATTGATACAAACCTGATTTGATATTGATGACGATGAAATAAACATTTCCGAATAAAGATAACTCACTAAATGATTCGGATTATTGAAACCTTTAAACTTTATCAAACTCTCTTCATTGACTTACACTGAATATTGATTATTGATGATGTTGTTAAAGTGATTTGAGATTAGATTTCTCTTCCTGCTACAACGGCCAAGGTCCACGGGCCAGACCGAGTGAGAGTTAATCTGAATGATTGTGTTGCAAACCTTTATACTTAATTTAAACTGACTCGCGCTCTAACACTTGCACAGAATATATTTATAACCAAAGGAGATGCCATGTGCGCCTTCGTACTCCAACTCTGGGTGGCGGTAATACCCTGCTCTATGGTCTCCCAGACTTCACATTGGTGCTCCTTACCGGGATCCTTTGTGCCGCAGCGCGTCTCATCCAGGGCGTAAAGACTTGATCACCTCACACTCATCCTGAAAGCAAACATTGCCTCCTCTTGCCGGCTCTACGTCATTTTCAAACCGAGCTGCAGCATTTACAACCCATCGTGACAAGCACCTCCCAATGCTTCAGACAAGCTCACCATCTCTGGTGGTTCTCACCACAGCCAGAGCCAGGACACCATCAGACTGCAGACTAAGAAGTGTAAAAAAAGTAAACGAGCATTGGCATAGCCAATAGGTCTCGCCTTTGGTACCTTATAAGTGTTTAGCCATGCAACAGTTGTTGTTGCACCAAGGATATTGTGCTGCATAACTAAATACTTAGAAGGTCCCAAAAGTGAGACCTATTGGCTATGCCAATGCTTGTTTTTCTTTGTTGCAGTTTTGTATAGCGCAAACTCGACCTGAAGGAACTGGTGGCTCTCTACATGAGCACCAGTTACATTCATTTTCTATTTAAGGCACGGGAAGATTACATGATGTGTCCAGAAACACAGGATGGTAAGCTGACGCAGAGACTAATAGCACCAATAGTGTTTTAAAGAAAGCAAGCATTGAAAAGCTGTGTTTGTTTATAAGCAAAGCCCTGTTGTCCTGAGGGGTCTTATCAGTAGAAACCAAATGTGGAACAACACAACAGCGCTTGATGTAATGGCGGCTTTGTGCAGTGTACTGTGGGTGAGAATTATGTAATCTTCAGAGTGTCCCACTTCTGCTCCTTTGTGTCGACGACCAAAACACAGATGTCCAGAGTAGAAATGGCAGTGGGGAGAAAAAGTCCCCGCACGCAGGTCCCACCATTAACAAGAACAAACAAAACCTTCGGTGCCTGTCACAGTTTTGTATAGCGCAAATGTGACCTGAATGTTTTGGAGCACTATACA
The DNA here is from genome assembly GCA_963921515.1 of Calotriton arnoldi. Classification (NCBI taxonomy): domain Eukaryota; kingdom Metazoa; phylum Chordata; class Amphibia; order Caudata; family Salamandridae; genus Calotriton; species Calotriton arnoldi. The sequence continues at coordinate 44,484 of CAWUFW010001551.1, forward strand.
TGAGCGCCAGTTACATTACACATGGTCACATTATTTTTTTTTTTTAAGGCACAGGAAGATTACGTGATGTGTCCAGAATCACAGGATCTTAAGCTGACGCCGAGACTAATAGCACCAATAGCGTTTTAAAGAAAGCAAGCATTGAAAAGCTGTGTTTGTTTATAAGCAAAGCCCTGTTGTCCTGAGGGGTCTTATCAGTAGAAACCAAACGTGGAACAACACAACAGCGCTTGATGTAACTGCAGGCTTTGTGCAGCGTACAGTGTGTGTGAGTGAGAATTATGTAATCTTCGGAGTGCCCCGCTTCTGCTCCTTTGTGTTGACGACAAAAACACAGATGTCCAGAGTAGAGATAGCAGTGGGGAGAAAAAGTCCCAGCGCGCAGATCACACCATTAAGAAGATCAAACGAAACCTTTGGTGCCTTTCGCAGTTTTGTATAGCGCAAGTTCGACCTGAAGGTATTTGAGCGATATACATGAGCACCAGTTAGATTACACATGTTCACATTTATTTCATGGGACGATTACGTGAAGTGTCCAGAATCACAGGATCTTAAGCTGACGCCGAGACTTATAGCATTGATAGTGCTTTAACGAGAGCAAGCATTGAAAAGCTCCATAGTCGCACAGTGCACCCCTTTCAAATACATTCGACTCAGCCCCCCCACTTTAAAGTTTACTGTGTTGCCGCTAAGCCGCGCTGTGCATGCCTGGAGTAACGCAATCTCACAGGCGACGTGCTGAGCCAGGGAAATGCTTGTACCATTTGAATACAAGTGTGGGCTCCAGTGAGTTCCTGAGCAGGGGACAATGGCAGTGCGAGCAAAGCGCTCACCCTGCTGTGTCCGCCGCAGCAGCAAGTGCGCTCGCCAGGAAACTGAAAGCGCCAGTTAAAACAACAAGCCTAATCAAGCACTCGTGCTTGTGCTGGCATCCACGAGAGCGAGCTGCGGCGCGCAGGCCATCTGTTTTCAATTAGCACGTGCGCCGCTGCTCGCTCCCGCAAGGTGGATGCCAGCACAAGCACGAGTGCAGAAAGAGCTGACCAATTTCTAAAGGTCATCTCCTAGGCAGCGCATGCGCGCTGCCTAGGCGAGACCTAAAAACAAGACAGGCGGCCTTTTCCATCTATGCACCCAGGATCTGGAACAGCATCCCTTTGTCTACCAGGACAACACAATGTTGCTCCAATTTAGGAAGGAGTTTTCATTGCTGAAAAAAAGAACTTTACATCACAGTATATGAAACAACTAACTCTCCTATTACTCGCCAAGTTAAGCTTGCCTTTGACCATATACAGCGCTCCGCTGCCTTTTGTCCAGGTTGGAGCTATAAAAATATCATACATACTTACATAGGATGTAAGACTAGCATCACTCTGGTATCAACACGGGCTAAAGCCCAGAGGAGTGTTGCATGAGTGAGTGCGCACATTAGTCGGGGGCTGACCACGGCAGCATCAGTCCGATGAGGCAGGGCATTGGTGTGATGGTGTTGCATGTACACATGGCATGCAGCATGCAGCCCTTCTGTGCAGTGCTTCTGTGAGAGAGCTCTGGCAGCCTGTTCTTTTGAGTCAGCAGCGCCTTGCTGTGAGCAGCAGGGGAGGAAGACCAGACCAGCAGAAGCACCACACAGAAAAAATAAAGCCCTGATGAAAGAGGCGAGAGGAAGAAGGTCAATGACGAGGGAGGTTCACTCAGCGAAGCTGAGAAGAGTGATAGTGCAAGAAGGAAACCTCAGACTGAGCGCAGAACATGCAGTGAGAAATAAGTTGCCTCATAGTTCACTAGTGTCTTTGGTAAGTAGGCAGGATAAGTTCCTGTTTAAAAACGATCACTTTTATAAACGCTTCTCAACCCACTGATATAATCTGATGTACGACAGTGATTGATTGATTGATAAATACTTTTATTTGATTTCATAAAAAATCGTAAAAGGGTGGAGAACCACCATACAAGAAATATACATTTTGAAGTAAAACTCGCAGAGGTACGTGCTCAGCTATTGGGTTAAAAAAAAAGAACAGATGAGTATAAAACATACAAGCCATACCATAAGTGAGTTTCTAGACAGGTTTACTAAAACTTATTAAGTTAGTTATTGTTTTCTTTTTTTTCCAGTTCTGTTGCTGCAGTTTTCAGGAATTTTATGGCTCTACAGGACAGTTGGATTGATAGTCCTCCAAGGCATTGGATGACAGCTACTCTGCATGACCTTATTTGTTCCTTCCTAAAGGCTTCACGGAGGACCGTTCTTCGGGCTTCTGCCAGGTAGGGGCAGATGCATAGTAAATGTAGAAAAGACTCGACCCCTCCTCCGCATAAGCGGCATTCCTTGGATTGCCAGGGGTATTTCCATTTTGGTGTCAGGTCTTTTGATGGAAATGACCCCAGCCGCAGTAACGTTAGGTAGTGCTTTTTCTGCTGGGAGAAGTGGTCTAACAGGTATGGTTGGGGTTTCAGCCGCTGATAGCCTTGGATCACGGCCCAGGCATGTTTTTTTTTTGAAAGGGCTGTTTTGTCTGTTAGTAAGGAGATCCGTTTGATTGCCTTGTTGACTACAGTTTTGAAACTGGAATAGGTGGGGAGAGTGAGCCAGGCCTCCTCTAGCTGCAATGCCGCGAGGGAATCCTTCAGAACTCTGAACGTCGAGTTATTTAGCTTGGCTTGGGTTTCAGTTTCCTCCCAGCAGTGATGCGCGAGGGTGTTGTTCTCTGCATCCCTCATTCTCCAGTAATATTTGGCTAATGCTCCTTGTCTGTCAGGAATCTGATTTCTTAGTCCATACTCTATTCGGATTTGGGATTGTGAAATGTGTCGGGGGATCGAGAACATGTCCTTAAAGAAAGTTGATTGTGCTGAGTTTAGGGAGGTGGCGTCTTTGAGGTTTAAAATTTCTGAGCCGTATGAAATCGAAGGTAGGAATTTTGCTGAAATAGCTTTAAGCAAGTGACCTGTAGAACAATCTGTAAGTTTTTTCTTTAGGACTCTGAAGGCAAACTGCAGTTGTTTAGCTCTGGTACGGCCTTGTGCCAATTGTGGTTTGAAATTAAGGTTGCGGTCTATTTGAAAACCTAGATATTTGTATGAGTCTACCTGGGACAGAGGTTGCTCGTCCAAGTGCCAGATGAATTTACGGTGTGCCTTTGTTTTGACTTGTCTGGCGAAACACATCACTTTTGTTTTTTGGTGGTTGATGGTTAGTTGGGCCGTGATGGTATAAGCTCCTAGTTTGGTGATGAGTCGCTGCAAGCCTACAGGTGTTTGTGCAAGAAGCACTATGTCATCCGCGTATTGTAAACTGGGTGTGGGGACATTGCCCAATTTTGGGGGGTCCGATTGAATTGACCGTAGTTGTTTATCAAGGTCGGCAGTGTAGATGTTAAAGAGGCAGGGTGCCAGCACACACCCTTGTTTTAACCCATTAAGAGTTTGGAACTTTTTGGTTATGCTGTGCCCGTCTCCTTTCCTGACCTGAACCCACGTCTGGGAATACAAATTTATTATGGCGTCCAGGAGTTTGGTTGGAACACCCCAGTTTTGCATTTTTGCCCATAGCTTGTCTCTTGGGACTTTGTCAAAGGCTGCTTTGAGGTCTATAAAGCATGCGTAAAGAGGCCTGGATTTTGCGAGAGCTTGAGTGGCTAACAGGGTGACCGCGGAGATGTTCGTGAGTGTGCCCATCCCTGCCCTGAATCCTGTTTGTGTGTGGGGAATGAGGTTACATCTTCTGACCCAGTCCTCCAAATCAACCAACAAGTTAGATGCGTACATTTTTGCCTCCACGTCGATTAAGGCTATCAGGCGGTAGTTGGAGGGGTCGGAACGGGCGCCCGACTTGTGTATTGGGTTCAAAATGCTGCCCCTCCAAGAGTCTGGGATGGTACAGGATGCTAAGATGGAAGAGAAGAGAAGAGTGGCGTAAGGAGGTCGGACCAGAATGAAGGATTGTGCCGAAACAAGATGTTTGGCAACCCGTTGGGTCCTGGTGCTCCCTCGGATCTCAGTTTTTTAATGATTTTTAGAACTTGCTCTTTCCGGATTTGAGGGAAGTATTCAGGTGCTACTGAGTTGGAGATGATTTTGTCGCGACCTGCTACAATTGCCCTCTCGCCTGGTTCAGAACCACTAGTTGCCGGACAGACAATTGACGTTTCATTGTATAAGTAATCGATGTGGGCTCTCCAGGAGTCCTCCATAATGTCTGAGTTGTGATGCTGGTTCTTGCCGTTTGTTAGCTGGTTGATTATTTCACAAAAGAGCCTAGAATCCCTTTGTTTGGTGGAATGGTGGAGTTTGGCCCAGAGTTGTTCTTGGAACGCTTTTTTTGCCGCCTTAGTACGACAGTGAAACGCTTCCACATGTTAAAGAAATACGCTTTTCTGAATTTTGAAGAAACTTTATCATATTTATACTCAATATTTGATGCATGATTTATGTGCTAAATACTTTCATGGCTCGGCTTGTGCATGAGCTCTTAGAGCCAGAGCTGACCCTTACCTTGGCTCTGAGTCGGCTCTCCCTGTTAGATTGTTAACTCGCCCACCTATACTGACAGGACAGGAGACAGGCTGCTAGCCGAGGCCGGTGCCGCCCTGTTGTATGTGAATCAGCAATAGCATGTCTTCCACTGACCCAGCAACTGGCCGCAGGGCCGTAAGCCCTGAAGGTAGCCCTCTCCCCTTCGCTGTGCACTCTGCTCTCCTAACCATGATTGAAGTCCTTTCCTGCTTGTTGTGCATTGCACATATACACGGCCCATGTCTGCAGGCAGCACACACACCATAGCAGACCCCTCCTTGTCCCCCCTTCACTGTGCCATGAATCCATGGCTAGCTGCTTTCTAGATCTCCAATCATGAAACAATTAATATGTTCTGCTCTAATACAGAGACCACTCCTGTAGTCTACAATTATGCTTCTAATAACATCTGATTTCTAGATATGTCATTTGGCTTCATACAATATATCATATGATGTTGTGATTACAATCATTACAAAAATTGAATTGCCCAATGCATTTCGGCATGCACTCCCTTCTTCAGGGGCCGATGATTGTAACTGGAATAAATAAACAAACAAACAAACATAAAATTACAGGTAGGTCTACTGCCTACGTAGCAAGCTACAGCTGAACATTTTAGTTGTTTGATTACATAAGTGTTATATTACTTAGAGAAAATAATCGAAAAATGAGTTGCTGTCAACACAGTAGAAAAACCGGGATAAAGAGAGATAGTCCATGGAATACAATAAATTATAGGAATCCGTGTTAAAGATAAGCCAAATCCCACTGTGCTCATGCACATGCATCTTCGAAGAAAACCAAAATGGATGAAAAGTCTGAAAAATAAAAATATAAAAATATAGAAGTCAAAAAGTCGGCCTTTTTACATGCCGCTCAACGGATCTCTGTGTGGCTACTATAAAGCTAGAAAAAGAGTAGTAACGGTGCTTAACCAACAGGGCCCGAGTTGGTGACCTTACAAACAGGTTTTGTTCACACCCAGTGACTCGCGATGATCACGCAATGTTGTAAATGCGCACTTACCGATGACTTGAATCTTCCAGCAATCTATACTGTCGATGCCTGCACGGGACATATGGCCAGGTACGGCCTAGACCCCCTCCTCCCTTATCAATACTAAGACAGTAACAAGTTTACCACAAGGAATTTTTTGGATTAGGGAGTCGTTAAACCCCCGGCCGTATTTATTAACATAAAATTAAAATCAACAATTTTTATATACATTAATTACAAAATACGCAGAAAGCCATTGCATTACATTGATTACCTGGATAGGTACAGATGTCATATTGCTAACCTTAACATATCTCTAATACAAAGATATTCCTATCCGAATCTAAACATACCATAATCAATAATCACTAGCGAGGCTGGTGTCCTTAAGGGCAGGCTGTGGGAGCGGCGAGCAAAGAGGTAGACTCCGCCGCTCCCCAGCCTTTTATTCTCACCCCAGATAATCCAGCCAGGCTGGTTCTAACCGACCTAGCGTTAGTGCGACGCGTGCCCCGGAAGTGATTACAATCACTTTCGGGGCACGCACCGAACCCAGGGTCCAATCGTTGGCAAGGCGCGCCTGTCGCGTCACCATGGCGCGCGACAGGCCCGCCCCTGTGTAGTCATCGGGGGCCGGCACGACCGCCATACATGTGGCGTGACCGATGCCGGCCCCGCCTTTCTAAAAGCCCAGCGATCTCCATTAACATGTCTCACCAGAATAAAAGATTCTTATTAAGACTAACTAGCATTGGTAATGTAGTATAGCCTACCCGTTGGAGGTTAAATTGAAATCCACTGGTTCATAGGTCCCGTTAACTGGTAGATGTTCTCTATGGTCGTCTTGGAATTCTCTCACCCTAATGTACAACAACAAAATCCTACATAAACACCGCAACTACTTCCGTAACTGAAAACGAAGATATTGTAAGTTGAAGTATAAAACGCCCATTCCGTACATACCCCCCCTCTCTTGGGGTCCAAAGAATCCTCATCTTTGGCAGTAGTACCAGATAAGCATGTGTAAGGACGACATATACACCCACAGAAGCAGCTCTTGTTTCAGACTTTAGGATATTAAGATTAACAAAGAGTGCACGAGAACCCACAGACGTTAGCTGCTTTCTATGCCACATTCCTTCACATGCAGCTTTGGAACTTTCCTGTCCTACCCTCTGCTTTATCCCTGGGGCACTGCTCCAGAAACCATCCACACAATACCCCTCTCATCCACGCAGCTGCAAATGCAAGGGTGGAAGCGTAGCTCTTAGAGGCCACAGCAGTGCTAACAATGTGCTCTAGAAATGACAAGGGCAATGGAAGTGAAAAATGGCCCAATATATTGACAATAAACCACAGATTGTGCTGTTTTTAGGAGAAACATGTTTTCCATTCCTCCTTTCTCGCTTCCACAGCCCGAGACAGACCACTAACTCATCTTTGAAGTTTGGGAAATACAAATAGTGCAGAGATAGTAACTTTCTAAGATGCAGTGCTCTGATTGAGACGAGCTATGCATCTCTTCCAGTGCTCTGATGAAGGCGAGCTATGCATCTCTTCCAGTGCTCTGATTGAGACGAGCTATGCATCTCTTCCAGTGCTCTGATGAAGGCGAGCTATGCATCTCTTCCAGTGCTCTGATTGAGACGAGCTACGCATCTCTTCCAGTGCTCTGATTGAGACGAGCTACGCATCTCTTCCAGTGCTCTGATTGAGACGAGCTACGCATCTCTTCCAGTGCTCTGATTGAGACGAGCTACGCATCTCTTCCAGTGCTCTGATTGAGACAAGCTACGCATCTCTTCCAGCGCTCTATAAAGATGAGCTACGCATCTCTTCCAGTGCTCTGATTGAGACGAGCTATGCATCTCTTCCAGTGCTCTGATGAAGGCGAGCTATGCATCTCTTCCAGTGCTCTCATTGAGGTGAGTTAAGCATCTCTTCCAGCGCTCTATAAAGATGAGCTACACATCTCTTCCAGTGCTAAGATAAAGGCGAGCTAAGCATCCCTTCCAGTGCTCTGATGAAGGCGAGCTACGCATCTCTTCCAGTGCTCTGATGGAGGCGAGCTACGCATCTCTTCCAGTGCTCTGATGGAGGCGAGCTACGCATCTCTTCCAGTGCTCTGATTGAGACGAGCTATGCATCTCTTCCAGTGCTCTGATTGAGACGAGCTATGCATCTCTTCCAGTGCTAAGATAAAGGCGAGCTAAGCATCTCTTCCAGTGCTCTGATTGAGGTGAGTTAAGCATCTCTTCCAGCGCTCTATAAAGATGAGCTACACATCTCTTCCAGTGCTAAGATAAAGGCGAGCTAAGCATCTCTTCCAGTGCTCTGATGAAGGCGAGCTACGCATCTCTTCCAGTGCTCTGATGGAGGCGAGCTACGCATCTCTTCCAGTGCTCTGATGGAGGCGAGCTACGCATCTCTTCCAGTGCTCTGATTGAGACGAGCTATGCATCTCTTCCAGTGCTCTGATTGAGACGAGCTATGCATCTCTTCCAGTACTCTGATGAAGGTGAGCAACGCATCTCTTCCAGTGCTCTGATGATGGCAAGCTAGGCATCTCTTCCAGTGTTCTGATTGAGGTGAGTTAAGCATCTCTTCCAGCGCTCTATAAAGATGAGCTACACATCTCTTCCAGTGCTAAGATAAAGGCGAGCTAAGCATCTCTTCCAGTGCTCTGATGAAGGCGAGCTAAGCATCTCTTCCAGTGCTCTGATGGAGGCAAGCGATACATCTCTTCCAGTGCTCTGATGGAGGCGAGCGATACATCTCTTCCAGTGCTCTGATGGAGGCGAGCGATACATCTCTTCCAGTGCTCTGATGGAGGCGAGCGATACATCTCTTCCAGTGCTAAGATGGAGATTAGCTACTTGTCTCTTTAGTGCTCTAATGAAGGTGAGCAACGCATCTCTTCCAGTGCTCTGATTGAGGTGAGTTAAGCATCTCTTCCAGCGCTCTATAAAGATGAGCTACACATCTCTTCCAGTGCTAAGATAAAGGCGAGCTAAGCATCTCTTCCAGTGCTCTGATGAAGGCGAGCTACGCATCTCTTCCAGTGCTCTGATGGAGGCGAGCTACGCATCTCTTCCAGTGCTAAGATAAAGGCGAGCTAAGCATCTCTTCCAGTGCTCTGATGAAGGCGAGCTACGCATCTCTTCCAGCGCTCTATAAAGATGAGCTAAGCATCTCTTCCAGTGCTAAGATGGAGATTAGCTACTTGTCTCTTTAGTGCTCTAATGAAGGTGAGCAACGCATCTATTCCAGGGCTCTGATGATGGCAAGCTAGGCATCTTTTTCAGTACTCTGATGGAGGCGAGCTACTCATCTCTTCCAGTGCTAAGATGAAGGCGAGCTATGCATCTCTTCCAGTGCTCTGATGGAGGTGAGCTACGCATTTCTTCCAGTGCGCTGATAGAGGTGAGCTACGCATCTCTTCCAGTGCACTGATGGAGGCAAGCAGCGCATCTCTTCCAGTGCACTGATGGAGGCGAGCTACTCATCTCTTCCAGTGCTAAGATGAAGGCGAGCTATGCATCTCTTCCAGTGCTCTGATGGAGGTGAGCTACGCATTTCTTCCAGTGCGCTGATAGAGGTGAGCTACGCATCTCTTCCAGTGCACTAATGGAGGCAAGCAGCGCATCTCTTCCAGTGCACTGATGGAGGCGAGCTACTCATCTCTTCCAGTGCTAAGATGAAGGCAAGCAATGCATCTCTTCCAGTGCTCTGATGGAGGTGAGCTACGCATTTCTTCCAGTGCTCTAATGGAGGCGGCTACACATCTCTTCCAGTGCTAAGATAAAGGCGAGCTATGCATGTCTTCCAGTGCGCTGATAGAGGTGAGCTACGCATCTCTTCCAGTGCTCTGATGGAGGCGAGCTAAGCATCTCTTCCAGTGCTCTGATGAAGGCGAGCTACGCATCTCTTCCAGTGCTCTGATGGAGGCGAGCTACGCATCTCTTCCAGTGCTCTGATGGAGGCGAGCTACGCATCTCTTCCAGTGCTCTGATTGAGACGAGCTATGCATCTCTTCCAGTGCTCTGATTGAGACGAGCTATGCATCTCTTCCAGTGCTCTGATTGAGGTGAGTTAAGCATCTCTTCCAGTGCTCTATAAAGATGAGCTACACATCTCTTCCAGTGCTAAGATAAAGGCGAACTAAGCATCTCTTCCAGTGCTCTGATGAAGGCGAGCTAAGCATCTCTTCCAGTGCTCTGATGGAGGCAAGCGATACATCTCTTCCAGTGCTCTGATGGAGGCGAGCGATACATCTCTTCCAGTGCTCTGATGGAGGCGAGCGATACATCTCTTCCAGTGCTCTGATGGAGGCGAGCGATACATCTCTTCCAGTGCTAAGATGGAGATTAGCTACTTGTCTCTTTAGTGCTCTAATGAAGGTGAGCAACGCATCTCTTCCAGTGCTCTGATTGAGGTGAGTTAAGCATCTCTTCCAGCGCTCTATAAAGATGAGCTACACATCTCTTCCAGTGCTAAGATAAAGGCGAGCTAAGCATCTCTTCCAGTGCTCTGATGAAGGCGAGCTACGCATCTCTTCCAGTGCTCTGATGGAGGCGAGCTACGCATCTCTTCCAGTGCTAAGATAAAGGCGAGCTAAGCATCTCTTCCAGTGCTCTGATGAAGGCGAGCTACGCATCTCTTCCAGCGCTCTATAAAGATGAGCTAAGCATCTCTTCCAGTGCTAAGATGGAGATTAGCTACTTGTCTCTTTAGTGCTCTAATGAAGGTGAGCAACGCATCTATTCCAGGGCTCTGATGATGGCAAGCTAGGCATCTTTTTCAGTACTCTGATGGAGGCGAGCTACTCATCTCTTCCAGTGCTAAGATGAAGGCGAGCTATGCATCTCTTCCAGTGCTCTGATGGAGGTGAGCTACGCATTTCTTCCAGTGAGCTGATAGAGGTGAGCTACGCATCTCTTCCAGTGCACTGATGGAGGCAAGCAGCGCATCTCTTCCAGTGCACTGATGGAGGCGAGCTACTCATCTCTTCCAGTGCTAAGATGAAGGCGAGCTATGCATCTCTTCCAGTGCTCTGATGGAGGTGAGCTACGCATTTCTTCAGGTGCGCTGATAGAGGTGAGCTACGCATCTCTTCCAGTGCACTGATGGAGGCAAGCAGCGCATCTCTTCCAGTGCACTGATGGAGGCGAGCTACTCATCTCTTCCAGTGCTAAGATGAAGGCAAGCAATGCATCTCTTCCAGTGCTCTGATGGAGGTGAGCTACGCATTTCTTCCAGTGCTCTGATGGAGGCGAGCTACACATCTCTTCCTGTGTTCTGATGGAGGCGAGCTACACATCTCTTCCAGTGCGCTGATGGAGACAAGCTACGCATCTTTTCCAGTGCTCTGTTGAAGATGAGCTACGCATCTCTTCCAGTGCTCTGATGAAGGCGAGCTATGCATCTCTTCCAGTGCGCTGATGGAGACAAGCTACGCATCTTTTCCAGTGCTCTGATGAAGATGAGCTACGAATCTCTTCCAGTGCTCTGATGGAGGCAAGTTGCGCATCTCTTCCAGTGCTCTGATAGAGGCAAGCTATGCATCTCTTCCAGTGCTCTAATGAAGGGGAAACAGCGTTTACATTGCATGCTTTACATCATATGCCATTACAACGCGGTCGTTACAACGACCGCGTTCTTACATCGCGAACCATTACATCGCAAGCCGTTACAACGACTTGTTGTAGGGGGCAGAAGGTGTTGGATCTACAATCTAACACCTTCCTTGCTGTTGCACAAACTGGAGTAGGAATAGTAAATTATACTATTCCTAAGTCCAGCGCGCCCCCTACAGCAAGTCGTTGTAACGACTTGCGATGTAATGGTTTGCGATGTATTGTGTAATGTGAATGATGTATGAGTCTTGTCTGAGATTGTATGAGTTGTGTTTTGTATGGTTTTGATATATGTAAAGATTCGTCCTTTTGGGGGTTATTTGTTTAATAATTATTGGTGTGTATATTTTTTGTACTTATTGTGATAAAATTGTTTACATTTTGAAATGTTTCAAAAAAGTTTTTAAAAAAGAAAAAAGAGAAAAGCAATGAATTTATATTTGATACTTACAGACAAAATGTATTAATAAGAAAATAAATAATAATGAATAAATTAATGTTGTAAGTATTGCTCATTTGATTGCACCTTTGTTAAGCCCATCTTATATATAACAGTATCTAAATAGAGAAAAAATATAGGTCCTGAGGGAGGTTTCTCATTACATGTATGGTTTGCGATGTAACAATGCGGTCGTTGTAACAACCACGTTGTAATGGCATGCGATGTAAAGCATGCGTAGTAAAGACATATATTCCTAATGAAGGCAAGCAATGCATCTATTCCAGTGTCCTGATGATGGCGAGCTATGCATCTCTTCCAGTGTGCTGATGGAGGTGAGCTACGCATCTCTTCCAGTGTGCTGATGGAGGTGAGCTAAGCATCTCTTCCAGTGTCCTGATGATGGCGAGCTATGCATCTCTTCCAGTGTCCTGATGATGGCGAGCTATGCATCTCTTCCAGTGTGCTGATGGAGGTGAGCTATGCATCTCTTCCAGTGTCCTGATGGAGGCAAGCTACGCATCTCTTCCAGTGCTCTAATGAAGGCAAGCAATGCATCTATTCCAGTGCTCTGATGATGGCGAGCTATGCATCTCTTTCAGTGTGCTCATGGAGGTGAGCTATGCATCTTTTCCAGTGCTCTGATGGAAACAAGCTATGCATCTCTTCCAGTGCTCTGATGGAGGCAAGCTACGCATCTCTTCCAGTGCACTGATGGAGGTGAGCAGCACATCTCTTCCAGTGCGCTGATGGAGGCAAGATACGCATCTCTTCCAGTGCTCTGATGGAGGCGAGCAATGCATCTCTTCCAGTGCTCGGATGGAGGCGAGCTACGCATCTCTTCTAGTGCTCTGATGGAGGCGAGCAGAGCACCTCTTCCAGTGTGCTGATAGAGGCGAGCTATGCATCTCTTCCAGTGCTAAGATGGAGATTAGCTACTTGTCTCTTTAGTGCTCTAATAAAGGTGAGCAACGCATCTCTTCCAGTGCTCTGATGATGGCAAGCTAGGCATCTTTTTCAGTGCTCTGATGGAGGTGAGCAATGCATCACTTCCAGTGCTCTGATGGAGGTGAGCTACGCATCTCTTCCAGTGTGCTGATGGAGGTGAGCTATGCATTTCTTCCAGTGCGCTGATGGAGGTGAGCTACACATCTCTTTCAGTGCTCTGATGAAGGCGAGCAAGGCATCTGTTCCAGTGCTCTGATGGAGGCGAGCTACACATCTCTTCCAGTGCTCTAATGGAGGTGAGCTATGCATCTCTTCCAGTGCGCTGATGCAGGCAAACTACGCATCTTTTCCAGTGCTAAGATGAAGGCAAGTTACATATCTCTCCCAGTGCTCTGATGGAGGCAAGTTACGCATCTTTTCCAGTGCTCTGATGGAGATGAGCTATGCATCTCTTCCAATGCTCTGATGAATACAAGCTATACATCTCTTCCAGTGCTCTGATGGAGACGAGCTACGCATCACTTCCAGTGCTCTGATTGAGACGAGCTACGCATCTCTTCCAGTGCTCTGATGAATACGAGCTATACATCTCTTCCAGTGCTCTGATGGAGACGAGCTACGCATCACTTCCAGTGCTCTAATGAAGGCAAGAAATACATCTCTTCCGGTGCTCTGATGATGGCGAGCTATGCATGTCTTCCAGTGTGCTCATGGAGGTGAGCTATGCATCTCTTCTAGTGCTCTGATGGAGACGAGCTACGCATCTCTTCCAGTGCTCTAATGAAGGCAAGAAATACATCTCTTCCGGTGCTCTGATGATGGCGAGCTATGCATGTCTTCCAGTGTGCTGATGGAGGTGAGCTATGCATCTCTTCTAGTGCTCTGATGGCGATGAGCTACGCATCTCTTCCAGGCAAGCAACGCCATCTCTTCCAGGCGAGCAATGCATCTCTACCAGTGCGCCAATGGAGGTGAGCTACACATCTCTTCCAGTGCTCTGATGGAGGCAAGCAACGCATCTCTTCCAGTGCTCTAATGGAGGTGAGCTACACATCTCTTCCTGTGCTCTGATGGAGGCGAACTCTGCATCTCTTCCAGTGAACTGATAGAGGTGAGCAACGCATCTCTTTCAGTCCTCTGATGGAGGCAAGCTACACATCTCTTCCAGTGCTCTGAGGGAGGCGAGCAACGCATCTCTTTCAGTGCGCTGATAGAGGTGAGCTACGCATCTCTTCCAGTGCACTGATGGAGGCAAGCAGCGCATCTCTTCCAGTGCCCTGATGGAGGCGAGCTACGCATCTCTTCCAGTGCTCTGATGGAGGCGAGAAACGCATCTCTTCGAGTGCACTGATGGAATCGAGCTACGCATCTTTTCCAGTGCTCTGATGGAGGCGAGCGACACATCTCTTTCTGTGCTCTAATGAAGTTGAGCTGCACATATCTTCAAGTGCTCTGAGGGAGGCGAGCAACGCATCTCTTTCAGTGCGCTGATAGAGGTGAGCTACGCATCTCTTCCAATGCACTGATGGAATCGAGCAACGCATCTTTTCCAGTGCTCTCATGGAGGCGAGCAACACATCTCTTTCTGTGCTCTAATGAAGTCGAGCTGCACATATCTTCAAGTGCTCTGATGGAGGCGAGCTATGCATCTCTTCCAGTGTGCTGATGGAGGTGAGCTATGCATCTCTTCCTGTGTCCTGATGGAGACGAGCTATGCATCTCTTCCAGTGCTCTGATGGAGGCAAGCTACGCATCTCTTCCAGTGCTCTGATGGAGGCAAGCTACGCATCTCTTCCAGCGCTCTAATGAAGGCAAGCAATGCATCTATTCCAGTGCTCTGATGATGGCGAGCTATGCATCTCTTTCAGTGTGCTGATGGAGGTGAGCTATGCATCTTTTCCAGTGCTCTGATGGAAACAAGCTATGCATCTCTTCCAGTGCTCTGATGGAGGCAAGCTACGCATCTCTTCCAGTGCACTGATGGAGGTGAGCTACGCATCTCTTCCAGTGCACTGATGGAGGTGAGCAACGCATCTCTTCCAGTGCGCTGATGGAGGCAAGATATGCATCTCTTCCAATGCTCTGATGGAAGCGAGCAACGCATCTCTTCCAGTGCTCTGATGGAGGCAAGCTACACATCTCTTCCAGTGCTCTTATGGAGGCGAGCAGAGCACCTCTTCCAGTGCGCTGATAGAGGCAAGCTATGCATCTCTTCCAGTGCTAAGATGGAGATTAGCTACTTGTCTCTTTAGTGCTCTAATGAAGGTGAGCAACGCATCTCTTCCAGTGCTCTGATGATGGCAAGCTATGCATCTTTTTCAGTGCTCTGATGGAGGTGAGCAACGCATCACTTCCAGTGCTCTGATGGAGACGAGCTACACATCTCTTCCAGTGCTCTGATGGAGGTGAGCTACGCATCTCTTCCAGTGCGCTGATGGAGGTGAGCTACACATCTCTTTCAGTGCTCTGATGGAGGCGAGCAACGCATCTGTTCCAGTGCTCTGATGGAGGCGAGCTACACATCTCTTCCAGTGCTCTAATGGAGGTGAGCTATGCATCTCTTCTAGTGCGCTGATGCAGGCAAACTACGCATCTTTTCCAGTGCTAAGATGAAGGCAAGTTACATATCTCAACCAGTGCTCTAATGGAGGCAAGCTACGCATCTTTTCCAGTGCTCTGATGGAGATGAGCTCTGCATCTCTTCCAGTGCTCTGATGAATACGAGCTATACATCTCTTCCAGTTCTCTGATGGAGACGAGCTACGCATCTCTTCCAGTGCTCTAATGAAGGCAAGAAATACATCTCTTCCGGTGCTCTGATGATGGCGAGCTATGCATGTCTTCCAGTGTGCTGATGGAGGTGAGCTACGCATCTCTTCTAGTGCTCTGATGGCGATGAGCTACGCATCTCTTCCAGGCAAGCAACGCCATCTCTTCCAGGCGAGCAATGCATCTCTACCAGTGCGCCAATGGAGGTGAGCTACACATCTCTTCCAGTGCTCTGATGGAGGCAAGCAACGCATCTCTTCCAGTGCTCTAATGGAGGCGAGCTACACATCTCTTCCTGTGCTCTGATGGAGGCGAACTCTGCATCTCTTCCAGTGAACTGATAGAGGTGAGCAACGCATCTCTTTCAGTCCTCTGATGGAGGCAAGCTACACATCTCTTCCTGTGCTCTGATGGAGGCGAACTCTGCATCTCTTCCAGTGCTCTGAGGGAGGCGAGCAACGCATCTCTTTCAGTGCGCTGATAGAGGTGAGCTACGCATCTCTTCCAATGCACTGATGGAATCGAGCAACGCATCTTTTCCAGTGCTCTCATGGAGGCGAGCAACACATCTCTTTCTGTGCTCTAATGAAGTAGAGCTGCACATATCTTCAAGTGCTCTGATGGAGGTGAGCTATGCATCTCTTCCAGTGTGCTGATGGAGGTGAGCTATGCATCTCTTCCTGTGTCCTGATGGAGACGAGCTATGCATCTCTTCCAGTGCTCTGATGGAGCCAAGCTACGCATCTCTTCCAGCGCTCTAATGAAGGCAAGCAATGCATCTATTCCAGTGCTCTGATGATGGCGAGCTATGCATCTCTTTCAGTGTGCTGATGGAAACAAGCTATGCATCTGTTCCAGTGCTCTGATGGAGGCAAGCTATGCATCTCTTCCAGTGCTCTGATGGAGGCAAGCTACGCATCTCTTCCAGTGCTCTGATGGAGGCAAGCTACGCATCTCTTCCAGCGCTCTAATGAAGGCAAGCTATGCATCTCTTTCAGTGTGCTGATGGAAACAAGCTATGCATCTCTTCTAGTGCTCTGATGGAGGTGAGCTACGCATTTCTTCCAGTGCGCTGATAGAGGTGAGCTACGCATCTCTTCCAGTGCACTGATGGAGGTGAGCTACGCATCTCTTCCAGTGCACTGATGGAGGTGAGCTACGCATCTCTTCCAGTGCACTGATGGAGGCAAGCTACGCATCTCTTCCAGTGCACTGATGGAGGTGAGCTACGCATCTCTTCCAGTGCACTGATGGAGGTGAGCAACGCATCTCTTCCAGTGCTCTGATGAAGGCGAGCAAGGCATCTGTTCCAGTGCTCTAATGAAGGCGAGCAATGCATCTCTTCCAGTGCTCTGATGGAGGCAAGCTACGCATCTCTTCCAGTGCTCTGATGGAGGCGGGCTATGCATCTCTTCCAGTGTGCTGATGGAGGTGAGCTATGCATCTCTTCCTGTGTCCTGACGGAGACGAGCTATGCATCTTTTCCAGTGCTAAGATGAAGGCAAGTTACATATCTCTTCCAGTGCGCTGATGGAGGCGAGCAATGCATCTCTTCCAGTGCACTGATGGAGGTGAGCTACGCATCTCTTCCAGTGCACTGATGGAGGTGAGCAATGCATCTCTTCCAGTGCACTGATGGAGGTGAGCTACACATCTCTTCCAGTGCACTGATGGAGGTGAGCTACGCATCTCTTCCAGTGCACTGATGGAGGTGAGCTACGCATCTCTTCCAGTGCACTGATGGAGGTGAGCAATGCATCTCTTCCAGTGCACTGATGGAGGTGAGCTACGCATCTCTTCCAGTGCACTGATGGAGGTGAGCTACGCATCTCTTCCAGTGCACTGATGGAGGTGAGCTACGCATCTCTTCCAGTGCACTGATGGAGGTGAGCAACGCATCTCTTCCAGTGCTCTAATGGAGGCGAGCTACGCATCTCTTCCAGTGCACTGATGGAGGTGAGCTACGCATCTCTTCCAGTGCACTGATGGAGGTGAGCAACGCATCTCTTCCAGTGTGCTGATGGAGGCAAGATATGCATCTCTTCCAATGCTCTGATGGAGGCGAGCAATGCATCTCTTCCAGTGCTCTGATGGAGGCAAGCTACGCATCTCTTCCAGTGCACTGATGGAGGTGAGCTACGCATCTCTTCCAGTGCACTGATGGAGGTGAGCAACGCATCTCTTCCAGTGCTCTGATGAAGGCGAGCAAGGCATCTGTTCCAGTGCTCTGATGGAGGCGAGCTATGCATCTCTTCCAGTGTGCTGATGGAGGTGAGCTATGCATCTCTTCCTGTGTCCTGATGGAGGCAGAGCTATGCATCTTTTCCAGTGCTAAGATGAAGGCAAGTTACATATCTCTTCCAGTGCGCTGATGGAGGCGAGCAATGCATCTCTTCCAGTGCACTGATGGAGGTGAGCTACGCATCTCTTCCAGTGCACTGATGGAGGTGAGCAATGCATCTCTTCCAGTGCACTGATGGAGGTGAGCTACGCATCTCTTCCAGTGCACTGATGGAGGTGAGCTACGCATCTCTTCCAGTGCACTGATGGAGGTGAGCAATGCATCTCTTCCAGTGCACTGATGGAGGTGAGCTACGCATCTCTTCCAGTGCACTGATGGAGGTGAGCTACGCATCTCTTCCAGTGCACTGATGGAGGTGAGCTACGCATCTCTTACAGTGCACTGATGGAGGTGAGCAACGCATCTCTTCCAGTGTGCTGATGGAGGCAAGATATGCATCTCTTCCAATGCTCTGATGGAGGCGAGCAATGCATCTCTTCCAGTGCACTGATGGAGGTGAGCAACGCATCTCTTCCAGTGCTCTAATGGAGGCGAGCTACGCATCTCTTCCAGTGCACTGATGGAGGTGAGCTACGCATCTCTTCCAGTGCACTGATGGAGGTGAGCAACGCATCTCTTCCAGTGTGCTGATGGAGGCAAGATATGCATCTCTTCCAATGCTCTGATGGAGGCGAGCAATGCATCTCTTCCAGTGCTCTGATGGAGGCAAGCTACGCATCTCTTCCAGTGCACTGATGGAGGTGAGCTACGCATCTCTTCCAGTGCACTGATGGAGGTGAGCAACGCATCTCTTCCAGTGCTCTGATGAAGGCGAGCAAGGCATCTGTTCCAGTGCTCTGATGGAGGCGAGCTATGCATCTCTTCCAGTGTGCTGATGGAGGTGAGCTATGCATCTCTTCCTGTGTCCTGATGGAGACGAGCTATGCATCTTTTCCAGTGCTAAGATGAAGGCAAGTTACATATCTCTTCCAGTGCGCTGATGGAGGCGAGCAATGCATCTCTTCCAGTGCACTGATGGAGGTGAGCTACGCATTTCTTCCAGTGCACTGATGGAGGTGAGCAATGCATCTCTTCCAGTGCACTGATGGAGGTGAGCTACGCATCTCTTCCAGTGCACTGATGGAGGTGAGCTACGCATCTCTTCCAGTGCACTGATGGAGGTGAGCAATGCATCTCTTCCAGTGCACTGATGGAGGTGAGCTACGCATCTCTTCCAGTGCACTGATGGAGGTGAGCTACGCATCTCTTCCAGTGCACTGATGGAGGTGAGCTACGCATCTCTTACAGTGCACTGATGGAGGTGAGCAACGCATCTCTTCCAGTGTGCTGATGGAGGCAAGATATGCATCTCTTCCAATGCTCTGATGGAGGCGAGCAATGCATCTCTTCCAGTGCTCTTATGGAGGCGAGCAGAGCACCTCTTCCAGTGCGCTGATGGAGGCGAGCAATGCATCTCTTCCAGTGCTCTTATGGAGGCGAGCAGAGCACCTCTTCCAGTGCGCTGATAGAGGCAAGCTATGCATCTCTTCCAGTGCTAAGATGGAGATTAGCTACTTGTCTCTTTAGTGCTCTAATGAAGGTGAGCAACGCATCTCTTCCAGTGCTCTGATGATGGCAAGCTATGCATCTTTTTCAGTGCTCTGATGGAGGTGAGCAACGCATCACTTCCAGTGCTCTGATGGAGACGAGCTACACATCTCTTCCAGTGCTCTGATGGAGTTGAGCTACGCATCTCTTCCAGTGTGCTGATGGAGGTGAGCTATGCATTTCTTCCAGTGCGCTGATGGAGGAGAGATACACATCTCTTTCAGTGCTCTGATGGAGGCGAGCAACGCATCTGTTCCAGTGCTCTGATGGAGGCGAGCTACACATCTCTTCCAGTGCTCTAATGGAGGTGAGCTATGCATCTCTTCCAGTGTGTTGATGCAGGCAAACTACGCATCTTTTCCAGTGCTAAGATGAAGGCAAGTTACATATCTCTCCCAGTGCTCTAATGGAGGCAAGCTACGCATCTTTTCCAGTGCTCTGATGGAGATGAGCTATGCATCTCTTCCAGTGCTCTGATGAATACGAGCTATACATCTCTTCCAGTTCTCTGATGGAGACGAGCTACGCATCTCTTCCAGTGCTCTAATGAAGGCAAGAAATACATCTGTTCCGGTGCTCTGATGATGGCGAGCTATGCATGTCTTCCAGTGTGCTGATGGAGGTGAGCTATGCATCTCTTCTAGTGCACTGATGGAGATGAGCTATGCATCTCTCCCAGGCGAGCAACGCATCTCTACCAGTGCGCCGATGGAGGTGAGCTACACATCTCTTCCAGTGCTCAGATGGAGGCAAGTAACGCATCTCTTCCAGTGCTCTGATGGAGGCGAGCTACACATCTCTTCCTGTGCTCTGATGGAGGCAAACTCTGCATCTCTTCCCGTGAACTGATAGAGGCGAGCAACGCATCTCTTTCAGTCCTCTGATGGAGGCAAGCTACACATCTCTTCCAGTGCTCTGATGGAGGCGAGCAACGCATCTCTTTCAGTCCTCTGATGGAGGCAAGCTACACATCTCTTCCAGTGCTCTGATGGAGGCGAGCAACGCATCTCTTCCAGTGCGCTGATAGAGGTGAGCTACGCATCTCTTCCAGTGCACTGATGGAGGCAAGCAGCGCATCTCTTCCAGTGCCCTGATGGAGGCGAGCTACGCATCTCTTCCAGTGCTCTGATGGAGGCGAGAAACGCATCTCTTCGAGTGCACTGATGGAATCGAGCTACGCATCTTTTCCAGTGCTCTGATGGAGCGAGCGACACATCTCTTTCTGTGCTCTAATGAAGTCGAGCTGCACATATCTTCAAGTGCTCTGATGGAGGTGAGCAACGCATCTCTTCCAGTGCTCTGATGGAGGCGAGCTATGCATCTCTTCTCCAGTTCGCTGAGTTTAGGTGGTCTTAAGTCTATCACGTGATGTGAAATTTAATGGTGGCTAGGTTCCCCTGGGGTTTGTACTTCAGAATACCAAGGACCCGAGTGTCATGGTCAAAATATCTGCAGCTGATATATCTTTACATCTTGATATATAAACACAGACTGGCAAGTATAGCTTTATTATTGTTAAGTCCACACTCTTGAAGATATATATATCAAGGTGCACATATGTGGAGTTAAGTACAGTGAGCTTACATTTACCTGTGTATGCTTACCTTTAGTTTATTTTGATAGTCGGTATTTAGGTCACAATAGTTTTGTAGGACGATTCTTCATCCATGATATCCTGGTAGTACACCCATCAGGTAAAGGCGGGGCTGCAAGCATCACTTCAGCTTGGACGCCAAACCCTTGTGCGCCCCTCTGCCCTTCGATCCGGACAGCCCTTCCATGGGTTGGTTCCTCATATATCGGGTACCATAAGGTGTAGTGTCACGCGCTCCCATGCCGTACTCAGCAAACATATAACCTGGCCTCCTTCATGCACTTGCTCTCCATAGAGTACAGAACCACTAATACCGCAGTGACAAAGCCAATGAAAGACCACTATGGAGAAATAACCAGGTCTTTAAGTGGGGCGGGCCCTACGGGGTCTCAGACCCGGCAGTAATTAAAAGCTGACTCTGAAACGGACCTTCTGGGCCCTACATTTATCTCTTTAACATGCAAAAACAATATTTGCATTCTCAGAAGCGACTGTGAAAACCCTTCAATCAATCACTCAATCAAGGATTTATAAAGTGCGGAAAATCACCTGTGAGGGTCTCAAGGTGCTTAACGCAATCCATGCCAACAGCGCAGTCCTTCGTTATAGTTCATGTTTGACTTCTGCTCGCACTCTCTATGAGTATTTGTTTTTCCCATATCTTGTATTTCATGCAGCGTATGGCTGTTGTACAGTGTATACTGTGAAATGAATCTCCTCCAGGTTTCTGGGTGAGCTCAGGGTGTGAGTGAATGTTCGTGACAGGGCACGACTGAGAGCTCTGGAGGTGTGGCTCTAAGCAGTGTGACCGTCAATAACTCATAAAGGTTTTCAAAATACATGATCATCCAATCCTTGGCCTCTCTGCAGACCAGTGGTGACATTTGTGCCATCTGTAGGTATGATTCTGTGAGAATGTGTGTGAAGATGTTCACAGCTGTCAAAATATTAACCATGCCTGAGGAAAAAAAACACAGTGCTCACTGGTGAGTGGGAAGGTTGTGGTTTGAGGGAGGGATGAACACGAGGAGATGAACAGTAGTGTAAGTGAGAAGATTGCAATGAAGCGGAAGGAGATGGTGTGTGAGATATGCAAATGCGGGATTTCAGAAAGATTTGTGGAGACGACGACGAATACACCATCAAAATCATGAACACCATCCACTCCGGCTCACCATCCGACCCCTGCCCGCACCACATCTTCAACAAAGCAAGCTCCACCATCGCACCCTACTCCGCAAGATCATCAACAGCTCCTTCGAGGCCGCCACCTTCCCAGAGAGCTGGAAGCACGCCGAGATCAACGCCCTACTGAAGAAACCCAAAGCTGACCCCAAGGACCTCAAGAACTTCCGGCCCATCTCCCTCCTCCCGTTCCCGGCGAAAGTCATCGAGAAGATCGTCAACAGGCAACTGACCTCCTTCCTTGAAAAGAACAACATGCTGGACCCGTCCCAATCCGGATTTCGCAGCAACCACAGCACCGAAACAGCCCTCATCGCCGCAACCGACGACATCAGAGCCATGATGGACAACGGAGAAACTGCAGCCCTCATCCTCCTGGACCACTCGGCCGCC
Source organism: Calotriton arnoldi (assembly GCA_963921515.1). Taxonomy (NCBI): domain Eukaryota; kingdom Metazoa; phylum Chordata; class Amphibia; order Caudata; family Salamandridae; genus Calotriton; species Calotriton arnoldi. Next base: position 66,860 of record CAWUFW010001551.1, read on the forward strand.
TTCGACACCGTCTGCCACCACACCCTCCGCACATGCCTCCACAATGCAGGGATCCGCGACAAAGCACTGGACTGGACCACCTCCTTCCTCACCGGCAGAACCCAGAGTGTCCGCCTCCCCCCATTCCGCTCTAAAGACACCAAGATCATCTGCGGCGTACCCCAAGGATCGTCCCTCAGCCCGACACTCTTCAACATCAACATGGCACCACTCGCCAACATCGCCAGATCACACGACCTCAACATCGTCTCATACGCCGACGACACCCAGCTGATCCTCTCCCTCACCAAGGCCCCCACCACCGCCAAATCCAACCTCCACGAAGGAATGAAGGCCATCGCCGAATGGATGACGATCAGCCGCCTGAAACTGAACTCGGACAAGACGGTGGTCCTCATCATCGGACCCACCCCCTCCGCCTGGGACGACTCATGGTGGCCGGCCGCACTGGGGGCTGCACCGACGCCCACTAACCACGTACGCAACCTGGGAGTCATCCTGGACTCTGAACTGTCAATGACCGAGCAAGTGAACGCTGTCTCCTCTTCCTGCTTCAACACCCTCCGCATGCTCTGCAAGATCTACAGATGGATCCCCACCGGTACCAGAAGGACAGTCACCCAGGCCCTCGTCAGCAGCAGACTGGACTACGGCAACGCTCTCTACGCAGGAACATCAGCCAAACTCCAGAAACGACTACAACGCATACAGAACGCCTCTGAATGCCTCATCCTTGACATCCCCCGCCACAGCCACATCTCAGCCCATCTGAAAGACCTTCACTGGCTCCCTGTCAACAAGAGGATCACCTTCAAGCTCCTCACCCACGGTCACAAAGCTCTCCACAACACCGGACCAGCGTACCGCAACGAACGACTCACCTTCTACACCCCGAACCGCCAGCTTCGCTCGGCTAACCTCGCCCTCGCCACCGTCCCCCGCATCCGTCGAGCGACCACCGGTGGCAGATCGTTCTCCCACCTCGCCGCTAAAACCTGGAACACCCTCCCCATCTGCCTACGACAGACCCAGGACCTGCTGGCCTTCAGGAGACTCCTCAAGACCTGGCTGTTTGAGCAGTAGCAGCACCCCCGCCCCCCCCCAGCGCCTTGAAACCCTCACGGGTGAGTTGTGCGCTCTACAAATGTACTGATTGATTGATTGATTGATTGATTGATTGATTGATTGAAAAGGACATAAATGTCTAACAGAGTGAGCGACTGCTGAGGAAAGTGTTGTGAAGGACTGATTGTGAGTGATCGAGACACTCCCAGAAGACCATTAGTCATTCTACAGACCTTGTTAATGTTTCATTCAGTCTCACATTTTCAGAATATAAAAATTTCCAATGCTAATTATTCACTACAAAATCATTGTTCTTACTCGTGTATTTGATACTGCTAACAAGCATTGGCAAAGCCAATAGGTCTGGCTTTGTTTTAGCCATATGCCTGTTGTTGTGTTATATGCCTGGATGCAATAACAGAAAACTAAGAGAGGCTGCTTAACACGGGTCAGGAGGAACACTGTGTGCAGTGCAAGTTTTTAGTTTTCCTGTTTAACTCCACGCCCCTAATTACATAGGCCACGCCTTTGGGAAAGGAATCCTAGAAAGGCTTCTTTGGCTCCGCCCCTTTTACGTGTCCCTCAACCCTTCTCATCCCATTCGAATGGAATCCTGTTTTGCACCAGATGAAGGTATCAAAGTTTCTGCAGGAATAAACAGCACACACTACCCCGAAATCGTCAGTAACGACAGACAGCAGCCAAAGTCTGTGGTCTTTCGAGCTCTGTTTAGATTTTGGGGCATATTTACAATGCCCCTGTGGCACTTTTACGCCGCTGGAGTGTCACTTTTGTGGCGCTTTGGAGGCACAGTGTGCCGGCCCACATTTACAAGGCCACGCAAAGCCACGCAATGCTTTACTCTGCATGGAAGGGGCGTTCCATGGGTGTTGCTGTGGGTGTTCCCACGCAGCACCAATGGTTGACACTGCCCCAGATTTACAAGACGGTGTAAAGCTGGGGCAGCGCCAAAACTAACGGCTTCCCAAAGCAGGAGTAACAAGGAGAGATGTTTACATTTCGCCTAGTTTTTTTCTCTTTTCACATCCGCTGAATTCTGTAGCACACATAGAACAAGGAAAACGCCTTTTTTGATTGTTTTTGTGCAGGAAGGTGTCCCTTCCTGCACAAAAACAATCATGCCAACAATGCAGACCCCCTTGTACTATAGTGCAAGGGAGGCTGCGTTGGCGCTCAACTGCAGTTTGTGCGCCGGCTCTGGCAGAAAAGTCAGGAATGCTCCATATTTTGTTGATACAGCGCATTCCTGCCCTTTTTTTTGCTCAAATTTAAACCAGGAAACAGCCATTTCGAGCAAGGCCCGGGGGCTTAGAGCAGGCCCCAGCTCTAGGGCTGGGCAGTAATTCCAGATTTGCCCAGTCACGGAGTCGAAAATAGGCAGACAGGAGGGAGGCAGGTGGGAGCTTCTGAAATAGCTCCTTAATGGAAACTGCAGACGAGCCAGTGGATGCTTCATTCACTCTCAGTAAACCTCCTCTGATTGGCCCCTTTCCACATGGCTGAGCAGCTTCCACTCTTGGGGTCAGCGGTTGACCCCGGGAGTCCCCAGAGAGCCCCCAAAACATCTGGGCCTCACCTCTGGCCGCTTCGGGTCCCACTTAGCTGCTCGTTCCCCTGAACGCTCTGGAGGTGCGTGACTCACACACACCAGGGAGCTGCAGCCAAGCGCTGCCAGCCGCTCTTTGAGCTATATTCGAGTTGGCAGGCCTGGCACACTCGGGCACCCGGCTCGTGCCCTTCAGATGCCAGCTAAGGAGAGAAGCTCCTGCTCTGTAACCCTCCGTGCCACCACACCCTGCAGTCTGCACGGAAGGGCACTCAACAAGGGGCTCTGCTCTTATCTCCAAACACGAGAAGGCAGGAGAGACAGGAATCACTTTACCGCCCTCCCAAATTTATGGGGGGGCCCGCAACACATTCACCCACTCCAAACCCAAGGGAGAGACAGGTAACGCTTCACTGCCCCCCAAACTCAGGGGAAAGACAGGTAGCACTTTATTCCCCCCCCCCCCCAAACTCAAGGGAGAGACAGGTAGCACTTCACTGCCCCCCCAACTCAAGGGAAAGACAGGTAGCACTTACTCCCCCCCTCAACTCAAGGGAGAGACAGGTAGCACTTACCTCCCCCCTCAACTAAAGGCAGAGACAGGTAGCACTTCACTGCCCCCACCCAACTCAGGGGAGAGACAGGTAGAGCATTCACCCACCACAAACTCAAGGGAGAGAGAGACAACATATTCACACACCCAAACCCAAGGGAGAGACAGGTAGCATTTCACTGCCCTCCTCCACCTCCAAACTCAAGGGGGAGACAGAGACAACACATTCACACACTACTAAGTCAGAGTAGCACATTCACCAACCCTTGAGTCAAGGGAGAGACAGGTAGCACATTTACCAATTCTAAAGACAAGGGAGAGACAGGTAGCGCAATTACCAACCCTAAAGTCAAGGGAGAGACAGGCAGCACATTCACCAACCCTAAAGTCAAGGGAGTGACAGGTAGCTCATTCACCAACCATAAAGTCAAGGGAGATACAGGCAGCTCATTCACCAACCCTAAAGTCAAGGGAGAGACAGGTAGCACATTCGCCAACCCTAAAGTCAAGGGAGAGACAGGCAGCACATTCACCAACCCTTGAGTCAAGGGAGAGACAGGTAGCTCATTCACCAATCCTAAAGTCAAGGGAGTGACAGGTAGCTCATTCACCAACCATAAAGTCAAGGGAGAGACAGGCAGCTCATTCACCAACTCTAAAGTCAAGGGAGAGACAGGTAGAACATTTACCAATGCTAAAGTCAAGGGGGAGACAGGCAACACATTCACCAACTCTAAAGTCAAGGGAGTGACAGGTAACTAATTCACCAACCCTAAAGTCAAGGGAGATACAAGTAGTGCATTCACTAGCCTCAGACTCAGGGGAGAGACAGGCAACTCATTCACCAACCCTTGAGTCAAGGGAGAGACAGGTAGCACATTTACCAACTCTAAAGTCAAGGGAGAGACAGGTAGCTCATTCACCAACCATAAAGTCAAGGGAGAGACAGGCAGCTCATTCACCAACCCTAAAGTCAAGGGAGAGGCAGGTAGCACATTTACCAATGCTAAAGTCAAGGGAGAGACAGGCAACACATTCACCAACTCTAAAGTCAAGGGAGTGACAGGTAACTAATTCACCAATCCTAAAGTCAAGGGAGATACAAGTAGTGCATTCACTAGCCTCAGACTCAGGGGAGACACAGGCAACTCATTCACTAACCCTAAAGTCAAGGGAGATACAGGTAGCACATTCACCAACCCTAAAGTCAAGGGAGAGACAGGTAGCGCATTCACCAACCCTAAAGTTAAGGGAGAGGCAGGTAGCTCAGTCACCAACCATAAAGTCAAGGGAGATACAGGTAGCACATTCACCAACCCTAAAGTCAAGGGAGTGACAGGTAGCTCATTCACCAACCCTAAAGTCAAGGGAGAGACAGGTAGCTCATTCACCAACCATAAAGTCAAGGGAGATACAGGTAGCACATTCACCAAAGCTAAAGTCAAGGGAGAGACAGGCAGCGCATTCACCATCTCTAAAGTCAAGGGAGTGACAGGTAACTCATTCACCAACCCTAAAGTTAAGGGAGATACAAGTAGCGCATTCTCTAGCCTCAGACTCAGGGAAGAGACAGGCAGCTCATTCAACAACCCTAAAGTCAAGGGAAGAGACAGGTAGCACATTCACCAATGCTAAAGTCAAGGGAGTGACAGGCAACTCATTCACCAACCCTAAAGTCAAGGGAGATACAAGGAGCGCATTCACTAGCCTCAGACTCAGGGGAGAAACAGGCAGCTCATTCACCAACCCTAAAGTCAAGGGAGATACAGGTAGCACATTCACCAACCCTAAAGTCAAGGAAGAGACAGGTAGCACATTCACCAATGCTGAAGTCAAGGGAGAGACAGGCATCTCATTCACCAATGCTAAAGTCAAGGGAGAGACAGGCAGCGCATTCACCAATGCTAAAGCCAAGGGAGAGACAGGTAGCGCATTCACTAGCCTCAGACTCAGGGGAGAGACAGGTAGAACATTCACCAAATCTAAACTCAAGGGAGCGACAGGCAGCACATTCACTAGCCTCAGGGGCAGACAGGCAGCACATTCACCAACCCTAAAGTCAACGTAGAGAGAGGTAGCACAGTCACCAATGCAAAAGTCAAGGGAGAGACAGGTAGCGCATTCACCAACGTCAAAGTTGAGGGAAAGACAGGTAGCACAGTCCCGCACCTCAAAGTCAGAGACTGGTAGAACTTCTGCCACCCCAAAGTCAAGGGAGAGACAGGTAGCGCATTCACCAACCCTAAAGTCAATAGAGAGACAGGCAGCACATTCTACCCCAAAGTCAAAGGAGAGACAGGTAGCGCACTCACCAACGGTAAAGTCACCGAACAGACAGGTAGCGCATTCACCAACCTCAAAGTTTAGGGAAAGACAGGTAGCTCATTCACCATTGCTAAAGTCAGCGGAGAGACATGTAGCACATTCACCAATGCTAAAGTCAACGGAGAGACAGGCAACGCGCATTCACCAATGCTAAAGTCAATGAAGAGACAGGTAGCGCATTCACCAACCTCAAAGTTTAGGGAAAGACAGGTAGCTCATTCACCATTGCTAAAGTCAACGGAGAGACATGTAGCGCATTCACCAACGCTAAAATCAACGGAGAGACAGGTAGCGCATTCACCAACCTCAAAGTTTAAGAAAAGACAGGTAGCGCAGTCCCGCACCTCAAAGTCAGAGACTGGTAGAAGTTCTCCCACCCCAAAGTCAAGGGAGAGACAGGTAGCCCTTCTTCCACCAGGGGTGGCTGGTATTAATGGGTAAGATGGGCATCACCCTACCATCCTAATGGAGAAAGAAGAAGAGGATGAAAGAGAACACAGGGCAGCTGAAAAGATAGAGCATTTGCGGCTCCATCACGCACCACGTTGTTCCAGTGTTTTTGTTTGTTAGGTGGGAGGGGTTGGGAGTGTGCCCCGAGGCCTTCCACGCATGTGCAGGCTGGTCCAGGTCTTTCTCGCCCAGGAGGCTTAAGCCAGGGCTGTGACGAAATACCGGTGGGTGTGGTCAGTGCTCCTTTGCAAGTGTAGGCTTCTTTTTTGGTCCCAGGGTGTGTTTAGAGGGAGGTGCCTGTCGAGGCAATGATAGAGGGGGTATCGGGTGTGTCACAGACCTTGCTACCAAAGGGGGAAGCAACGGAGGTGTGTGCTATTGTGAGGGAGAGAAACCAGCAGGGTTTTACCGGAGTCAAAGAGCAGCACGTCAGCTCGGTTTTCAGTGAGCCGCGATCAGGTGTCTGGGCCAACCCTGCTGTCCCTCCTCCCAGGAGCGGGAAAACACCTCAGCTTTGCTGTGTGCTGCTACTGTGGACCCGGGGTTCAAGCTGAGCCCACATGGAGGAAGGGAACCCAGCAGACATGGGCTGGAACAGCAGGCAGGCCAGCTAGATTTGAAATGTGATCCTTTTTAGGTCGAGCCTAGAGTAGCGCGCATGCGCTGCTTCTGGAGAAGACTTTATGTAGTGGGGATTTCAAAGCTGACCAGACGCTCGTGCGTCATGGCCTTTTCCCTGCGGTTACCCGCACGGGCGCCATGTGGTTTCAATTATCGTGCCCTGACACGGGCGCGATAATTAAAACCAGATGTCTCGCTGTGGCGCGCGCACCACTCGCGTCGCCCCCCCTCCGCCCCGCTCGTGCCTTCAAATGCTTGTTTAAAGCACACTCGTGCCGTGCTTTTCCTTTAATGCCAGGCGCGCACCATTATTAATGACCTGCGGCAAAGAGGGGTCGCAGACTCGGTTAACTGTACAGGAGGGGTTGCAAGGGGCATTGAAAGCTCTATATAAATATACATAAAATGAAAATCATATTCGGACGCTTGATTTCGAGATACGAATACATACATAACTGGAAATTTCGTTACACAGGGTTAGCCTTAGAGTCCCAACCAATCACTTTATTCGAGCTGTGCGATCAGTTTCACAACACACTGCAAGCTTCCTGACATTCCTGCCCAGTGAGCTGCCAGCTTGTGAATTGCTTGCTGGTTAGTGGCTACTGGGTGCAAAGAGAGAAACGCCCTCTGTGCCAGCAGGGTTTTAGTTATGTGCCCCAGTTAAGAGAAGGTTTTTCAAGGAAGACAATAATTTTCAAATCCCGGCACCCCTTGGTGTGGCTGCGGGGTCTGTCAGAGGAGGGGCATGTGACCAGCTGAGGGGCACAGCCCGGCCACGAAGGAAACAGCTGCTCCCTGCACGTGCTCACACTTGGTAGCTGTGTGTGTGGAGGGTGGTGCGAGCGCGTAAGCACCTCGGCGCAGCAGAAGCACAGTGAGTGACCGGAGCATGGCCCTGGCATGCGTTGTATTTTACCGGTACACTGTGAAAGGGTGGCTGGCGGGACACGCATGCTTGAAACAGGAGTCTCTGGTACTAACTGAAGTTGTTAATTTCTTAAGCAGTGTTCGTAGTGAAAATGGTTAATCCTCCTTAGTGACAATCTGTAATCTGAAGTCGCATTAAACTCCTGTGTTATGTTACTATATATTTTGTCTTTTTACTGTATTGTAATTTGTACCCCTTTTGAGGACTTCTTGGATCGTCCGTTTGAATTATTTATGTAGCGCTTCATACATCTAGCTAGGTGGTAAAGCGCTCCGATTTGCATCAAGTTCCTGTGCACCCATGAGAGTGTTATGTCATGTTTTGCCATGCTATGTCACGCAAGGCTGTGTTATGATGGTAATGTATGGCGTTCTATGTTATAGAATATACCAGTGGTTCGATTTGCGCTTGGCAGTTACTGAATCTAGGGGTTCGGTGGGTGCAGGAGCTTGTGTACGATGTATAGAAGACTAGCCTGCTCATACACGGCCGACTTCTGCAGCTATTATCTATCACTCTAGCTAGGAGAGTGTCGTGCAGTTGCTCCAGCATGCAAGAAGTTAGAGATTTTTTTTTTTTATTATTATTTTTTTTGTGCAAATTTATATAGCGCAAACTTGACCCGAAGGTATTGGAGCGCTTTACATGAGCACAGGTTACGTTACAGAAGGACGCATTCATTTTTGGTAGGCACCAGGAGATTAAGTGATTTGCCCAGAATCACAGGAAGCTGAGCCCACACCCAGGCTCGAACCTGGTTCCCCAGCTCTGACCATAATGCCACAACCTCTACCCAATTATTTACCTGCCCTCGCTTATGACCGGCAGATATAGCACCGTACTCACCAACTATGCAGGATCAGCTTTGATGTCGTGTGGGGAAATCCCACATTTCATTTTATTCTCCTCTGATGTGAGGTGAGGTAATATTCCACGGCATTACGTGATATCAGGTAGGGTAGTTCTGTAGTCTAACATTTTATCTCTAACGGCAAGTCGCATCATCACATAATCTTTTTATTTTTTATTTTTTTAAATCAGATGTGTGCTCTTTAGTATAATCTTTGCATTGCAGAAAATGCGATGTGTTTCTGTTATCACGAAAGGCAGATAGGATAGGCCTGTTTTCTCCCCATCGCCTCTAGTCGCAGGTATACAGCTCTGATGCTGATTGCAAATAGGATTTCCTTATGTTATGTTGCATCTCCTTTCAAGGTAGTTAGTTTGGCCCTGTATTCTGCAGTATTCACTTTAATGGGTGGGGGCTAGTTTGCTCTGCTAACGAGTAAAACAGGCCTACATTTTGCAGCATCTCCTTGTATGACGTTATGATAGCCCAAAATTCGGCGGTATAACTTTTCATGAAAGGTAGAAATGTGTTCTTTTATTTCTTATCCTGGCAGATTGGAGGTGCGGCATCACCTTCAGTGGCTGGTAAGCTAGTTCTTTGGTCTACATTCCTGTCTCCATCTACAGCTGTGACCATGATCCCTTACAGCCATAGCTTCTAGTGAATCTGTCTGCAGGCCTCAGTTACCATACTTAACCACAGACTTTGGTTCTAACACTTGCCTTTGGCCCCCTAGATCCCTTACAACTTTTGGTTATGTTCACTATTTCGCCATCCCTGCGCGCGGCAGAGGCAAGCATGTATTCCTGTTACACTACATGACCTAGTGTGTAGTAATTTTATAGCTATTCAATCCCTAGCGGCACAATACCCAGGATAATATGTTACATGGATAACCACTTATAAGGTCCCAAAGGCGAGACCAATTGCATTGCAAATGCTTGTTTACTTTTGTATTCTACTAGACATTATGAATGAGTCAAAATGACATGTTAAAAATAGGGTACACTTGTTTGAAGCATTCAAAAATGTCAATTGATGGGGCCCGAGTCCCATGAGCCCTTACAACATGGGCTATGGGTACTTCCTGCTTTTGTCCAGGCCTCTTAACTAACAGTCAGAGATCTAAAGCTCCACATTTCCATGTGTGAGTACCTGGAACTGTCCATTTTATTGTTTGGAACCTGTTATTTGTATTTTAATATCGATAAAGAAGCCCACAAGTGCAAAGGAAACCTGCCATTAATGAGTTACCCAGCATGGAAATGGGAAACTTCTGTATTTCATACAATTTTGTCACCAGTCTTAAACACTCAGGCTCCCTCCCCCATCTTCCTGCATGTTTCTGCTCTCGCTGTGGCTATACATCTTTTATTTCCCAGTCTTACGGCCATAGCTGGAGTCCATAAATATGAGTGCAATCATTTCATTTAAATTAAATAAGGAAGAAAATTATTATATTGTAATACCACTTTCATTACATTGAGGACAGTATCTTTGTTCATTACATCCACGACTTTTATGTCAAGCTACTTAAAAATATCAAAATACACAAAACTTCTGGTCCTTCTGATACTCCTTTCTCTCCTGCACAGAATCCCCTGTTTTTAGGTTTTGACTAAGACAGCGCATGTGCTGTCTTTTCCAAGATATTTTGTTAGCTTACAGTAGGTTTAGAGTACACCCAGTGCTTAACATTGGTTGGCTTCATTGTCTTGTTTCTTATTCAACAGCTTCCGTAAGCGTTCCTTTCTCTTCTTGTGTTTGTCTTTTCCTTGGAGCATGGATGCATTACTTGTGTCCTTCCACTTCCTTCCCGTTTTCTGTTTAAGCACTCTACGAGAGTGTGTGCGTTGTGCATTTTCCAGCTGTCTCCCCCATGCACTTCTCCCCCTCTGTGTTCCTCTTTCTTGCCCTCCCTGCCCACCTTCCCTTGCTGTTCTTGCTCCCTACCAACCTCTTGTCCATTTGTTTCTCTTGCGCTGCCGCCCACCCACCATTGTCTGCTTGCTTCTCCAGCCTTCCCGCTCAACCTCCATTGTCCATGTGTTTCCTCAGCCCCTCTCATGCACGGTTGTCAGCTGGCTTCACCATTTACTCACACCCATCCTTCGTTGTCAGTTTGCTGCCCCATCCCATCCCACCCACGCTCCATTCTCTGTTTGCGTCCCCATTTCCTCGAGCCAACCATCCTTTGTCAGCTTGCTTCCCCATACTCTCCTGTCTACCCTCTGTTGTCACCTTGCTTCCCCCAGTGCCCACCCAACCACCCTCAATTGTCAGCATGCACCCCATTCCCCTTGCACCCACCCTCTGTGGTCCATTTCCTTCTCCAGCCCCTTCTGCCTGCTGTCCCTTGTCCATGTCCTTCCCTAGCCTCTCTTGCCCGCCCTGTTGCCAGTTAGCTTATCCAGCCCCTGCCACTCACCTTTCATTGTCCGTTTGCCGACCCAGCACCTCCCGCACACCTTTCATTGTCAGCTGGCTTCCCCACTCCTTCCTGCATCCCGGTGTCAGCTAGCTGCCCCAACCCCTCTACCCACCTTCTGTTATCAGATTGGTGCCCCAGCCCCTCCTGCCTGCCCACCAACCTGCTTGCTTGCTAAACCTTCCATTGTCACCTTGCCTCCTCAGCCCCTCCTGCCCACCCTCTGTTGTCTGCTAGCTGCCCCAGCACTAGGGCTGGACTGGGAACCCAAAGCAGCCTGGGCAATTTTGTCGGACTGGCCTCCACCCATGAGGGGGAGTGAGGGGAGCAAGCATGAAGCACTGCTGCTTAACAAAACCGGCTCCCAGCACTGCTGCTTTTGTTACCGAGGGCTGATATTGCAGCATTGCTGCAAAACCGGCCCCCACTGCTCCAAAATCAGCCCCCTGCACTCCAAAACTGGCCCCCACCCTTCCAGCCTGCCGTGCAAATGCCCGATGCTTGCTACGGCCAGTCTGGCCCTGCCCAGCACACCTTTAACAACTTGCTACCACAGCCCCTCCCGCCCTCGATTATTAGCTTGGTGCCCCAGCCCCTTCCGCCCACCCTCCATGTCAGCTTGGTACCCTAGTCGTCCTGCTTAATGTTGTCAGCTTGCTTTCCCAATCCCTCTTGCCCGCCCTCAATTGTCAGCTTGCTTTTCCAGTCCCTCTTGCCCACCACCCTCTGTTGTCAGATTCTGCCCCTGCCCACCCTTGGTTGTCCGTTTGCATAACCAGCCCCTCCCGCCACTCTCAGTTATGCATTGTCTCTCGTGTGTCCTCTCTCCGACCGCATCCTTCTCTCCAACCTTTTCTCTCCATGTTGTCTCTCCTCCAATCCACCCCCATTTGTTTGTTTTTTCATTGTTTTTAAAAAGCGAATTCGCTCTGGCTATGTCATAGTGCTGTTTTGAAAATATTTTAGCACAGCAGCAGCATGGCTGTATAACATGGCTTAAAGCCATTGCCAAAGCCAATAGCTCTCATAGGGGAGACCTACTGGCTTTGATAATGCTTGCTATTGCTGTCTTTTCTCAAGACAAGCTGGGCACCCTTTTAACACCAAACTTTATGCGTCATGTTACAAAGTTTACTTGCCTAAATTAATAGCGGCTCTCAGGGAGTGCTGCATGTGCTTTCCGGGCTACTCCCCGTGAAGCAGCATGTCACATGATTAGTGCTGGTGCGATCAATCCTGGCTGACAACCATTCCGACGCACTGTGTGCGGCCTTCCCACATGTGTCCATGAAAGGTAGGCAGCTGCGCGCGGCCTGCCCGTTGTTGGAAAGCTAGTAACCAGATCCATGAGAGAGGGAGTGAGAGAGTGAGAGAGAGCAAGCGCTGAGCATCTCCACCACTAACAGATCCGTGGACTCTTGTAGCTGAGGCTAGAAAATTGGTTTGCAGCGATTTTGTTTCTATAATAAACAATGCTGTAAAATCTTTCTAAACATAATTATCTTCGGGCCTGTAATTTGCACCCCTGGGCAAGGCATTTCGCTACTAGTAGTGATCGATTCACCGATTACTGAGGTTTTGAGAAAATACTTTATAAACTCATCCTACAAAAATCACTTGAAGCCACTTCATTTTCTATTTCTAATTACATCATTTATAGAGCGCATGGCGACCCAAAGGCATCCCATTGCTGAGTAAGAGGTAGCATCCGAACCAACTAAGCGGACCGAGACTCTCAAGGATTAAGCTATTTAAAAGCCAGGTTTTTATTGCTTTCCAGAAGCGTAGCTCATTTTCTATCATACAAATAGCTGGTGGTAAGGTGTTCCAAAGCTTTGCTACGTTAAAGCTGAAGGAGCGACCACCTCTTCTCATTTTTAGGTCTCGCGCCTAGTGTTGCAGTGCGCAGCACTGCTCGCGCAGCGCGAGACCTCTAGAAAGTGCTTTAGAAAGCTAACCACACGCTCGTGCGTCTGGTTTTGCTTTCGCCTGCTGGTATTGGCTTTTTAAAAAATAAATACAGCACGCAATTGGGCAAAGGCGGGCGCATGTCCCGCCTTTGCTCCTACCATTCCCACTGGTGGCTAGCACGCGCAGCAGCGCGCGTTCGCCTCGCTGCCGCTGCCGCGCTCCCTCTCCCTGCTCCTCTGTGGTGCGCGCGCACCACTGTTTTTAATGGATGTCTGTAGCATTCCTGAAAGAAAACTGTATGCTCTGGAAGAGTTGATGCAGCTGACCCCACCATCGCATGCAAGGGTCACCTTGGCGCTGATTAAGTTTTCAGAATCCGCAAACCGTGCTTATTACAGGCCGGCACATTTAGAGTATGATTGCCCGCTCTAAGAGTTTGTTTTGATAATTTATTTATCATATTGATTTGTAAAGCGCTGGCTTGTGGCAACAAGTCTGTTCATAGCGCTTTAAGTGATGAATTGTTCAGAAGTAAAAAGCATACCCGGGAGTTATCAAAACTGAAAGGTAAGAGTGGTTTGGATTGAAAGAAGTGCTTACCTTTAGAAGGAATGTAAATTGTAAAAGTTTTTGGTTGATACCGTGTTTCACAAACTGTCCATTATAGGTCGACCTTGAAACCTTTGTGCAGACTACAGAATGAGCCTTCTGTTTAGAATGTTATTGATTTTTAGTAATTTGGGTTCGTTTTATGCTCTACCCTAATAATCACTTGAAGTATAACTATCAATGTAGACTACAGGGCAGACATAGCTGGGTCCGTCACATAGTGTTAGGTTGCCAAACGAGTGATCTCACCGCAATGTATTACTGCAAATAGCTGCTTTGTATTCTTCCAAAGGAAGCTGAACGAATGCCTTACACAAGAGATGCAGGAATACAGTTCCCGGAAGTGACCTACTGAGCAGCACAGAACAGGCATGGCTGAGTGGTGCTTGCTCACTGCTTGTTTGACATGTTGGTACGGAACCGCTTGCAGCGTACAAGGCGGAGTCTGCACGGGGCAAAAGCTCTTTCCTCTGTTCTCCTTGTGCCTTGGCCTCGTCTGCTCCACTCTCCTGACTTCGCTGCCCCTTTTGTTTTGAACCATCTCTTGCTCCATGCCCCTTCTCTTTCCTCTTTCTCATCGCTATTACTTATGTCCTGTTCTGCCCCTGTGTCTGCTTGGTGCTCGGACCCAATTATTGTCCATTTGCTCTCTTTCCTGTCTCCTCTTTTCTCGCCCCATTGCCAGCTTCCTGTTCTGTCCTCTATCACCTTATGGCTCTGGACTCTAGTCCCCTCTCCCACATCCCTTACCTGTATACCGTCCAGCCGGTATCCCCTATCCTGTGTGTCCAACTGTATAGTGTATTTCCCACCCTTCTAAGGAAGTACGCTTACTTCAGTGGCTAACTCCTTGGTGTTTGACACTGGGAAGGCTGACTTAGTACCTTCCCCACGGCACCAGCACCGGGACATGCGCCCGCATTTGCCCAACTTAGACTTTACAAGGCCAGAACACACTGTCTGAGAGGCAACCACTGCACAACCATTTGGTCATATACTTGAAGGGCCCGTCTTCCGGGCTTTTTCATGATACCATTGTGGGTAGAAAAACCTGTTTTCACCGGAATTGCAGTAGTGTGTTTGAATTGTGCTGCCATCCTTCTTTCCTATTCACATTTCCCAAGGAGGAATCATTTAATGGGAAAACCACCTGGTTAGGATGGAAAACGTGCATGAGTTGGTACCCAAGCACCAATACCTACGATTATTTCCACAATTAGAGTGCAAATCCCAGGGCTTTAAGTGGGCCGGGTCTCACCGGTGCTGAGCACCGGCAGTTTTAAAAGGGGGCCTTGAAACGGGTCTCTATCGGGCTCTGTTTTGTTCCCTGGCACAAAGTAATATCCAAGTATTCCCCAAGCTTAGTTGTTAAAAATATGCTTCATGGCTACACACTTACACGGTCCACACATGCTTTCTTTTTTTAAAAGTCGCTGCTTGTTTGGTTTACTTTTGGCCAGTCACTCTCCAACAGAGCATTTTGGCACTCCGACACCAACTGCTCCCTCCATCCTCCCTTAGTAGGTAACAGACATTGCCATTTACAATGCCAATAGCTCTAACTTAAAAAAATGCGAGACCTATTGCATTTCCAATGCTTGTTGCATTTGCTGCCCACTCATGCCAGTCTCCAACAAAAGTGCCATCCTGAGCTGGCACTGCCCCTGCAGTCCCCAGTGACTTAGCAGTAAGGACCCTCCGACACTGACCAAGGCCAGGCATTCAGTGTGGCTACAGCACTCTTTTAGCCAACCTCCTCCGCACTTGAAAGTAAGTTTTAAATAGAAAGTTACAGTTTTGAATGAATGAATGTCTTTTATATAGCGCACTGAACCTCGGAGAGTGCCTCGGCTCTCAGCATAGAAGAATAGGTGAGAATGAATGTATGTTATTTTCAGAATCACCCATCTCTGCTAGGACAGTACTGAAATTAACATGCACCAGTCTCTCCAGGAAACTCAAAACGCTAACAAAAGCAAGGCCTGCCATTCACAAGAGAGCATCCAATCCACAGTCAGAACAGGGGCGGCTCCTCCATGTGGGTGGAGGAGCGTCGCCCCCCTGCTTTCTCACAGTGCTAGAAGCAGAAACATAAAATGGTATTACAAATACCATTTTATGTTTCTGCTTCTGGCACTGCGAGAAAGCAGAAGGGTTTGGTTGGGGGCGGGTGGGTGGGCGGTCCTGCTTGAGGGCAGGGGAGGAGTGGCTTGCCCACTCTGACGGCACTGACTGTTTGGTCGGCCCCAGGGCCGACCAGACCAGTCATACATACTCTGCATTTTCTCCATGTAGGCTGCATGCAGCCTACATGGAGAAAATGGCCTCCTGATAGATGCCTGTGTGGACGGCGTCCCAGCCAATGGCAGCGTTGCGATTGGCTTAGGGGAGGGGAGGGAGGCTGCCTGCTTCCTGTGAGGAGCAGAGACGACGCGGGATGAAGCAGGCCCGGACCGGGCCAGCTAAGGTAAGTTAACTTTTTTTTATATTTAAAATTAACACCCCCTCCCGCCCCCGCGCGACCCCTGCCCCCACCACTCGCGAGTCATGCCGGCCGCGACTGAGTCAGAATTGTGTGGATTTAAAGTAAGCGATACAGCCATGAAGGAATGCACAAAAGCTATCTCTGACATGCCAAAACTACACGCCTGCACGACTGAGCACATTGGATAACGCCGTCTAATACTCTGCAAATGATTAACACGAATGACCCTCTGCTCACAGTTTTCATTCATTTAAATGACCGGCAGGTTAAGGCATTCCATATGACTTTTTTTTTTAGTACAGTCTTTTATTCCAGATTTCTGTGTGTATTACGTTTTCCCAAAACACTGCAAACTCGGTTGGCTCAATGCACGTAAATGTTAGCGATTATATTACAGCTTGCAGCAACCATAGTATAGTCCAGGAAAGAATGAGGGTGGGAATCAAACCTGGAGCGGCCAGTTACAAACAGACCTCTGCTGCAAAACCTCAACCCACTGAGCTATGTCATTCAGAGGCAGAGTCTATGAGATTATCCAGGATAGGGAACCTGAGGCTGAGGGGCCTCCAAACAGAACCTGTTATACACAAAAAAGTCACCAGAGTGATGTTTAGCTATTCTAATCTGTCACACAATGTAACAATATGTTCAGCCATACTTCAAGCACTCCTAGAAGGAGAAACATTTCCAACTCGCATAGGACGCAACCTTAAATGTCATTTTCAATATGCCAGATTTGTTCCAAAAGAATACTTTCAGGGATTTAGCATCCGTGTAGGAGCGTGGCATGAATTTTGAAAAGAGTCCAGTGGCGGCTCCTCCGCTAAGGCAGAGGAGCGTCGCCCACCGCCCGGAGCAACAAAGAAAGGAAAAATAAAATGATAATAACGCATTGCTATTATCAGTTTATTTTTTCATACTTGCTTAGTTCTCAGGGCGGGGGGGGGGCGGGGCTGGACGGGGGGGGTGGGGAGTAGTTGGTGCACTTAAGTGCGCATGAAGGTTTGGCCGTCCCTCCTGGACCTGCCAAACAGTCATGCACACTTTGCATGTCTTCAACCGGGATGTTGTGTACAGCCTGGGTGGAGAACATGCTCAGGCGCATAGTCCCCGTCTGAGCACTGAACCACGGCGCTCAGACAAATCATGACTCTGCTGTCATGGTGACAGCAGCATCATGATTGGCTTAGGGAAACCTGTGTGCTTCCTGCTTCCGCTCCGGGAATCAGAAGAGATGAGGTGACCATACCCAGGTAAGTGTTTTTTTACTCCTTACCCCTCCCCCCACCCCTGTTCAGTTGCAGCCACCACTGGAAAATACACTCCTATAGTTCATCAAAACGTGTAGAGATGGAGTTGTGGCGAGAGCAGTCCTAATATCTCCATTGAAGCAAAGGAGAATGTGTGAAGGTCCCCAGTGCCGGGCACTTGACAGGTGTGGTCACATGGCACCAAAGACGAAGCCATGGAAGAGTTCCCAACTGCAATGGAAGTCAGTCAAGGATGTCTCTGGCTGCTTCCCCTGCCACCCACAGTTATTTTTTTATTCATAACGATTTTCGATAATGAAGCACTAAGATTGCCGCATTGCAGATGACATGGACGAGTCGCTCAAACAGGAAACACTCTGCAAAGTTTACTCTCGCCTTCCAAGACTATTCTCACATGGAAAAAAATGAAAGGAAAATGTACTTTTGTAAGGTGGGTAAAGTTTACACAAGCCTCAGCATGGCCTTACTGGACAAGTTCAGAGACCCGCCACCCTGCACCCCAATTCCTCCATCTGTCTGCACTGGGCATGAAATGGCCTTTCTGACCCGAGGCCTGACCCCCAACTGGACATCCAGTGCCCATGGGCCCATGCATCTGCATCCTCGCTGCTTTTGCTGTTTTGGCCTTAGTGTGTGGTCCCATACGAGCCCTGACTTCTGGGGTCTGTCTTGTCTAGTCTTTGGCCTGCCCCTTCCTGACCTGACCTGGAATGGAGTCCTCTGCCCAGGGCCAGGTCACCAGCTGGAGTCCCTGTCCTAGCTGCGACTCACCACTATATGTAGCTTGGGCTTGAGTGACTATTACTATATGTAGCTTGGCCTTGAGTGACTATTACTATATGTAGCTTGGACTTGAGTGACGATTACTATATGTAGCTTGGGCTTCAGTGACTATTACTATATGCAGCTTGGGCTTGAGTGACTATTACTATATGCAGCTTGGACTTGAGTGGCTTACTATATGCAGCTTGGGCTTGAGTGACTATTACTATATGTAGCTTGGCCTTGAGTGACTATTACTATATGTAGCTTGGGCTTGAGTGACTATTACTATATGCAGCTTGGCCTTGAGTGACTATTACTATATGTAGCCTGCTCTTGAGTGACTATTACTATATGCAGCTTGGGCATGAGTGACTATTACTATATGTAGCTTGGCCTTGAGTGACAATTACTATATGCAGCTTGGGCTTGAGTGACTATCACTATATGTAGCTTGGGCTTGAGTGACTATTACTATATGCAGCTTGGGCTTGAGTGACTATTACTATATGTAGCTTGGGCTTGAGTGACTATTACTATATGCAGCTTGGCCTTGAGTGACTATTACTATATGTTGTTTGGGCTTGAGTGACTATTACTATATGCAGCTTGGCCTTGAGTGACTATTACTATATGCAGCTTGGTCTTGAGTGACAATTCCTATATGTAGCTTGGGCTTGAGTGACTATTACTATATGTAGCTTGGGCTTGAGTGACTATTACTATATGCAGCTTGGTCTTGAGTGACAATTCCTATATGTAGCTTGGGCTTGAGTGACGATTACTATATGTAGCTTGGGCTTGAGTGACTATTACTATATGTAGCTTGGTCTTGAGTGACTATTACTATATGTAGCTTGGGCTTGAGTGACGATTGCTATATGCAGCTTGGGCTTGAGTGACTATTACTATATGCAGCTTGGCCTTGAGTGACCATTACTATATGCAGCTTGGGCTTGAGTGACAATTACTATATGCAGCTTGGGCTTGAGTGACTATTACTATATGCAGCTTGGGCTTGAGTGACAATAACTATATGCAGCTTGGGCTTGAGTGACTATTACTATATGTAGCTTGGGCTTGAGTGACTATTACTATATGTAGCTTGGGCTTGAGTGACTATTGCTATATGCAGCTTGGCCTTGAGTGACTATTACTATATGCAGCTTGGGCTTGAGTGACGATTACTATATGAAGCTTGGGCTTGAGTGACTATTACTATGTGCAGCTTGGGCTTGAGTGACTATTACTATATGCAGCTTGGGCTTGAGTGACGATAACTATATGCAGCTTGGGCTTGAGTGACTATTACTATATGTAGCTTGGGCTTGAGTGACTATTACTATATGCAGCTTGGTCTTGAGTGACAATTCCTATATGCAGCTTGGGCTTGAGTGACTATTACTATGTAGCTTGGGCTTGAGTGACTATTACTATATGTAGCTTGGGCTTGAGTGACTATTACTATATGTAGCTTGGGTTTGAGTGACTATTACTATATGCAGCTTGGCCTTGAGTGACTATTACTATATGCAGCTTGGGCTTGAGTGACGATTACTATATGAAGCTTGGGCTTGAGTGATTATTACTATATGCAGCTTGGTCTTGAGTGACTATTACTATATGCAGCTTGGGCTTGAGTGACGATAACTATATGCAGCTTGGGCTTGAGTGACTATTACTATATGTAGCTTGGGCTTGAGTGACTATTACTATATGCAGCTTGGTCTTGAGTGACAATTCCTATATGCAGCTTGGGCTTGAGTGACTATTACTATGTAGCTTGGGCTTGAGTGACTATTACTATATGTAGCTTGGGCTTGAGTGACTATTACTATATGTAGCTTGGGCTTGAGTGACAATTACTATATGTAGCTTGGCCTTGAGTGACTATTACTATATGCAGCTTGGGCTTGAGTGACTATTACTATATGTAGCTTGGTCTTGAGTGACTATTACTATATGCAGCTTGGGCATGAGTGACTATTACTATATGCAGCTTGAACTTGAGTGACTTACTATATGCAGCTTGGGCTTGAGTGACTATTACTATATGCAGCTTGGGCTTGAGTGATTATTACTATATGCAGCTTGGCCTTGAGTGACTATTACTATATGCAGCTTGGCCTTGAGTGACTATTACTATATGCAGCTTGGCCTTGAGTGACTATTTCTATATGCAGCTTGGGCTTGAGTGACTATTACTATATGCAGCTTGGCCTTGAGTGACTATTAATATATGCTGCTTGACCTTGAGTGACTATTACTATATGCAGCTTGGCCTTGAGTGACTATTACTATATGCAGCTTGGCCTTGAGTGACTATTCCTGCATGTAGCTTGGCCTTGAATGACTATTACTATGTAACTTGGGCTTGAGTGACTATTACTATATGTAGCTTAGGCTTGAGTGACTATTACTATATGTAGCTTGGTCTTGAGTGACTATTACTATATGTAGCTTGGTCTTGAGTGACTATTACTATATGTAGCTTGGGCTTGAGTGACTATTACTATATGTAGCTTGGGCTTGAGTGACTATTACTATATGTAGCTTGGCCTTGAGTGACTATTACTATACGAAGGTTGGGCTTGAGTGACTATTACTATACGTAGCTTGGTCTTGAGTGACTATTACTATATGTAGCTTGGTCTTGAGTGACTATTACTATATGAAGGTTGGTCTTGAGTGACTATTATCCGTATGCCAACCCACCACTCCAGAGACCTGCACTCACAGCCGACCACCTAGTTAACTGCCGTGGGGGCCTCTGTCTACCTGCCAGGCCAAAGTGTAGTGACATGACCTCGCCTCTCCATCCATTGACCCCCTTTCGGCATGACCACCACTCAGCAGCCATTGACCAGCCCTGACCACATCTCAAGGACAGCCAGCAGGGGAGGGGACTAACACCATTCATTCCTCACGCTGAGCAGCAGTCTTCTAGGGTGAGAACCAAAGGGTCACTATGAGGCTTAGTCAGACCCCGGGACACGTGCTGGACTGACTGCCATTCCCAAAAGCACTCTGACCTGCCCATCCCACCTTTGTCCGATTGGAAGATTTTCCAGCCAGACAGACGCAGGTGCCAAGATAGGCCATACTACCCACACCAAGGAG
This sequence comes from Calotriton arnoldi, assembly GCA_963921515.1. Classification (NCBI taxonomy): domain Eukaryota; kingdom Metazoa; phylum Chordata; class Amphibia; order Caudata; family Salamandridae; genus Calotriton; species Calotriton arnoldi. The sequence continues at coordinate 87,808 of CAWUFW010001551.1, forward strand.
ACAGTAGCAGCAGTGTCACTCACTAGCACCAAGACCATCCTTTATTAAGGTAGGGGCATGGTTTAGAGAGGGGAAGGGCTTGTTGTTATATTGACTGTACAATACACAGATTCTTATCAGTGGATATTCTTCCAGTGTTTTGTTTCTCTAGCAAACATTATGCATTATAATGAATAGTAGTGCGCTAAACGGAAAAAACATTATTTTTAAATCATAATTTCAGTGTCTTTCTTGTCAAAAGCACTGAATTGAGAGCCAACAGTATTCTCTTGGGATGTAGTTTAATTTATATTATATTATATCTCAAAATACAATGTATGGTTATAAAGGGGAGTGGTGGGCGAGATACTCACATATTCCACATTAGTAGTTCTCATGTATTTAACAAAATTGTAAATGCTTGATTATAATATAGATTTTTCTGTCCCAATAAATGTATTCTGAAACAGACCCATGTACTTTTAGATAGTCTTCTGGGAACTGAAGTCTTTCAGGTGCTTTCCTACTTTTGGTTTTTTTAGGTCGAGCATTCAAGACATTTTGTATATACTTCAGTATATACTTATATGTGTATGTACTTTGTGGGCTCTGGAGATCTGTCCTAGGACTTGTCTGCTTTCACTAAGTTTCAGCTTTGCAAACATACTGCCCCCGGAACCCAAAGACTTTTTTTTCTGTTCAACTGCCTCTATTTAACTGTCGTGATAGAAAACGACCAGTAGAGGTCAGTAAAATACCAGAATGGCTTTCTGCTTGTTCAACTGCCTATTTTTAACTGTCTTGATAGAAAACAACCAGTAGAGGTCAGTAAAATACCAGAATTGCTTTCTGCTGAGGGACTTTCTTTTTTTTCTTTTTCTGGCAACTGCCTCTATTTAGCTTTCTTGATAGAAAACGATCAGCAGAGGTCAGTAAAATACCAGAATCACTTTAGCATTCTCTAGATTCCAGTCCATAGAAATTGTCTTCCACGGGCACCCGTAGACAATAATATTTTTTCAAATCTTGTATTTTCAGTGATATGACCACCGAAGGCCCTGATTTTATATTAAAAACAGAGCTTTGGACTATACCATTTCCCGCTGAAAGGCAATATTTCTCTCAATGTGTTCCCATACCTGGCATGTCACGCAGTTTGGTGCTTACTTTCCCTCCATGTTAAAGAACAGTAGATGTTTCAGCACCCAGGCTAATGTGCTGCATACCTAAATACATATAAGGTCCCAAAGGCAAGACCGATTGCATTGCAAATGTTTTCTTTTTCAGCAGCATCACTCAGAGGCGTTATAGAGCCACGGAGTGGTGGGCTGATAATGGGTCCCTATGAAGACTTCTCTTCTCAGCTGGTGCCTTGCTTCGAGGAACAGCCATATCTTCACCAACACTGCAACTGTTAGCTAAAAAAAAGTAGCAGGAAGTTCTTCTTACATCAGCGGTTCCCCTGGACAAAGTGCTGGGAAAAAACAGACAGAGACAGCAAAAGACTGTCACCTGGTCAGAGAAAGGAGCAAAAGGCCAAGAGCTCCCGTTCAAAGACAGCATAGCTACCTACCACAGTCGACAGAACCATCCCTTACTTGTCACAGACAGCAGAGCTATGCCTCACCTGTCACAGACACCACAGCTATACCACACTTGTCACAGACAGCAGAGCTATGCCTCACCTGTCCCAGACAGCAGAATTATACCACACTTGTCACAGACAGCAGAGCTATGCCTCACCAATCAAAACAGCAGCACTACAGCTGCCCTACCACAATCGACAGTCCTAAACTTCTCTTGTCTCAGATAGCAGAGCCACCTCTGAATTCCCTCACTTCTCACACTCAGCAGAGCTACTCCTAAGCAGTCAAAAACAGCAAAGCAACACCTGGCCTGTCACAAACAGCAGTGCTACGCCTTGCTGCATCAATTAATTCTTGGATGAGTGGATATCAGTCAAGTATCTAGCTCTCTGTCTGCCTGTCTATATATTTTATTTATTTTTGCAATTTTATATTTTGAATTGGGCTGCACTTCAATGGGGATGCATTGGAGGGTTAGCAGGGCAGGAGAAATGTGGTCAAATTACTTGCGACCTAAAACGAAGCGTGCAGCAGCATGTAGCGTTGCTCTCAGTGGGCCTAGGTGAACTTTGGAAAGGCCTGAAAGAAGGGCAATTTCATAGTCTAGTCTCAAGAGAATGAGAGACTGCACCACTATTTTAAGGTCTTGTTCCAGAATAAATTGTCTTTTGCCCCAAAGTTGCCTCAGTTGGCTGTTGCGCTGTTGGCCATGGCAGCGATGTGACTATAAAGACTGAGATGATTATCAAAGGTGATGCCAAGTGATCTGACACTCTGAACAATGGAGGGGCAACCATCCAGGGTGGGATGGTTAGCCATTCATTCTTGTTCTGGAGTCTTTGCTTTCGGAGGCGAAATCAAGAGAAATTCTGTTTTATTTGGGATGAGATTTAAACGACCGCTGGACATCCAGTCTTGAATCTTTAAGAGTGTATTTGAAAGCAGGGCAACGTTTTCCAGAGATGAGATTTTCAAGTATTTTTGGCTGTCGTTGGCGTAGAGGTGGAAGAGAATCCCAGAGTTTCTGAGAATCACACATACTGGTTTTAGGTAGAGGTTAATGCGGGTTGGGGAGAGGATCAAACCTTCAGGGACCCCTTGGTAAACGCTGACTGGTCTGGAGAACAATTTGCCCATTTTCACAATTTGGGAAAGGTTTGATAAGTTTGAGGAGAACCAGTTGAGGACAGGGCCTTCACATCCCAAGTGTTATTCTAGAGTACGAAGGACGTCCAGATGGTTGACAGTGTCGAATGCAGCAGATAAATACATGAGGACCAGGAGGCCGGAGTTACCGGAGTTGAGGATTCTGAGGGAGTCATCGACTATTTGGAGGATCGCAGTTTCTGTACTGTGACCCTGGCAGAAACCTGATTAGAGAGAGTCAAGGAGATTGTTTGTTCCAATGTGTGTTGCGAGTTGGGACTCAATGCGACTTTTGCTGACCTTGTCTAAAAATGGGACTGTGGAGACTGAGCGGTAGTTGTTAAGGTTCTCTGGACCTAGAGTTTGTTTTTTCAAGAGAGGAAAGATTTGCCCTACTTTTCGTCGTTCTGGGAAGAAGCCATGTGTGACAGAGGAGTTGACCGTGGTGGTCGATATGGGGAGTAGGTGTGCAGCAAGAGATTTGCTTTAAGAACCTAGAATGGTGTCCTGAAGGTGGTTTGAGGGTTTTACTTTGGAGATTGTTTGTTGTAGATCCTGTTCGGAAATTGGAGAGAAAGATGACCATGATTGTAGTGCCTTGTATGGTAGAATCTCCACAGTTTTTAGGGAGTCATTGGTGGGTAGCGAGATATGGCTGTTTCTAACTTTTTCTCAAAGAAATCCACGGTCACTGCAGTGGGCCACAGATGACTTAGGAGTGGAAGTGGTGGAGGGGTTTATAGTCTGTGCAATGACTTCGAACAGGCGCTTCGATCAATTCATTTCAGAATTCATGATGGCTCCGACATGGGAGGATTTGGCTCTGAGGATTCGGTCTTTGTATTGTTTTCTCGCTTTGCGAAGCTTGGTCATACTAAGGTGAAATGGCACTTTTCTCCATTCTTTCTGACATTTTCTGATAATCTTTCTTTCTTCATAAAGTTCTTTTGAGAACCAAGACCTATAGGGTTTTGGTCTGGATAATTTGCACTTCAGGGGTGAACTTTTGTCAATAAGGGATTCCATGCAGGAGATGTACTTGTCAGTGGCCTTGTTAATATATAGATGAGATGTAATAGAAATTAGGGTGGGAAGGTCAATGATGGCCATGGTTTCTGTGACAAGGTTGGAAGAGTCCCTGAACCATATTTTCTGTTTGTTGGGTTGCCCATATGTTTTGGTGTTAAGAGCCAGTTTGAGAGAATGCGATCTGCATGTGATCGGACTAGTTGACTGAGATGGGATCATATGTCTTTAGATTGGGGGAGTTGGAGATTATCAGATCCAGAATGCCACCTTTGTGGTGTGTGGGTTTGCGGCAGAGTTGTTGGAGATAGTTGGCATTGAGAAAGGAGGTAAAAGTGTCCACATAGCTGTTGCCCATGTCTCCCCAGTGGATGTTGAAGTCACCAAGGAAGATAGTGTTGCCTGAGCTGATAAATTGAAAGGTGAAGCGATCCATGCATTCATTGATGAAGGTGCCAGTGGGTGGTAAATCATATTCAATCTGATGTTGGAGGTGGTGGAAGTGGACAGTTTCACCTACATGCATTCGAAAGACTGAAAGTGAGTCATTGGGAGGCTTCGGCATCTCAGGGAGTTTTGGTGGATGAGTGTGAGACCTCCACCATATCTAGCTTCCCTGTCGTGATGCAAAATGGAGCAGTTGGGAGGAAGAAGAAGGTCTAGAGCATGGTTAGATGGGACATTGAACCAGGTTTCCATGAGTGTCAGGATGTCAAGATTATGGGTCAGGATCGAGTCTTATATCTCTGGACAGTGTTTGGCTGCAAGCCGACAATTGTGCAGCATGCAGTTCAGGGAGAAACTGTTGTTTTTCAGACTTGGCTGTTCCGGGAGGGTAGTTGGGATTTGTATCAAGTTAAGAGAGGATGAGCGTGCCCTGGGGTGGTGTGTGAAAGCTTGAATTCGGTCAGAGATGATGGTGGGAATAGGGAAGCCCCCTGTAGGAAGATAGGAGGGGGTCACAGAATTTGAAGAGGTCTGAGTTGTCTAGGAGTGATTGTGTCTGTTTTCGTCTGTTTAGGTGGCTGTCTCTCAGTATGCTGGAAGGATGCTGGTGGAGGGTCTGCAAGGGGGGATGATGGGTAGCTGAGACTAGAAGACAAAGAGTCACTTAGATGGAATAGAGCCAAAGTGAGGATGTCCATTGTTTGAGAGAGGTGTGAGAAAGAGGAAAGGAGCTTGTTAAACGGAGGCCAGTTATGTTCAGCACTTGTGGAAAGATTGGGGTGGACAGTCAGGAACAGATTCTGAGGGGCTGCGGTGCAGGTGGGGGTGGTTGTTGGTGTCTGGTGTTGGGAGATGTTAGGGCAGAGGGTGAAAAAGGTAGGGAGGAAGGAGGAGACATACGATAGTGTGTACCCACATTTATATACATCGGTTTAATTAGGGTGTGTACCCACATTTAAAGACACCAGTTTAACTATAGTGTGTACCTATATTTAAAGGCATCAGTTTAACTATAGTGTGTACCCATATTTAAAGGCATCAATTTAACTATAGTGTGTACCCATATTTAAAGGCATAAGTTTAACTACACTGTGTACCCACATTTATAGACATCAGTTTAGCTATAGTGTGTTCCCACATTTATAGATATAATTTTAACTATAGTGTGTGCCCACATTTAAAGACATCAGTTTAACTATGGTGTGTACCCACATTTATAGACATCAGTTTGACTATAGTGTGTACCTACATTTATAGACATCAGTTTAACTTTGGTGTGTTTCTACATTTAAAGACATCAGTTTAACTATGAGGCGTAACCACATTTAAAGATATCAGATAAACTATAGTGCGTTCCCACATTTAAATATATCAATTTAAATCAATGTCTATACTGTGTACCCACACAGTATAGACATCAGTTTAACTTTAGTGTGTACCCACATTTAAAGGCATCAATTTAACTATAGTGTGTACCCATATTTAAAGGCATCAGTTTAACTACACTGTGTACCCACATTTATAGACATCAGTTTAGCTATAGTGTGTTCCCACATTTATAGATATAATTTTAACTATAGTGTGTGCCCACATTTAAAGACATCAGTTTAACTATGGTGTGTACCCACATTTATAGACATCAGTTTGACTATAGTGTGTACCTACATTTATAGACATCAGTTTAACTTTGGTGTGTTTCTACATTTAAAGACATCAGTTTAACTATGAGGCGTAACCACATTTAAAGATATCAGATAAACTATAGTGCGTTCCCACATTTAAATATATCAATTTAAATCAATGTCTATACTGTGTACCCACACAGTATAGACATCAGTTTAACTTTAGTGTGTACCCACATTTATAGACATCTGTTTAACTAAAATGTACACTCACATTTAAATACATCTGTTTGACTATAGTGTGTACCCATATTTAAAGACATATGTTTAACTATTGTGTGCACTCACATTTAAAGATATCTGTTTAATTATAGTGTGTATCCACAGTTATAGACATCTGTTTAACTATAGGATGTACCTATATTTAAAGACATCAGTTTAACTATAGTACGTTCCCACATTTAAATACATCAATTTAACTATAGTGTGCACCTCCATTTGAAGACATCTTTTTAACTATAGTGTGTACCCAAAGTTATAGACATAAATGTAACTATAGTGTGTTCCCACATTTAAATACATCAATTTAACTGTAGTGTGTACCCACATTTAAAGACATCAGTTTCGGCACTGGAACCTAAGGTTCCCAAGGCCAGGGAATATGATAAACACTGTGCTATACTAAATAAGGAATACAACATGCTGACTGCCTGTGCACAGTGCACCCCCCTAGTTTGGATCACCGGTAAGCCAGTGAAAGGGGCCACAGTGGCATCAGTCACCTCTGGAAGGACAGTAAGTAAAAGAGACACTTCTCCTCTTCAAATGTCAACCTTCTGAAGCCCATGATGCTGAAATTCACTTTTATCTGTGTTATCCTTGTTGTGTCTTTGCTGTTTTGGATCAGCGCCTACCTCGTCCCCTCAAGGTCATCTTCATGAGTCCACACATTGATATTTTTCACCTCTACAAAGGATACTCCTATACCCCTCCCACAATCACCCACTTTCCTCCGGCCGCTTACCCCAGGTCTTCACTCAGCTGCCCTTGCTGCCATCCCTTTCTGTTGTCCCTACTGCCTATTCTTTCACCACCCTCTCCTCTCTTCTGTACCGCTACACCCCCGTCTCACTGCTTGTGTCAACCTTCTCTCTGTCCTGCCTCTTTCAAGCAAACCTCTCTTCTTCCGGTTCCCACCGTGGCCTACTTGTTCTCCATATCTCACTTACCACCGTACCTTTGTAAACCATTGGCCGAGTCTTCTACTCCCATTAAGTGATGTTTCTTGTTCTAACTTCCTCAGTTTCCCGCTCTTGTCTAGTTTTCTTCTGTCTAACTTAATTGAAACCGCCTCACTCTCTCTCAACAAACCCTCTTTTTTGGCACTTATAAAAAATGTTTCACTTCTTACACTCCATGACCTGTCATCAGCACTCACGCTGCCTTTGTGACTTGTCTTGGTGTTCTGTTTCTCCTAGTTTTCCAGTTCCCCTGGTTCTTCAGGTTCTCTGGCTCTCCGGTTCTTAGTAGTAGTATATAATTTATATTATTATTATCGATTATTCCTAATATTATGTATCTTATTGTTATAGTATTATTATTAATAGTCTTATTGTTATTGTATAATTATCATCATGATAATTTTTATCATCATTATTATCATCATCATTATTATTATTATTATTATTATTACTAATAGGATTATTATTAATCTGCTATTATTATTATTCATAGTATATTAATATTATTGTTATTATTGTAATATTATTGTTATCATTTATTATTATTAGTATTATGATATTCTTATTGGTGTTATTATCCTGATTATGCGTATATATATTTGTCGGGTTCCTCAGGGCTATACTGAGAGTCCTAGTATGTATAGCCAGGCTCTGAAGGGTCAATTGGACTCCCTTACCCTTCCCCCAGATAATGTATTGCTACAGTATGTGGAAGATCTTTTGATTGCGTCCGAGACTGAAGAAGGATGTAAAGCAGCTACAGTCAAATTGTTGCTGCATTTGGCACAACATGGACACAAGGTGTCCCTTTCCAAATTCCAATAAAGGCGACAGGAGGTCACCTATTTAGGTCACCTACTGTCGAAGGAGGGTCGGAAACTAACTCCTGAACGTATTAATGCCATAATTAACATGCCTGTTCCAAAGACCCAAAGGGATGTACGAGCCTTCATTGGTATCACTTCCTATTGTCATCATTGGATACCCAATTTTGCTTTATTAACAAAGCCTCTGCTCTATTTAACAACTAAAGATGTGCATGAACCTTTGCCTTGGATGCCTGAATGTCAACAAGCTTTTGAGCAATTGAAGGTTGCGCTTTGTTCGGCTCCTGTACTTGGCACACCTGATTACAATAAGCCATTTGTGTCATATGTACACGAGTCGGCCAGTTGTGCGCTTTCTGTCTTAACACAGGCCTTTGGAGGTAAGCAGAGGCAGTGTGCGTATTTTTCTGCTGTTCTTGATCCCGTCGCAAAAGCCCTCCCGAGCTGTTTTAGAGCGACCGAGGCCGTCTCTATTTCGACAATCGGCAGGGCTTGTTCTTGATACTGATCTCACAGTTATGGTACCTCATGCTGTGGATACGCTTTTGAACAGAACAAAGACACAGCACCTTACCAGTGAACGTCTGACTGGCTATGAGCTAACCCTTTTTGCACCACATATTACGATCAAAAGATGTGCCACTCTGAACCCTGCCACGTTACTACCCCTCCCTTCGGAGATTGAGGAGATAGACATACATGATTGTATGTTTTGGACAGAGGAGGAGATGAAAGGACAGGTAGACTTGACTGATGTTCCCTTATCTGACCCCCAAGGGGAACTATATGTCGATGGTTCTTGTTTTAAATTACCAGATGGCACCACAACCGCTGCTTATGTGATCACAACACTGCCCACTATAGTTGAGACATCACGAGTTCCTTATCGGTCTGCCCAAGCTGCAGAGTTGGCAGCTCTAATTCGGGCCTGTGAGTTGAGTCAGGGATTGGCGGTTAATATTTACACTGACAGCCAGTATGCCTTTGGAGTCGCTCATAATTTTGGGAGGCTCTGGGCAGAGAGAGGATTCCTTACCTCCCATGGCTCGATGATTCAGCATGGCCCTTTGATAAATAGACTTTTGTCGGCATTGACCCTTCCCAAGAAACTGGCAATAGTGAAGTGTAGCGCTCACAAAGCAATTACTGAAGATGTGGGGAGGGGGAATGCTTTTGCAGATCAAACAGCTAAAGAGACAGCCCGATGTAAGATGAAAAAGATGTTTGTAGCAGGTCCTGCTAGATGGGTGCCAGAAGTTATGATGTTTGAGGACACACTAGATAGCGTGAAGGAAATCCAGAGCGAGATGACGGTTGAGGAATTAGCAATATGGCAGGAAAGTACAGCACAATTATATGATGATGGGTGCTGGATAGATAAGTCGGGGAAACAGAGATGGATGTTACCAGATGCATATGTTCTCCCCATAGTTACTATGGCTCATGGACCAGCTCACATTAGTGCCAGGGGTATCTGTAAGTTGCTCGACCCGGTATGGCAGAATGATAATATTCCAAAGACAGCTGCCCATTTGGTAAAACATTGCATGGTGTGCATTCTGTACAATCCAGGGAAGGGCACTCCTACACTTCCTGGTAATTTTGCACCTCCTTCTTTCCCTTTTGAAGTCCTGCAAATGGACTTCATTGATATGGAACGGGTGAACAATTTGAAGTATGTGTTAATGGTAGTTTGTGCATTCAGTAAATGGGTTGAGGCTTATCCTACCAAGGAGAATACAGCTTTGGCAATGGCGAAAGCTCTTTTGAAGGAGTTTTTTCCTCGCTTTGGTTTGCCCCGTTTGATTTGGAGTGACAACAGTAGTCATTTTAATTCGAAAGTCATTCAGTTAGTGTGCGATGGCTTGCACATTAAGAAAAAGTTTCATGCTGCGAATCACCCCCAGTCAGCAGGTTGAAGTGGCCAGATGCTTTACCATTGGCTTTGCTGTCGACGAGAGTTATAGCCCATACTAGAATAGGGTTGTCCCCCTATGAGGTTGTCTTTGGTGGGCCCGCTAATGTCTGGGGAGTTCCAAGACCCCGTCACTTCTCCGAGATAGATCACCCTTGTTGATAGATTATTTATACGAGTTGACTAAAAATTTGCATTCTATTCATCAGCAGATTCAAGAGGCCTTGCCATCCGCTACAGAGGGACCCGGCCATGACCTTCGGCCCGGGGACTACGTCTTGGTTCGTCATTTTCAGTGCAAAGGCAGCCTGGAACCCCGGTGGAAGGGGCCTTTCCAGATCCTCCTTGCCACACGTACTGCAGTGAGAGTGGACGGCCGGAAGAACTGGATCCACTCAACACACTGTAAGAAGGTGCCGCTCCCTCTGCCCTATGATCAGTGGAGGATCGACGGCATTGGGGATTCTGAGACGGAGAAGGTTCCCCGCTTCATTCCTTTCTCCGATGTCAGAATAACGTGGGCACCCTCTGAGGAGGAGAGTGATGCAGTTCTGAAGGAACCAGTGCCACCTGAGGTTAAGGCCAGCCAAGAGCTCCAGTTGGCTGGCCCATCTGTGTTTGAATCCGAATCAGTTCACACCGCTGAAAGTGAATGTTTGTTTCTTGATCCCTCTGTTCCTGGAGTTGTTAAGTACAATTTGCGTCCTCGACGAAGGAACAGAGCACCAAAGGAAAAGTCAGACTAGTAGGGATGGACTTCATGGATGAAGAATAGGGACAATAGAGCAGGGACAGGGAGATTGGTGCATTGTTCGAGACACTGGACAGGATAAGTTTGGGGTGTTTTCCCAGGAGGGAGGGTACACTATCCTGAAAGAAGTGGATTTTCATCAAAAAGGGCTGCAATAGTGTATAGTATAATAGCACCACCTTGGATGAACAATAGGAGCCTGCCAGCGAGGCTCACAGGAGAGGAAAAATGGACGCTGGAAAGAAGATTGTTTGCTTAGTTTCATTACGGTTATATTAATAGTACCTCTTCATTCCGTTATCATGCATCTTTTTGGCAGGCCAATGATCGATGAAGAACAGCCATTGGGTTTTGTTGTTTTGCCCCGATCATCATGGGTGAAGCAGCGGAGAGTGCTATTCCTTCTTTTTGCTATTCTGCTGATGATTATCTTTTGTGTAGTTCTTTGGGCGTTAGAAAATGCAAGTAATTCGCCTACTTCTGACAATGATATCTCTTCCACACCGAGACGGAAAAGAATGCTCTCTAATAATGTTTTTCTAGATACTCATAAGAGATTTTTTGGTAATGGTGTTGCTTGTTATCCTACTGAATCTGTAACTAGCCTATGGACCGCTTACCCTCTGTCTTTGATAAATTATACATAGTCTAAGCCAACAAATTTTGTTGAGGTAAAAGGGGAGTTTGGTTTTGGCTACCCAGGGCCATGCTTGCATCATCGTCAACCCACAGGAACAGGGTACCCCGGTTGTGACAATAATACGTATTGTGATAACTTCTATCTGGAAGAGCAAAATATTACGTTGGTGGGTTGGCAATATAAAGAAGTGACGGCTCCCCGAAAAGCTGGCTATTACCCCGCTTGTTGCCCCATCATAAATAGTACTGATACCATTTTGTTCAATGCTCAGGGGTGATCATATCCAAAGAGACATTCCCTTTGAAAGGTTCAAAAGGTTCTGACACCATTACAGGTAATTCTTGCTATTCAGCTGTGAATTATGACAGACCAATATATGCCCATCCCGGGTTCTTCTTTTTAACTAATGGAACATACTCAAATGTTCATAATGGCACCAATGATTTAGCTCTTGGGATGGTGCTGCCCCTGGGGGTCCCTTGCAAATATGCCCACAGACAGGTAAAATGGGTGAAGAGAACACTTACAAAGGAATTTTGCGAAGGAGTGACGGATATTGAGATCAACATGGTATTACTTTTGGTTATATCCTGTCTGCTATTTTCACATTAGGGGGAATGGCTATGAGTAGGACTGAAAAGGCTCGGGAATATTTTGGCTGTAAATTGCAGATATTGTCAAATACCACAGTAGCAGCATTACGTGACTTCACCATTCAATTAGAAAGTATGAGGATTTATTCTGAACAGACTAGATATGCAGTGGACTTTATTTTAGCAAAGAATGGTGGTGCATGCGCAGTTATTGGCGATCAGTGCGTAGTGGGCATAACAAATATGGAAAAGAATATCACCAAACATATCTTGGACATTATTGAGAATGTCAAAGGTGTGGAACCAGGTAATTGGAGTTGGTCCCTTTTTGGAACATGGGGCTGGCTAATAGAAAAAGCGATATATTTAATTGTTATATTGATACTTTGCTGTGTCCTTATTCAATGTCTTCCAATGTGCTGCACATACTGTATCTCTGTATTGGCTCCGAAGAGGAAGATATCGATTCATGACACTAATGCTGCAATAATGTTACAGAAAGAAATAGATGACATCATGGCTATAGACGAGGGCGTCTTGAAACATCTTCTCTTCTCTTGGAATATACTGCCACTGTTGACAACATGGCATGTGTATAAAATGCTATGTGCTTTATTATTCCTTCATGTTTTTGCTTTGATTTTCGATTGTAGATGGTTAGCTCATGCTAACAGGAGGGTTTGTTAATATTGGGGGGCCTTTTTGTCTGTATATTTTAGCATTCGTGAAACCATGTTGTAATCTGGATGCCATTTTGTATTATAATCGAAACTGCTGCTTGGTTATTTTCGAGAAACGGTCCTTGGTAAGTTTCGTTTCCCAAGGTTGAGCTTTTTCTTCCATAATTGCAAGTGTCCTCGTTAGTGCATGCCTTTCTTGTTAGATGGAGCCTTTCTCCCACCTGTCTGGTAGGGAGGATAGGCCAGACGACCTTGGGCAGTAGATAGCCTGTGCCCAGTTGCAGAATCGAAACTTATGTTCTGTACCCCCTTTGTATTATGACACCTGCTAGTGTTTTTCCATAGTAGGCGTGCCTTTGTGGACTTTGCAACATACATAATGTAATTGTATGCTTACTGGGTCCAGTCCCTTGACAGCCATCCCAGGAGGCTGGTCAGACTGGGCTCCGCTGCAGTGTAATTTCAATAAATATCTGGTTTGTATTCTCTACTGTCTGACCGACTCTTCATTTGTAGGAAGGCAGAGAAGGTGGTGTTGAGTGACCCGGGTGGCCCTTTTCGGGTCACTTCCTTCAAGTATCCTGATGACAATCTAGTTCTGGATGGTGATTGTAACTTACCTGTTGATCCTCATCGCACTACATCCCAAACAAATCACAAAAAACTTTCAGACAAGCTTTTCAAAGACACAACTTTACTGATGCTTGGCGATTATGCAATCCAACTTTAAAGGAGTATATATTTCTTTCCCCAGTACATCGCACACAAACTCGCATTGACTATGCTTTTGTTTCACATCACCTAACTCAATCCTTGCATTCAGCAGATATTGGTTCCATTTTGATCTCTGACGATGCCCCGGTACCTGTGCATTTAGACCTCATGTCCAAATCTCCTCTTCATACGAGATGGAGATTTAATAATTCCCTATTATTGGACTCCTCTTTCACCTCTTCTTTTATTGCTTTTGCTCAAGATTTTTTCCCTCTTTAATCAGACGAAAGATGTTCCCTTTCATATTCTATGGGATGCATTTAAAGCCTCAGATCGAGATTTTATAATTAATTTCATTTCTAAAAAGAGACAACTATCACAATCACAGTGTAAACTAATTCTTAGTGAAATTAAACTTTTAGAGAATTCTTACTATGCGTCTCATCCTCGATAGGCTCTAAATCAACCAATCAAAGCCAAACTTAATTTTAATAAAGTATCCACTGCTAATGCTGCTTCTTACCTTCTCAAATCTAGCGCTAAGAATTATGGAGGCCAAAATAAATCTGGAAAGTTGCTAGCTGATTATCTTAAAAATAAGCAAAATAAATTATTCATTGAATCAATTATCAACGATAGTGGTTGTTCTCATCACCGAGACCAGGATATTCTAGCTCAATTCCAACAATTTTACACAAATCTATACATGCCGAATTGTCTACCCTCAGATCCTGCAATTTTAAGTTATTTATCCTCTATTTCAAAGCCGGCTTATTCTCATGTTGATTTCTCTTCCCTAGAGACAGATATCACTCAAACAGAACTTCAGCTTGCATTGCTTTCCCTTAAAAAAGACAAGGCTCCAGGGCCGGATGGTTTTACAGCTGAGTTTTATGCATACTTTTCCAAATTGCTTCTTCCCAAACTCTGTCTGTTAATTCATTCTTTTATTAATTCGTCTACCTCTACTGGCTCATTCCTTGATGCCTTCATTTGTCTAATTCTGAAAGTGGGTAAAGGTACACATTTCTGTACAAATTATCGACCCATTTCTTTAGTTAACTTGGATTATAAAATTTTCTCTAAAGCATTAGCTTTTCGGTTAGAAGTGCTTCTTCCTGATCTCTTTGGAAAAGAACGATCCGGTTTTGTCAAGGGCAGATATCTTTCGGACCGTACTTGTTTGTTTATTTATATTATTTCTAGGTCTGCAAGCTTGCCCGATTCTTTAGCGGCCATTGCCTTAGATGCCAAAAAGGCAAATTTTGATTGTGTTATTTGATCTTATTTATTTCAAACTTTAGCATGGTTTGGTTTTGGACCGAAATTTATGGCTTTCATTTCTTTCCTCTACACTTCCCCTAAGGCAGCCATTTGTGTTAATGGCCTGATGTCTTCTTATTTTAACCTACACAAGGGATTTGGCAAGGTTGTCCTCTTTCCCCCTTCCTTTTTAACTTAGCATTAGAACCATTTTTATCTTGGATCCGACAGAATGTTAATATTCATGGTTTCATCCATGATTCACAACAGGTTATATTGACTGCGTATGCTGAGGTCATTTTACTATTTATTTCTAAACCTCATTCTTCACTTCCTGCTTTCGCGTCAGAAGTTGCTTCTTATTCACCTGTCTCTGGTTATAAGCTGAATACCGACAAATGCTAGATTTTGCCACTTAATAAATTCATTTTTAGTCATGATTTTTCTTCTTCCCATTTAACGTGGCAATCTTAACAACTTAAATATCTTGGTCTTCAATTCTCTTCCTCCCTCACCTCTTCTATTTCAATTAATATGGACAATTGCACTCAGACAATCTCTTCTCTAACTAGTAAATGGCATCCTCTTTACTTGTGTTGGTGGGGCCGTCTTGACACCATTAAGATGATGATGCTTCCTATTATTCTTTTTACTCTTTCTAATATTCTCTTACATGTCCCTCTCAAACATTACAAGAAACTAAATTCAACACTATCTGCATTCCTTTGGAATAATAAAAAGCCTTGTATGTCCTTAGCTAAGCTAAAACGGCCTAAAGTTGAAGGTGGAGGACACTTTCCTGATTTCCCGAAATACCATAAGTCTGTCTTTTTGCGACAATCTTCTCATTGGATTGCACCCTCCTTGCTATATACTCCATTGTGGGTTGATTTGGAACAAGCTTTTTTATCTCCTTTTTCATTTTTATAATTCCTGACCTTCATGCGAAAACCTCGAAAAATGTCTACTCCTATTATCAATAATACTTGCAAATTATTATCTTCTGTAATTCCTTATTCTCCCACAGATCTGTGCTCATTTCTTAATTCTACTATAGGGAATAACCAATTTACTAAGGTGAAGAAACATCCTATTTATTGGCTTTCCCGGAGAACTAAAGGGCTGATTTGGGTTCATCAATTATTTAATCAGGATTCATTCCTTACTTTTCCTCAAGTTCAGGTTCTCTTTACCCTTCGGCCCTACTTTCCTAGACAAATTCTTTTACAGGGGGCTATAGTTTAAGCATATAATTATTTCAAATCTTTTCTGTCCCCTGGTACTTCATCATCCACACAATTGGCTGTTATTTTACATACGTGCCCTAAGGCTTCCCTTATTTATTCCCATTTACTTGAAGCTCCCACTTTGAGATCCAAGTCTAAGACTGAACTTACCTGGGAGGAAGATCTCTCCATAACTTTACCTATACCCACCTCAAATGAATCTGGACTAAAATTAGAAAGTCCTCCTGTGCAGCTAGTACTACAAAAACATTTCTTTTCATTTACAACAGACTTTTTATGACACCAGACACCGTTCATATGATTAATCAAGATATTCCAGACACTTGTTGGACTTGCTCTGCACCACAAGCTGACTTGAAACACTTAGGGGGATATTCTCAAGAACGTGCGATAAACATCGCCAAAATAGGTTAACGCAAGTTTTCATATCGCCGTCTATCGCGGGAAAATAACCCTGTGTTAACGTGGCATTCTCAACACGTCCGTAACATGCGATAGTCTCCCGATAACGCGTCAAATGTCTACGATAACATTACCGGGACGGCGATGAAAATCCAAACCCGAACGCGAAAAAAGTTGCGATGGGCCCAACCGCGATAAGACAATCAGCGAAAAGCAGTGCCAGGCCTGCAAATCACACACGTCAGGCGGGAAAAATCACTACAAAAGCAGAAAAAAAAACCACAAACAAAAAACAAACTACAGCGAAGCACAATGGAGGTAGCCGGAGCAGGTACAGAGGACGGCCAGAGCCCCACAAGCCCCCCGGAGGAGCAGCCTGGGACCTCGGGGACAGGGAAGGTCAAGGACAAGAAGAAGAGGAAGACGCGGTTCAGTCCGCAGGAAAACAGGATCCTGATCACGGAGGTGATAGAACACCATCAACAACTGTTCGTCACCTCCACTGTGTCATTGGCAACAAAAAATGCAACAAGGCAGTCCATCCTGGACAAGGTGAATGCAGTCGGAGTGCTGAGGAGGACAATGGAAGAGCTCAAGAGGCGCTGGAATGATGTGAAGCGCAAGACCAAGCAGAAACTCGCCAACAACCAGAAGGCAGCAATGCAGACTGGAGGTGGGAGTCCAGCGCCACAGGAGGAGCTGGATGAGATGGAGAAAATGGTGACCACAGTCATCAGTGTGGAGACGGTGGCAGGAGTTGGGGCACTGGACACTGCTCAACATGACCTGACACAACAGCAATAGGGTGAGTAACGACCAGGGACTGGGGGGACGGGGGTAGATGGACACAATGTCACACATGCACAATGAAGTATAGCGCAGTACACACCCACAATGACTCTGGATCATGTCCCTGATCCCCTTGGCACACTGCAGCACACCTAGAAACAGCAAGTAGGCCCCCGTCGACTATGTGCCCAGAGGGGACCCTTCCCACACATCACCAATCTCACAACCAACCCATGCACATGTGCCAAACCCAGCAAAGCGGCGTGTCTGTGAGCCACACTGACAATGCAAGTGACACTGCATGACGAATAGCATGGCTGCAGTCAATATATCATGACATGTTGCACGCCACGACACTGAGGTGGCTGAGTGTGGACCACATCCGTAAAGGAGCAGGTCACACTCTGACACATCCACGTGCACAAAGAACCCCTGACGTCAACAACACATCTGCGGACAAACCATGCCCCAGAGTCCCAACTCCCACCAAGAGCCCAATTTACCTAAGAATGCAACATCTCAGCACTGTATAAGCACAGAAGTCAAAGGCACACCGCCTGAAAGGGATAAGGGCCAGCCAAATCAGAGCTGCAGGGGCGACTCTCCCAAAATGCAGCACACACACATAACATTCATAGCACATCAACATTGACAACAATGTGGTATAAACTGCAACACGTTCACAACAGAACAGAGGACACAACTGGTGCCGCTTGTGTGTAGAAACTGGTCAATCACATTTGGCATAGCAGGGAAATGTGAGATGATAATGTACAAGTACAAACACACATCCGTGATGTTGTCGAAATGTCCACTGTCCCGCATCAAATAGGCAGCTCCTCCCAAACAGTCACAATGTACATTGTCATGCAGTTTGTATGTAAAGCTTGTACAATGCGTCAACATACATGTGAACACAATGTTAAACTGCATCTCCCCTTCACATTGCAGAGGAGAACCAACACCTCCTGCAGAGCAGACCCAACAGCTCTTCACTGATGACGAAGAGGACCTCCACACCTTCGACACCGACGCCCTCCAAGAGTTCATGGACAGCTACGGCACCTCACCTCCAGGAGCAGGGCAGCCCAGCTGCATCGAGGAGACCCCACCCCCTGCACAGACCACACAGCAGGAAGCACCCACCACCACGGCTGACTCCCAGGACCCCCAGGAACAACACATGGCCTTCCAATGCCGTGTGTTAGGGAGTCCAGGAGAAGATGGCTGATCAGGTGCGGGTGGGGTTCGACCTCATGGCAGCCAAACTTGATGCCACACATGGGTGTCTGAGTACCATCAGGGACCACTTACAGTCCCTAACGGACACCCACAGTCCGCTCCATGCTCTCCAACGATCCATGGCTGACATCGCTGGAGTCATGATACTGAGACAAGAACATCTGTCCAGTCAGAGTGGCTCCAGCGATGTCAGCCGGGAGTTGGGACACATGCGGGGGCTCATGGAGAACATGGAGCGGATGACGGCGGAAAGAATGGCTGCCACGGCTGCACACCAGCGAGATGTGGCCGGGACCTTCCATGCCCTGCAGCACATCGTCATGGCATTGCTGCCTCAAGGCCTTGCGCAGATGAATGCTGCTGCTGCTTCTACATCCACATCTCCGCCCCCTGATGTGTCAGTGCCTCACAGTGCGGCAGGCAACCCACCACCACCCACGTGTGAGGCACATGTGACATCAGAGGACGAAGATGCGGGTGAATCAACCTTACTGGTAAGGAGGAGGCAGTAGCATTCATCTCCGCCATATGGCCTGTTTCTGCTTGATTCTGCCCTTTGCATCATCACCTTCCATTGTCCCCCGATACACTCTACGACACTCACCTTGGACCTCGACATGGACTGCCATTTTCTGTTTCGTTACCAATGACACAGCGATCAGACTGCGGACTGAACTCTTCCTCTTCCGATGTACTTGTCATTCCCTGAAGGACTCTGGCTGGCCCTCCATGGGCCAATAATGTGAAGTGGGGTTTGCATGGCCCTGTACTGCTCCAGCTGCAACACTCCACTGGATGTGAATTAAACATTCAGAATCGCACAGATGTGTCATGCCTTTGATCAATCAAGTATGAGAGTATGGATGAATGTAGGGTCAGTGATTCCCCCTTACGTCCATGTTGCTCATGTCGTGGGACTTGAGTCACAGGGTGCAACATTGCCGATTGCGGTCCGGGTGGCGTAGACACTACAACAGAGACACAAGCATCAGTTACTTCCATGTCCAGCCCAGAACTGAAGCACGCCCAGAGCCCGGGCTCATTGTTCCCACCCCTACGCTGGCCTGCCATACGCCAGGCCAGTCCACTCCGCTTACGCTCAGAGGGGGGGGGACAAAACTACATGTCCCAGGTCTTCCCTGTAGTGATCTGCTGATCACTGGTCTAGTTGTCAGCATGCCACAGCCACTCCCTGAGGGCTGGTTCACGCCCACACCACACCCATCCAGCGCAGGCGTCACAGGACATGTGACCCTGCCAATAAAAGGGGCCTAGCACGTCACATTCCCCACTGCCAGAGATGACATGATGGCGTCCGCACCACGCGACCCAATCATGAAGGGTCCATGACTTGTGACGCACTGAGTTGGTGGCACCCGCTGCACTGCGGCCGGCATGGGCCTACTGCCACGGGACGATGACTTGCCGTGCACTGAGTTGGTGGCACCCGCTGCACTGCAGCCCGCACGGGCCCACCGCCACAGGACGATGACTTGCGGTGCACTGAGTTGGTGGCACCCGCTGCACTGCGGCTGGCAGGGGCCTACCGCCACGTGACAATGACTTGCGTTGCACAGGGTTAGTGGCACCTGAAGAGCTGAGCGGGTGTGCAGCCTGCGATGATGCATTGGCCTCGATACGGCGTCCAGCGAATCAAGACTCAAATTGAACAGTGTGCCCTGCTGGACCGCAGTGTACGCGCAGGCAGCAGTCAGCACACACATGACTCCGTGGTGCGGTGCCGCAGGGTGCGCTGGGGGCCTGTGGCGCGGAATCCAGCGATCGGCTGAGGAGGATGCACCGGCACGTGGTGGGCCCTCTTGGAGACATGCCAGTGGCGGCAGGTGAGCATTGAGGCCTGGGTGCGCAGGGGCGGCCAGTCATCGCTGGGCGGAGGACCGGTCTGGGGACCAGGGCTGGGGTGCATCAGGCGCACAGGATTGCGCATGCACCACCGGTCACGGCGGCGCACCTGTGGCTGGGTGGGGGGCGCCACCCTTGCTGACATGACCCTGCATGTGATGACGTGATGTGCGTAGGTTGGCTTGGGACATAGCCACCTCGTCTCCAGTGTGAATGTGCACGTTGAAGGTGGTCGGCCACGTGTGTGTAGGCCTATGGGCAGGTTGTGGCGGAGACTGAGACACATCCAGAACGCCTCTGCACGCCTGATCCTCGACATCCCTCGCCGCAGCCACATCACTCCCCACCTGAGAGACCTGCACTGGCTCCCCGTCAACAAGAGGATAACCTTCAAGCTCCTCACCCACGCACACAAGGCACTCCACAACACTGGACCTGCGTACCTCAACAGACGACTCAGCCTCTACACCCCCGCCCGCCAGCTTCGCTCCGCCGACCTCGCCACAATCCCCCGCATCCGAAGAGCGACCTCCGGCGGCAGATCCTTCTCCCACCTCGCCGCCAAAACCTGGAACACCCTCCCCATCCACCTACGGCAGACCCAAGACCTGCTGACCTTCAGAAGACTCCTCAAGACCTGGCTCTTCGAGCAGTAGCAGCACTCCCCCCCGCGCCTTGAGACCCTCACGGGTATGTAGTGCGCTCTACAAATGCTAGGATTGATTGATTGATCCAGTAGTCACTTTGGTGGTGGATTGGTGACGTGTGCATTCCCACAGTTGTGATTTGGGGAATTGTGGAGTTGAGGTATGTGGTGTGTTCAGTTGGTACTTGCCGATGGGCAGTGCATTTCCATGGGGGCCATCCTCAAAGCGCTGGTTGGTGGCGGACTTGCGGACATGTGGGGATCATGCACACTGCCTGGGGAGTTTGCAACGACATTGGTGGACAGGCCACGGTGGTCCACTTCTGTATGCACAGTGATGGCATGCGTGTGGTTGCTGTTGCGGTGATTGTGTGCAGTGTCGGCAGGGGGCACTAGTCATACACGTGTGCTGTGAGTTGCCCCCAACACGTGCGTGACGCCAGCTATGGTGTAGTTCCCTTGCGTGGTCTCAAGATGTTCCTGCGCAGTGTGGGGGGAGTGAGGGGCAGGGGTATCGAGCTGACACACACCGTGATGCTTTCAGGTATGATGAGTCCTGCATGATGTGACCGTAACAGCAGTTCGTGTGGTCGTTACTTTCCTCTTCATTCCTACGACGGTTACGGCCACACGTAGTTCTGTTACGGTCTTCTCATGCATGGTTTATCATGCCTGTGAGCATTCCGGTTTGTCCAAGTGCAGTACACTGTACCCGATTAGGCATGTGACTATTCGGAAGTTTGACCATTGTCATCATTTCTCCCACAGGTTTCTGAAGACACGTTGCCCTGTTGAAGTTCCCCGTTGGGAATGGAACGCGTTGACTAAGCTTTTCGTTTTGTTTGTTTGTGTATTTGTAATAAAGTTCTGTTTTTACACTACTGTTGACTACTGGACTTCATGACCTGGCGCACCCACATTTCGGTTACTACGATCTTGGGCATGGGGCATGGAGGCGTCTAGCATGGCTGGCGTTGGGGTTGGTTGCGCAGGTGCAGTACAAATTGGAACTATCGTGAGGTGCGGATACAGGGGCCCGCTGTTGCTTTTGTGGACATGCATCCATGACATATGAGAGGGAGTTTGATGGGGCTGGCTGTGAGACTCCTCCGACTCCGGCAGTTGTTGGTTGGAAGGTACCAGGGGCCAACAGGTGCAGTACAGCCAGCAGCTTTGTCTGCGGGGGGATGTGGGTTGTCCGCTGTGTTGGTACCATCAGCCTGTTGGCAATGTGGGTCAGGATGCGGTGGATGGTTGTCCTTTTGAGCCTGTGTTGGCCAATGGCTTCCTCTGGCGTCGAGTCTCTGGGGCTGGTGCGTTTTAGGGTCGTCTGCTGTCCTGCACTGCCGGGGGGGAGTGGTCCGGGGGAGGGGCCTGGGAGTGGTGGCGGTGGGCGTTGTGGCCCTCTTGGTTCTCCGAGCAGCATGATCAGTAGCTCCATGGCATCTGTTGGTCTTCAGATGTGGCTCTGGGCTGGGCTCCCTTTCATACTGCAGGTAGTCCTGCTTAACACCAGCAAAAGGCAGGTGTTAAATCCCTGCTGCTAACGCGCCTTATCGCCTGTTCTTGGTTCGCATCGCAGATCTGGCTGGTCGTTGAGAATCTCGCGAAGTGGTGTTTTTGTGTGTTTTTGCACGGGAACGCCTACTCTGCATATCATTAGCGTTAGTTGTCGCACTCATCCGTGGCGATGTTTTTTGCGGCAGCTATCACTGGTAAACTGGCGATATCGGCAGTTTGCACCAGCTTGAGAATAGGGCGATAAGTCTATCGCCACTTTTGCAGCGCTAAAGTGCCGATAAATCGGCGATAAGTCCTTGAGAATATGCCCCTTACTTTTCACTTGTCCCCTAGTCTCTACATCAGAGGTCTTCAAACTTTTGTCGGTTGAGCCCCCCCATCTAAACTTTTTTACACGTCGAGCCCCCCCACCAACACCACCTGACAAAATAGTTCTGGAGGCTGGTACTCTGCATCATTGATGGCCATTCCCTCCTGCAGAGCCCGGGTCGTATAGGGCAAATAATATTAAATAAAGTAAGAGGGTTTAGTAAACTGAAGTTTTTGTAGTGCTTGTGCTTATTATCAAGTTCAAATGAAAAGTCTCCAAGAAAAAATGAGCACAAAAAATTACATTGGTGCTTTATTTTTCACATAAAACACAAAATTTAGGCCAGATTAGTAAAAACACTCCCAAAACACAGGTGAGGGGTGTGCCTGTTTTTCTCCATAGAGACAATGTGTGGATGGATTCTTGCTTCCGCCATCCTTATGTTGTGCTCCACTTCCAGTCTTGAGCAGTACCTGGAAACGGGAGCGCTCACAAGATTTTGTAATATATTTTTTGCAGTTTTATATCACGCGAACATGACCCAAAGGTATTGGAGCGCTTTACAGGAGCATCTTTTACATTACACAAGCACACATTCATTTTTTGTAAGCACAGGGAGCTTAAGTGATTTGCCCAGAATCACAGGATGTTGAGCAGACACCAATAATGTAACCTGGTTCCCCAGCTCCACAGTCATCAGCTCTGGCTGTTGCGCCACACCCTTGCCCCTAGACAAGATATCAGAAAAAGGTGTTCCACAAAACTGTCTTTCTGACACAATTGAAAAATCCATGATTATGTGGAGTATGGCCAAGTGTTGCCATGCCAGAAGGAGGCCAGCCACCGTTTTCCAAGAAGGCCTAGGGGACATTTACATCATACACAAGTGATATAAGAGATTCAGGAGGATATATACATCTTTATTCTCTAGCAGCATCAAGAGTCCATTTGTTAGCATAGTTGGCTTATAAAGAAGATCGCCTTCCAAAGCTTCAGAAATAGCTGCACAAGAAAGCATTTAAATTTGGTCTACGAAAGAAGTGAGGACAGATGGTAGGCATACTTCACAATATTTGTTATATTAGGCTTGTGGACTCAGATCTAGGGATTGGAACATGTTAAACAAGCACCAGCGACTTTAATCAAGGTCAAATTCATTTTTCGTAAGTCACTGTTAAATTAAGTGATTTTGCCCAGGGTCACATGATGTTGAGCCGATGCCAGGACCCGAACCCGGGTCCTCAGAACCAAAGTCAGCATCTATGGCATTAATTCCAAATCCGCTCCACCTTGAAGCTTCCAACGTTCCCACTAGTAGTGGGACGAAGGGGAAAGGAGCGAGCCTATAAAAAAATAAAACAAAAAGCTCTTCACTGTTACCTGCCAGAGAATGGAATCTTCAGGAAGGATACAACCATTGTAAATTCCTTGCAGTGAAATGCAGTAGCTGCGAGGGTACAAACCAGGATAACCTTGAGGGGAAGGGTTCAAGAGCGAGGCGAACGGCAGCAACCAGATGTTAAATTCAGCAACCACGGGGCAAAAGGCAACAGTGAAGAAGTGCTGCTTCATAAGCAAAGTTGAAGTATTTTGCAACTTTATGTCTACAAAATTTGCGGCACTCCCTGGCATCTCTACTGCTGCCCCGTTCATTGAAGGAACGTCAGTGCCGACGTCAAAGCAGTGCTCTGCTGCAGGAATTACATGCTGATTGACGGTTCTGAATAACTAATCCAATCAGAGAGCCCTAACTATGAAAAACAGGCAGCAAACATACTTCCGACGTGGGAAGCAACCAGGGGCGCAACTAGACCCGAACTTCGAGGGGGGGGGGGCTAAGACTCCCAGCCAGGGCCGGCCCTAACACTGGTCGCGCACGGTGCAACAGTCGTTTTGTGCGCCCCCTCTCCCATTTCCTCTTTCTCCATGAATTCCCTCACTATCACTCGCCAACAATGCACCTCATCTCTCTATAGCCCCTTTATAACCAACATTTCACTTTTTTTTTAGGGCTACCCGTAGTTCACTAACACTCAGTTCTGTGATCTGCATGGTACACGTTCTTTGTAGCAGGCACATTAGCCCTCTGTGCTGTGTGGATGACAGGAGTGCCCATGTGAGTGCACGGTGAGCGATGCGACAGTGTGAGAGTAGGGTGAGAGGAGTGACTGCAGGGTGAGTGAGGTGACCATATGAGTTTGGGTGCAGATGTAAGTGCAGAGCGGGACAAATAAATGTATGATTAATGATGGGCTTGTTTGAGTGACATTGCAGAGTTAGCAGTGAGGGGGACAGGTGAGTGAAGTGTCACATGAGCAGGGTGAGCAGTGTGCTCGTGTGATTGCAGGGTAAAGTACAGGGTGAACAGCGCAAGAGCATTGTGAGTGCAGAGTGATCACTGTGAGAGCAGAGTGAGCGGTGTGCTCATGTGACCACAGGGTAAGTGGAGGGAGAACGGTGTGAGTTCATGGCGAGTGGCATAAGTGCAGTGTGGTCACTGAGTGCAGGGTGAGCGGGTGGTGTGAGTACATTGTGATCCCTGTGAGTGCAGCGTGAGTGTGAAAGGCGAGAATGAGGAGTGAGTTGTCTGAATGCAGGGTGCATTCCTAGGCACAGTTGAAGTTACTCAGCATGTTATTGAGGGCTGGCGTAGGGTTTCAGATATAATTTAAACTATTGCTTTTATGGCATTATTCAGGGCCCAGGGATCGAGGGTGCAGGAAATAAATATTGTGCTGATCCTGCAACAATCTTCCAGTCTTAGGAGTAGGGTTGCCAGCTCATTAGTTTGATGTCCCAGACGGGACAAAAATAAGCAGTCACCTAAAGCTGTATTTTAAGCACTTATCTGTGGATACTTCGAACAGCAAATATAAATAGAAAGCACTTTTAACTGTGTTCTAGGGCTGCCTGAATGATCCATGACTGATAATTAAAGGGAACAAAGACAGAAAAGTCACATTACAAATGAATACATACTATTTTATTTATTTAGTGTCAAGACGGGGTCTTTGCAGACTCTTTAAACAACACATGGCTGGCATTTTTCTTTTGGTAACCCTACTTTATATTCCTTTTCATGAAATGCATTCTCACACTAAGGCAGTAAAATGTAAAATCCAAATGTAAGAAATAGGCAGAGTGGGGTCCAGGGAGTACTGGAACCAGAAAACAAACAGCCTCTGTAACCAGTTCACAAAGGTATGTAAATATGCAAATGGTCTTTAATGACCTGTGAAAAACTCGGGCGTGCCGGAGATAAGACTCCAGACACTGCCCAACCGAGCCCCCAGCAGCTCGAGCTCCAGCAGCGGCCCGGGCTGAGACACACGACGGCTGGGGCTGAAGCAACAATGGAAGGTGAAGTGGTGGGGTGGAGTGTGCGCCCCCCAGGGGGGTGCGCCCACCACAGTTTGAAGATCTATGCTCTACATTATGGTTACAAGTTTGGCATCAAATTAATCTTATTTTCCAGACTAATGTTTCTTTCTCTATCTCCAATGTATTTTTGGGTAGTGTATCCGAGGTTTGAGGTCAATGCTCCTTTTAACATGCAGATACTAGACTTGTTATTAGCACTTGCTTTTCCACAAATAACCCGTAATTGGAAGGATGTTCCACAATTGTCTTTTAAGGCGTTGTGGTATGCAGTTTGTCACAATCACCGACCCTTTAAAATGAAAGGCCCTTTGGACACCTGTTACTCAATTTCTTGATTATTCCGCTATCATAACTTTTGCCTCCCCATCCCATCTCCAGGAAGTTCTACAGCCTCCATGACTTCCCTTTCAAGATTTTAAGACTCATTTATTTCAAGTATTCCCTCATATTTCCTCTAATTTGTATAGTTGATAAATAATCAGACTGTCATTTTGTAGGCATTGTATGCCTCTTCTTTTGTTTTTCTTACTTTTGATTTCATTTTCTGTATCTCTTGTTTGATTGCTTTGTATTATTCTATTGTATGTCATCTTAAGCTGAAAACCTTTTTAAAATTTCTTTAATGATAATTACTATTATATTATTGTTATTGTTAATATTATTTTTATTACAAGGTTGCAAACATCTGTCTGAAATTAAATGGAAATAAGACAAACGCTCTACTTGTGGCCAAAGAACCTTATTTTTAGGGCTTCCACTGCTGGCCGGATGAATTGATCCTGTGTCCTGTCCCCCAGTCAGACGACTGAGATCTGGGCTTCTGGCTGGACGATAAACTTCATTTGGACCAGGAAATTATCGTGGTAGTAGCCTGTTTCTTTTGCATCCTTTGATGTCTGAGACAAATGTGATGTCATTCACCTTCTTCCACCGAATAACTATTGTGCAGGCTTTACTCATCTCCAGGCTGGACTATGGCAATGCTCTCGATCTGGGCGCAACTAACGCCCTAAGGAAGCGGCTCCAGAGTGTTCAGGATGCGGCAGCTCACCCTCTATGTCATATTCCAGAAGCTGAATCAGCTTCCCATCATCCTTGGCTACTGCACCGGCTCCCGATAACCAAATGTATTTAATTTAAGGTATAATGCTATATGCATAGAGGCATGATTCACACCACACCATTGTACTGAAGGTTGCTGCTCCACCCTTATACCCCGAGCCGGAAGCTCCGTTCCAGCAAGCACAACCTCGCAACTATTCCTAGAGTTAGATTGGCAAGGAAGGAAGGGCACTCTTTTGCCTTCGTGGGACCTAAAGCATGGAACTCCCTCCCTACAAAACTTTGCCTATGCCAATCCCCCGTGATGTTTAGAAAGCTGTTGAAGACCTGGCTTTTCTCATTTCTTCTATTCTGGTGCTCTTTCTGTTTATGTTAGTGCTGGGAAGCCAGGCTGGGTTAGCCATGCGCTTTATAAATCTGAATAGAATAGAATTATTATTCTTATTACTAAAAACAAGATGTACGAAAATGACATTGTGTTCCACCTACATGAGCTTCAGGCCATGGCTGGATGTTGGTCCACTGCAAAGCCCAGCTTTGCCAGGAAGCTACCAACTGTGGCTCGAGGAGACTGTTCTTGACTCAAGGCCAAAGTTGGGTTTCAGATGAAGGTTAGTCAGTACTGAGGAGGCTGCAGGTAGATCTTTTTGCGAGAATAAGGTTGTTGGTTTAGGAAAATGCTCACAGTGCAGGGTACCTACTCCTAGAGCAGCTTCCCATCACGCAGGACGTGTTTACACATCACTTCCTGTTGGTGAGGGTAATGGGAGGACTACTGGCCTTTGATCTCAATGGATGTCTGTGAGATGTCCACAATGGAGAATTGGCAGGCAGATACCAAGGATTCTGGTAACTCTTCACGCCTGGTCCTCTCCATTATGAGAGGGATCGGACCACTCACCTCTAGACTTCCAGGAAGCACTGAGCAAGTCCGAGCAACTCATGTGACTTTGATTCTCTTCCGCTTCTTGGAGGGAAGCACCAGTGTCCATTTCTAGCTCATGGGAGACAGGAAAAGAACCCATCATCATCCAAGTTTAGGTGCCAGACAGGAAGACCCAGGAGATAATTGTGGACTTTATCCCTCCCCGGAGAAACTGGGAGTGGATTCTGAGACCTTGAGTAAACTGTCTTGGAGGGGAGGTCTTTGTTGTATCTATGTGCAGCTCACCAGGTGAGGCGTAAAACAATCAGAATTGTTTGTATATATGTGGTTTCAGGAAGAATATGTCAGAGAAAGGCTGAAACTTTTGTTTCTGTGGGTAGTTAGCCAACATTTTATGATCATACAACCCTGGCACGGCCATTTGCACACTCAGTCGGCCTGACCTTACACACGTTCACGAGTGAGAGGAAGGGGTCCTCAGTACTAAGCGTCACTGGACCGTAGTGGTGGGAGTGAATAGACCGCACAGCTGTGGTGCAGCCGCTGCACCCACAAAAGCTATAGATTACTCCATCAGGCAGTGTCCTATCAGCATGGCGGGTGAGTAGATCCCTGCTTTCTTAGCAGCAGTAACAAGCCTTGCAGTTGTAAATTTGCATCCCGGTGGTAGGGACCTATGTGGACCCATAGAAAACAAAAATACAGGAAGAAAAGGTGAAAACTCACATGACGGACAGTTGGTTCCAAAAGCTGTGAACGTTCATCCCAACTTTGAGCCCTACAATGCTAAGTTCACACATTATAAGAAATATACAGATCATTGTACATACATACATACATCCACACATACATACATATATGCATGCATACATACATACCTACATACATACACATATACATACATACATACATGCATGCATCTACACATACATACATACACACATACAAACACACATACATATATACATGCATACATACACACATACATACATACATGTACATACATACAAACATATATACATGCATACATACATACACACATACATACATATATGCATACATACATACATACGTACCATCACCATATTCCACTGGGCCATTCGCCCGAGCTCCTCTAAGCATGACTGACGGGGTTCATCACACAAGTCCCAGACCTAGCCACAGAACAGGAACAGCACTAGGCAAAGGAATGAAACCAGGGCTTTAAGTGGAAAGAAAACAGAGGATGGGGTCTTTAAAAAGAGGGGTTAGTTCTAAAATTATGGGACAGTGAATTAAACATTACTGAGACCTGTGGAAGGGGTAGTGGTCTTCAGTATGTCTCAAACACTTCCGTTATGTTCGATCTATCTTAGGAATTTACACTAATTTTCTCTCCACATCCCCACTACCTGCATATCAACCATATGCGAGTGCAAAATCGGTCGCAAAACGATTTGCGCATGCAAAAATGGTTGTGCGCAATGTACGAAAGGCACTTGCAAATTTCAAAATTGCGATGCGAACGAATACCGACTCGCAAAAAATGCGACCCGTGTTTGCGTTCTGAAAATAGCGAGTCGCAAATGACAATGTACAGACCATTCGCAAATAGCAAAAATGTGCAAATTGGCCCATTTGCGCATGCAATTTACCACTAATCAGAACCAGGGGGTAAACAGGGCCAACCTATAAAAACTGGCCCTGAATGCATCTGAAGTCTTTCCACAATGCCTGCCCTGTACGTGATAGTAAGGAGGATGTGGATACTGGCTGCTCAGCAGAGGAGGAGAAGACAGGAGAGGATATTCAGAGTCAGGCTAGCATTGTTTGAGAAGACTGAGGAACAGATATATGACCAGTACAGGCAGAGTAGCACTGTCATCCTAGACCTCATATACACCTTGAAGCCACAATTGGAACGCAGAACCCAGCGCAGCAATGAAATCCCCACACATGTGCAGGTGTTGTGCTCCCTCCACCTATTGGCCACTGGTAGCATCCAAGATGTCATTGCAGTGGCCGGAGGTGTGTCCCAGAGTGCGCTTTCGCGTTTCTTACACAATTTCCTAGATGCCATGCTACACCACATACATCAACACATCTACCTGCCCAGGAATGATGAGGAACTTGAAAATACAAAACTGCAATTTTATAGAATAGCAAGGTTTTCATAGGTCATAGTGTGTAATATATGATGTTACAAAGCAAACAATTACAACGCGTGCTTTTACAACGTGGTTTTTACATCGCAACTACCATTACATCGCATGATTTTACAACACATGCCATTACAACGCATTTTTAAAAACTACCATTACAACGCATTCCATTACAACGCATACCATTACAATGCATATCATTACAACGCATAATACTTTTAGTGCAACAGTAGGGTAAGTGTTGGATAGTGTAGGGGTAAAAATTACTATTCCCACTCCAGTGAGTGCAACAGTAGGGTAAGTGTTGGATAGTGTAGGAGTAAAAATTTCGATTTCCACTCCAGTGAGTGCAACAGTAGGGAAAGTGTTGGATAGTGTAGGGGTAAAAATTACTATTCCCACTCCAGTGAGTGCAACAGTAGGGAAAGTGTTGGATAGTGTAGGGATAAAAAGTACTATTCCCATCTACCCCAAAACCCATACCCACCCTAAAACTTAAAAATCTCCATTACTTACCTTATAATGCGTTGTAATGGCATGTGTTGTAATGGTATGCGTTGTAATGACATGCGTTGTAGTGACATGCATTGTAATGGCATGCGTTGTAATGGCATGCGATGTAGAGGCAGTTGCGTTGTAACAGTTGCATTGTAAAAGCAGTGCGATGTAATGACTGCGTTGTAATGGATGTTTCCCCATAGTGTGCATAGATGGGACCCGTGTGCCCATATGTCCCCCCTCACGCATAGAATACATATTCCGAAATAGGAAAATCACACATTCCCTCAACATCCAAGTTGTCTGTGACGCAAACAACATCATCACAGACATTGTTGCCAAATAATCAGGGCCGGACTGGGAACAGAAACCGGCCCTGGCAAACTGCTCAGCCGCCCCCTGGGGTGAAGGGGAGTGCAGCCGAGCAGTTTGCGAGGGCAGTTTCGGCCGATTTTGTTACAGGGGGCAGGTATTGCCGACCCTCGGTAACAAAAACGGCCCAAAACCGGCCCCCACCCTAGCGGCCCACCGGGGAAACGCCCAGTGCCCGCTACGGCCAGTCCGGCTCTGCAAATAATGTACACACAAAGAAGCTATATAATGTAGAGATAGAGGCCCCCTTCTAATGAGGTAATGTTCCTTAAGGCAGGGCTCAAATAACTCAATGTAAATACTCAAGGCAACAATTATACAACACACATATTACAATTTAAATGATAAACTAGAAAACATATTTAAAGAAAGAACCAACAAATACTATTTTTCTAAAGAAAGTACAAAATTTATATTTTATTGATAATCATTTGAGCAATAAAAATAACTCAATCATATTGTTCCATTCATATCTACAGTCATACATCTCATGCAGTCTAAACTCTATTAAAAACATCAATTTGATGACAGAATTAATCGTAGTCATTAATATCCAGTTGTTGTGTCCATGAAAGAACAATGTGGCACAGAAGCTACCCTGAGTGAATAGTCGTTTGAGACTAGTGACCGAAAACTGACAAGCACCAAGCACTAATTGGTGGGATGCTGGGCATCTCAAAAAATGTAAAGGACTGTCCTCACACACCACCAGGTGTCATGCTTCATCATTGGCAGTCCTCCCTATCTAGGAACCATGTTTGGTAGAGAGCGGGCCTACACCTGGAGACAGGGCGGCACTTCTAAGATCTAAGTGGGGGCCCGTGAGAGAAGTGATTCTTAAAAACCAATGTAAAACTGAAATACATTTATTTGCTGGGTATTTACTTGGTATTAAAAGCTAAAGTGTGGGGATTGGGAGAACTAGTACCCTGCACCACCATGATCGTCAACATGTTTCTGCCATATTGGCCCAAAGGATCCGTCGCGTTCATCACCCTAGAGAGGAGTAGACCCGCCTAGGTGGACGGCGAGGGACGCACCTTGAGGCAATTGTGACTACAGGGGTCCATCCTACTCTCTTCCCATGGGGCAATTAGGACCCTACCTTAGGGTTTAAGGAACACCGTTAAGCTAGAGGATGACACAGGTCACCCTACACAGTGGTAACATCTGACCAGATTTTGTACGAAAGGAGCCCTAGTTTTTTCGTCCTGATGAACGCCATACTCCACAACATTGCCTGCAGGCGTGGCTTGCCCATGGAGGTGTCTGATTCAGACTCGGGAGATGAAGACCCTGGCCCCCCAGCCAAGCGAGGGAAGCTCAGCAGCAGAGGGGAGAAGGCGCAGGGACCACATAACCAGACATTATTTTTCAAGGTACGTCCTAACCATTGACACTCTACACACAACAAATGACACTACAAAATGTGAACTTAACAATTTGAATATCCCTTTATTTGAAGGGCGTCAATAAACAATGCTGGAGAACCTGTCCATCTCAATCCACATAACCAAATGAAAGTATAAATGTCATGTGGTTACTGCACCACCAAAAATAAGCAAACAGGCATATTTTGTAAAAAATGATTTCTTGCCTCTACGTCCAGCATGTGGGGATCTGAAACATGGGATTTGTGGCTGCCGACTGCTGCTTCACCGCTGCATAGGTGTTTCAGCAGTAGAGACACTGCTGCAGCAGGACACCTCGCTGTCTGCTGTCTCTGTGGCTCCTCCAGTGGCAATCATGTTTGCTTGGATTGCCTCCACTGCAACTATTATTTGTTGCAGGCCTCGTGCAATGTCACCACTGTAGTGGCCCACTTCAATCTGCAGAGTCAGGTTGCACTTGGTGTGTTGTGTTGCTGCCGTTGCCAGACTACCGATTGCCCTGGTCATTGAGTCCATTCTGTGTGCCCGGCTGCGCTCCATTCTCCTCTGCTGCCCTCTCTCCTCAGACAACTCTGTGCACACCTGCCCAAAAGTCCCTGTAAGGGCATTAACTTTTCCCTCTGTGCGGGCCTGGTTTTCAGTCATCTGTTGTGTTATGTTTAGGAATCCCTGGCTCAGCTTGAGTTGATCAGCCTAATCTGTTTTTGTTGCAGGTGCTGAACATTCAACATGGCTTGCTCCAGGCCACCAAACACCGCCTGAGTGTCTGCTCCAGTATGGGTGGGAGTGTGCATCCTAGCTTGAAGCCGCCTTCCTGACTGCTGTGTCGAACGCAGCACCCAGATCCTGGTGCCCAGAGTGCACTGGGATGGTGCTTGCTGCCGTGTTGCTGGTATGTCATGCGCAGCAGCCTGTGATGACCTGTATGCAGCACTTGCCTGGACATTTGAGCAACTTGGCTCAATTGCTGTTCCCTCATCCTGCCCTTCCTCCATCTGGACCTGCTCCTGCTGTGCGTCACTATCATCTGCCCTTGGCTCTCCTCCCAGAGGTGTATCTATGTTACAAAAGGGGAAATCAAGAAACAAAATCTGAGTCACTATCTCAGTGGTGGTACTATGTTCTTCAGCTCATGTCAGTCCCTAACTGCACTGTTTATGCCACGTACTACATTTCCCATAATGCACCAACTGTGACTTTTGGATCATGTAGATGGAGCATGTAGATGCAGTTGGTTCTGGGTGTGTGGCATGCATGTGGGGAGGAGGCTTTTGGTTGACATACTAATGTGGCACACATTTCACACTTACCAGGGGGTGGTGGAGGTTGAGATGTGTCGAGGGTCCCAAATCCCACTACTGCCTCTCTCTCCAGGGTACTTTCCACCATTGCCTCTGCTGCTGAAGGTTCCGAAACATTGGATGGGCCTCCTCCTGTTCCTTGTACTTCACGCAGCCGTGCTGCCATCCTCTCCTTGGCCCTGGAGTGCAGGTCTTACCACCTTTTCTTTAGGTTGTCCAGGGACCGGTCAGCCACACCCAGGGCATTTATGCACAGCTGAATC
This sequence comes from Calotriton arnoldi, assembly GCA_963921515.1. Taxonomy (NCBI): domain Eukaryota; kingdom Metazoa; phylum Chordata; class Amphibia; order Caudata; family Salamandridae; genus Calotriton; species Calotriton arnoldi. Next base: position 121,553 of record CAWUFW010001551.1, read on the forward strand.
TTTCTCCAGATTTTCCTTTTCTCAGACTCTGGGACGGTATGTGATGACCTCCCAAACAGCTGCTCGTGGTTGTTGCAGCATTCTTCAATTAGTATGTCCAGTTCCTTCTCTGAAAATTTGAGTTTGCGCAGCCGCTCCTTCCCTGCCATCTCACTGGACTTGCTGGACATCTTGGTTTTCTTTGGTTAGCTGGCATGCAGTGTTGGACTGTGCTGCTGCACCTTACCATGTGCTGTCAATTTTGTTCAGGATTCTCCAGGGACACCACTTCCTGTTTTGGGGTCCTTCTGTTCTCCCGGGAAGCGTTTTTGCTTTTTTTTTTTAAATCACTGTCGCTATTTGCGCATGCAAAATTCCCTTTTCTGCCGCGTACGCTATTTGCACACGCTAAACTGGCTGTTCCACCGCGAACGCTATCTGCGTGCACTTAGCGAGTCGCAATTTGCCTCCTCGCTAAATTGCGATGCGAGTCATTTGCTACTCGGGGACCAGTTGGGTGCGTAAATTGATTTTTGCGACTCGCAAATTGCGACTCGCTATTTGGCGCAAATTGCGAGTCGCAAATTCATGCAGTCGTACATCTGGGCCCTCATCTCTTTCCTTTTCATCTCTCCTGAATGCACTTACTTATGTCTCCTTCACTTCAGCCCCCCACGCCCACTATTCACCCAGTCACCAATGAACACTGTATTTTCTTTTTACTTTCCCCTTGTCAATATTTTGACAACTGTGTACCTCCTTCACACATTTCTGCACAGAATCACAATTCCAACAGGAATCACTGACCATTGTTCTGTGTGCTGAGCAGAGGCCAAGGATTGGATGGCCATGTGTTTGGAACACCTTTTTGAGCCACTGACAGGCACGGTGAGAAACTGCCACTGCCTTCGGCCACAGCTCCTTTGTGCCTGTTATAAACACACGGGGGAGACTCAGATCAAAGTACGCACTATACAAGAGTAATATGTTACATTAAATAAAAAAAATGCAGAAGAGCAACATCCTTGGAATAGCAAATGCATTGGGAATGCAAAATTAAGTAAAACATGAAATATAAACAGGAATGAAATCGCTGACAGACATAACTTTTTTACATTCATTCTTTGCTGTAAATTTAAGGACATGAATATAGGGCCCGATAAGGACCCATTTCAATGTCTGTTGTCAACTACTACCGGGTCTGAGACTTAAAGCCCTGAATGAAATGCTCATCGATTTAGGAGACAACAGCCCCGATCTGCTCCATGAAATTACTTGAGTTAACTGAGGCTGAGCAAACTGTTTCTTTTCACCAGAAAACTTTTGCAAAGTTCCTGATTTTCGACCTCTGCAAAGAGTGTAGGTTTCCCCATCAACTTTAGCCTGTGCAAAGTTGTTCTGTGTATTGGGAGATCCTTTTCACCCACTGCAGGATCACTTTCTCTCAATCAAGCTCAAACAAGGCAGACAAATTGTGGATTTTCTCTCTGCAAGTTTACCTTTTCTACATACAGTAGCATAAATCTGCTCAATTTTTCTCTGCAAGATTTATTTTATTTCAAGCGTTTCTATGCTCAGTAGTATCGGCAGAGGAGACAACCCTTTCACCAGAACATTGTATTCTAAATAATACCCTACAAAAATATCATAGGCAGAATATTGAATACCATGGGGCAGATTTACAAGCCCCTTGCGCCACTTTTGCGTCACTTTTAACATGGGAAAAGTGACGCAAAAGTGGCGCAAGGGGCTTGTAAATCTGCCCCCATATGTTCAGGAAGGTAAGTCTATGAGTAAGTAAAGGTTTACTGTTCTCAAGTTTCATGACAGTGTATATTGTCGCAGTGCATGGATTTATTTTCCTTCATGATATTGCGGTAGTCAATATTTAGAACCTCATTTAGAATATGACGTGCGGCTTGCTTGTCTAGGAGGATGGTCGAGGGAATTACCCCCGCCATCCTGGCTGGATTACCACCCATTTAATTTAGAGATCTCCACTGGCCCTGTCTTTTTTTAAAACATGCTGACCTTGACACGGTTGGAGTTTTCTTCTGTGGCGTGAAGGCCACTTTTCTGTTTTTCCAGTTTGTAAAGTAGAAAAAAGTGGAAGTTTACAAGGAATGGGGCGCTGCTCCAGGGGAGGAGCGAGTTACGAAAAGGAGGGACCAGGAACACAAATTACCCACTGGCAAGCAAGGAATTTTAAAAGACAAGCAATTAGACAAATGAAAATCAATGGGCGGAGTTCAAGCCCACAAAGCACATAAAACAGACCATCCTGACAGCGCAAGTGCTGCCAGGCTCGAACTAAAAAGGGCATCAGACCATTGGCTCTAAATTGGGTGGAGTGTCTGAGGCACCTGCACCAGCGGCTCCAGCTCTGTCAAGCCCTTGGTGTAGGGTTACTGACGGCCAGTGCTTAATTTGAAAAAGAATGAGTGCCGGTGCCCAAAGCTCTGCTCAGCAGCCCGTGGACGATGGCTTTAAATGTCGGCGTGGAGAATTTCAAAGCTGTGTAATCTTGAATTCACCTCAGGCCTCTTTAATCCACCACCAGACACTCAATACCTCTTTATCGCACCCTTTCAGGTTCCTGCTTCCTCCTTTGTGACATTTTTCCGACTTTCTCTTCCTCTGTCTTTCTGCTTTGTATTTTTTTCCTATTTTTCTCTTGGTAAATGTCTGATGAGGAAAAATAAGTGCTGGTCCCCAAAAATGAGTGCCGGTGGTCCCCACCTGTAACCACCGGCTCAAATTAAGCACTGTCGACGGCAGAGCCAGTGAGGGCACCGCTGTCGGAAACATGATGATCACCCAACTCAAAATAGAGTGGGCAGACCATCAGTTTGCCAGACAGGGCACTGCGCCACACCTGGGGCAGAGTGCCCTGTCTGCCAAATTCTAAAGCAGTCCTGTACAGGCATATTTATGACAGCCTTGCATCACATTTGCACCACACAAAATGGTACATCTGTGATGCAAGGTTCCGAGTCATACAGTACAGCACACATGCACATTTAGAAACGTTTCGAGAAAAGAAAATGTTTCTCAAACATTACACCTGCCTCAATAAAAAGTACATTTTTGGCACAAAGCCCTGTCTACCTTTTCAGTAGATTTGCTCTGAAATTCATGGGTGGTTGCACAGGAATGCCCATGTACCTCCCATGGGACACCCCTTGACCCAAAGTAGTACAAAAAAGCACAAAGCGCTACCCTTCCCGCATCCCTCTGCAACCCCCCTGTAGGCCCGCCTGCTTTGCCCCTGTAACCCCTCTATGTGCCCCCACAAACTTGCAGCCCACCTGGACGTCCCCACCTCCACTGTGTGTCCCTCCTGCACCCTGTGGGCCCTCTGGGTGCCACTGCCACCTGTAGCTCCTATATGCTAATTGACCTTGCATCCTCACAGTGTGCTCCTCTGCACCTTTATCCCCAATATAGATTCATCCCACTCCTTTGCGTGCCCCCCACTTCGCCTGCCTTGCCCCGGATCCTTTGTGTGCCCCCCACTGCGCCCGCTTTGCCCCGGATCCTTTGTGTGCCCCCCCACTGTGCCCGCCTTGCCCCGGATCCTTTGTGTGCCCCCCCACTGCGTCCGCCTTGCCCCGGATCCTTTGTGTGCCCCCACTGTGTCCGCCTTGCCCCGGATCCTTTGTAATGTGGCATATGTGCCAGCTACTTCGCCTTTGCTGCCTGTAAGTGCCCCACCATCAGCAGGCCATGTGGATGCCCCCCGCCTCTCCTCGGTGTGTGTCCTGCACCCACCCTGAGTGTGTCTGCCCTTGCATCCTCTGTGTGCGTCCCAGCTTGTGCAGCCCTTCTCCGTGCCCCTAATCTGTCGCCAGGGTCAGAATGGGACAAAAAATATAGGCCCGGGCTGCTTAGTAAAAATGACCACCATTAGCAAAGTATATGGCTAAAAATGTGGTAATATCAGGGGAATCAACTGCAAATACTGGCCCACCTGACCATAAAACCGGCCCCCCTGACCGTAAAACTGGCCTACCTGACCATAACACCGGCCTACCTGACCATAAAACCGGCCTACCTGAGCATACAACCGGCCCACATGACCATAAAACCGGCCCACATGACCATAACACCGGCCTACCTGACCATAACACCGGCCTACCTGACCATAAAACCGACCCACCTCACCATAAAACCGGCCCGCCTGACCATAAAACTGGCCCACATGACCATAATACCGGCCAACCTGACCATAAAACCGGCCTACCTGACCATAAAACCGGCCAACCTGACCATAAAACCGGCCTACCTGACCATAACACCAGCCTACCTGACCATAACACCGGCCTACCTGACCATAAAACCGGCCAACCTGACCATAACACCGTCCCGCCTGACCATAAAACTGGCCTACCTGACCATAACACCGACCTTCCTGACCATAACACCGGCCTTCCTGACCATAACACCGGCCTACCTGACCATAAAACCGGCCCACCTGACCATAACACCAGCCTACCTGACCATAACACCGGCCTACCTGACCATAACACCGGCCTACCTGACCATAAAACCGGCCTACCTGACCATAACACAGGCCCACATCCACATGACCATAAAACCGGCCTACCTGACCATAAAACCGGCCCGCCTGACCATAAAACTGACCTACCTGACCATAACACCGGCCTACCTGACCATAACACCGGCCTACCTGACCATAAAACCGGCCCACCTGACCATAACACCGGCCTACCTGACCATAACACTGGCCCACCTGACCATAAAACCGGCCCCCCTGACCAAAAAACCGGCCCACCTACCATAAAACCGGCCTACCTGAGTATAAAACCGGCCCACCTGACCATAAAACCGGCCGACATGACCATAAAACCGGCCAACCTGACCATTAAACCGGCCTACCTGACCATAAAACCGGCCTACCTGACCATAACACCGGCCAACTTGACCATAAAACCGGCCCACCTGACCATAAAACCGGCCCACCTGACCATAAAACCGGCCCACCTGACCATAACAACGGCCCACCTGACCATAACACCGGCCTACCTGACCATAAAACCGGCCTACCTGAGCATACAACCGGCCCACATGACCATAAAACCGGCCCACATGACCATAACACCGGCCTACCTGACCATAACACCGGCCTACCTGACCATAAAACCGGCCCACCTCACCATAAAACCGGCCCGCCTGACCATAAAACTGGCCCACATGACCATAATACCGGCCAACCTGACCATAAAACCGGCCTACCTGACCATAAAACCAGCCAACCTGACCATAAAACCGGCCTACCTGACCATAACACCGGCCTACCTGACCATAACACCGGCCTACCTGACCATAAAACCGGCCAACCTGACCATAACACCGTCCCGCCTGACCATAAAACTGGCCTACCTGACCATAACACCGACCTTCCTGACCATAACACCGGCCTTCCTGACCATAACACCGGCCTACCTGACCATAAAACCGGCCCACCTGACCATAACACCAGCCTACCTGACCATAACACCGGCCTACCTGACCATAACACCGGCCTACCTGACCATAAAACCGGCCTACCTGACCATAACACAGGCCCACATCCACATGACCATAAAACCGGCCTACCTGACCATAAAACCGGCCCGCCTGACCATAAAACTGACCTACCTGACCATAACACCGGCCTACCTGACCATAACACCGGCCTACCTGACCATAAAACCGGCCCACCTGACCATAACACCGGCCTACCTGACCATAACACCGGCCCACCTGACCATAAAACCGGCCCCCCTGACCAAAAAAACGGCCCACCTACCATAAAACCGGCCTACCTGAGTATAAAAACGGCCCACCTGACCATAAAACCGGCCGACATGACCATAAAACCGGCCAACCTGACCATTAAACCGGCCTACCTGACCATAAAACCGGCCTACCTGACCATAACACCGGCCAACTTGACCATAAAACCGGCCCACCTGACCATAAAACCGGCCCACCTGACCATAACAACGGCCCACCTGACCATAACACCGGCCTACTTGACCATAAATCCGGCCCACCTGACCATAACACCGGCCCACCTGACCATAACACCGGCCTACCTGACCATAAAACCGGCCCACCTGACCATAACGCCGGCCTACCTGAGCATAAAACCGATGAGACCAGCCGGTTGGGCACTGCCTGGTTGCCTCATAGGCCAGCCCGACCCTCTCTGCTTCCCCGCCTTGAAAAGACCTGTTGACTTTGCCAGTTATGTATTTAAATCTCCCCCAGTGTTCGCAGTGGTGGTGTGGTTTTGCTGTTTCCACTACAGCTCCCTTCTCCTCTGCTGAGAGGTGTGCACAGATCCCACTGGCAGTGTGTGTGTGCAGCTTTCGCCACCACAGCTCTCTTCTGCTCTGCTGAGACGAGTACACAGCTCTCCCGGATGGTGTGGCGCTAACCTCCCCACCACAGCTCTCTTCTGCTCTGCTGAGAAGAGTGCACAGCTTCTGGTAGTGTGTGAGCTGTCTTCCCCACCACAGCTCCCTTTTCCTCTGCTAAGAGTAGTGCACAGCCCCCAATGAGGGTATAGTGCTGCCTTCCCCATCACAAATCCCTTCTCCTCTGCTGAGAGATGTGCACAGATCCCACTGGCAGTGTGTGTATGCAGGTTCCTCCACCACAGCCCTCTTCTGCTCTTCTGAGAGGAGTACACAGCTCCCACTGGCAGTGTGTGTATGCAGCTTTTGCCACTACAGCTCTCTTCTGCTCTACTGAGAGGAGTACACAGCTCTTCCAGATGGTGCGGCGATAACCTCTCCACCACATCTCTCTTCTGCTCTGCTGAGAAGAGTGCACAGCTTCTGGTAGTGTGTGAGCTGTCTTTCCCATCACAGATCCCTTCTCTGCTGAGAGGAGTACACAGCTCCCACTGGCAGTGTGTGTACGCAGGTTTCTCCACCACAGCTTTCTTCTGCTCTACTGAGAAGAGTGCACAGCACCCAATGGTGGTATAGTGCTGCCTTTCCCAGCACAAGTCCCTTCTCAGCTGAGAAGAGTGCATACTAGTCTCCCCTGGTGGGGTGGTGATGCCTTCTCCTCCACATCTCCCTCGGCTGAGGAGAGTGCACAGCTCCCCCTGGTGGTGTGCGTATTGTCCTCTTACACACCTCCGGTCCCTTCTACTGAGAGGAGCACACAGCCCCCCCGGGTGGTGTTCATGCTGCCTCCCCCACCACACCTACGGTCCCCCCTACTGAGAGGAGCACACAGCTCCCCCTGGTGGTGTGGCGCTGCCTCCCCCACCACACCTCCGGTCCCCCCTACTGAGAGGAGCACACAGCTCCCCCTGGTGGTGTGGCGCTGCCTCCCCCACCACACCTCTGTTCCCCCCTGCTGAGAGGAGCACACAGCTCCCCCTGGTGGTGTTCATGCTGCCTCCCCCACCGCACCTCCGGTCCCCCTACTGAGAGGAGCACACAGCTCCCCCTGGTGGTGTGGCGCTGCCTCCCCCACCACACCTCCGGTCCCCCCTACTGAGAGGAGCACACAGCTCCACCTGGTGGTGTGTATGCTGCCTTCCCCACCACACCTCTGTTCCCCCCTGCTGAGAGGAGCATACAGCTCCCCCTGGTGGTGTGTATGCTGCCTTCCCCACCACACCTCTGTTCCCCCTGCTGAGAGAAGTACACAGCTCCCCCTGGTGGTGTGCATGCTGCCGTCCCCACCACACCTCCGGTCCCCCCTACTGATAGGAGCACACAGCTCCCCCTGGTGGTGTGTATGCTGCCTTCCCCACCACACCTCTGGTCCCCCGTGCTGAGAGGAGTGTACAGCTCCCCCTGGTGGTGTGTATGCTGCCTTCCCCACCACACCTCTGGTCTCCTCTGCTGAGAGGAGCACACAGCTCCCCCTGGTGGTGTGCATGCTGCCTTCCCCACCACACCTCTGTTCCCCCCCAGCTGAGAGGAGCACACAGCTCCCCTTGGTGGTGTGCATGCTGCCTCTCCCACCACAGCTCTCTTCTCCTCTGCTGAGAGGAGTGCACAGCACCCAATGGGGGTATGGTGTTGCCTTCCCCAGCGCAGGTCTCTTCAGCTCTACTGATAGGAGCACACAGCTCCCCCTGGTGGTGTGCATGCTGCCTTCCCCACCACACCTCTGTCCCCCTGCTGAGAGGAGTATACAGCTCACCCGCGTCATGTTCGTGCTGCCATTTCCTCTCTCTTCTCATCTGTCACAGCTCCCCCTGGTGGTGTGCATGCTGCCTTCCCCACCACACCTCCGGTCCCCCCTACTGAGAGGAGTACATAGCTCCCCCTGGTGGTGTTCATGCTGCCTTCCCCACCACACCTCTGCTCTCCCCTGCTGAAAGGAGTGTACAGCTCCCCCTGATAGTGTGGCGCTGCCTTCCTACCCCACAGCTCTCTTCTCCTCTGCCACAGCTCCCTCTGGTGGTGTGCATGCTGCCTTCCCCACCACACCTCTGTTCCCCCCTGCTGAGAGGAGCACACAGCTCCCCCTGGTGGTGTTCATGCTGCCTTCCCCACCACACCTCTGTTCCCCTCTGCTGAGAGGAGCACACAGCTCCTCCTGGTGGTGTTCATGCTGCCTTCCCCACCACACCTCTGTTCCCCCCAGCTGAGAGGAGCACACAGCTCCCCCTGGTGGTGTGCATGCTGCCTTCCCCACCACACCTCTGGTCCCCCCTGCTGAGAGGAGTGTACTGCTCCCCCTGGTGGTGTTCATGCTGCCTTCCCCACCACACCTCTGCTCTCCCCTGCTGAAAGGAGTGTACAGCTCCCCCTGATAGTGTGGCGCTGCCTTCCTACCCCACAGCTCTCTTCTCCTCTGTCACAGCTCCTCCTGGTGGTGTTCATGCTGCCTTCCCCACCACACCTCTGTTCCCCCCTGCTGAGAGGAGCACACAGCTCCTCCTGGTGGTGTGCATGCATGCTGCCTTCCCCACCACACCTCTGGTCCCCCCAGCTGAGAGGAGAGTACAGCTCCCCCTGATAGTGTGGCGCTGCCTTCCTACCCCACAGCTCTCTTCTCCTCTGTCACAGCCCCCCCCCCTGGTGGTGTGCGTGCTGCCTCCCCCCACCACAGCTCCCCTCTCATCTACTGATTGCTTTCTCTGGATGTCTGTGTGATTTCCTGTAAATGTTGATGGTAAGTGGATGTGACAGGAAGTGACCTCGCTCCGCTCTCTGCCAGCGGTGACTCACTGCCGGTTTGATCTCAATTCGTGCTTCTGCGTCATTTCGCTTTTATATGTTTTCATGGTCGTTTGTGTGTCAGAGAGAGCCGCAGTGTGGATGGCACCGGGTCCAGGAGGGGGAGCGTGGCCCAATCTCAGGGACTCTGGGGACGCCTCAGGGTCACAGCGCCTCTTTAACTCAGGGTGCATCCCACATTACACTTTTTGTCAGTCAGTCAAAATATCCGATTATTTAGACCATAGTCTAATAAACAAGACAGCAAATACTAGTAATAATTATAAGTTCTTCCATTGAGTAAATATACTTTCAAACAGGAATTCAGTCACACTGGTTTCACATGGAATATTTATGTCTCTGGTTCACCCCTTCAATAGCGGACTCTATCTCTCTTACTTTTGAACAAAGTATTCATAAAATAAATGCTCTTGTCAATCGTTGGCATCCTTTATACCTCTCCTGGTGGGGAAGCTTAGACACTATCAAAATGATGTTGGTTCCCAGTGTTTTGAACACAAATTCTAATATTCCATTAACCCCTTCGATGCTCATGACGAGCTCAGCTCGTCATGCTGCGCGGTGGGCATGTGCGCATGACGAGCTGAGCTCGTCACGACCACGCCCGCGATCGGAATGTCCAGCACCTGAGCGGAATTCCGATCGCGGCGAAGGTGTTAAATATTCCTTCTAAATACTTTAAGAAAGTTAACTAAATCTTTTTCTGCTTTCCTCTGGAATAATAAGAAAGCTTGTGTGGGGCATATTAGCAAGACCCACGTTAAAATTATCGCCGTTTTAGCGGCAGTTTCCTGCCGCTAAAAGGGCGATAATGGGCTTGCTAATATGCGTTATAGAATTCCAATAGAAGCCCAGGTTAGATGTGCAGGACATCTAACCTGGGCTTCTATTGGAATTCTATAACGCATATTAGCAAGCCCATTATTGCCCTTTTAGCGGCAGTTTCCTGCCGCTAAAACGGCGATAATTTTTACGTGGGTCTTGCTAATATGCCCCGTATGTCTTTATCAAAGTTGAACCATCCATTCACTGATGGCGGAGTCAACTTTCCAGACTTTTATAAATACCACACAACATTTTTCTTGAAATAATCAGCACATTGGCTCCTGGATTCCCCATCCTTTTCCTTCATCGTTAGACTTGGAGCAACATTTTCATTTTCAAGAATATTTATAATTTTCAAGAAAACCCAGACTACTCTCTTCCCCATTTTTAACCATGTCTGGAAATTTCCATAACCCTTAGCATTTCCTAATTCTATAAACCATGATTATTTCCTCTCCGCAGCTATCTGGAATAACAAGTTTATACTAGGAAATAATTAACCACTTTTTTGGACGATATGGAGACAACACAGCTTAATTTGGGTCCATCAACTATTTTCTAATAATTCTTTAATCGACTTTGCACAAGCACAACTTTTTTTTTGTTTCCCCAATCATTTTCAACATAAACTTCTGTCCTTAATTAATATTATTTCTAATGCGAGAGCGCAATTCTCATCTCATTCCACTAGTACTACTACACCTCATTAACAATGAAAAGAGCTCCTACTTACTAACCCTAAAGCGGCGATTATTTACAAACAGTACACGTTGACCTCTGGCGAGAGACTCAAGTCAGACACAGAATCTTGCTGGAAAAGGGATTACTTTTCACTTGCCCATTTGTTTATAATTTTTGTCGGAAAGTTTGGGATCAAATTAATTTAATCTTCCGATCTTCGCTGTTACTGTTTAACGTCACCCACACGGCATCTGTATTCCCTGCATTGTGGGGTATATTCACAAGAACGTGTGCTAAACATCTCCAAAAAATGTTAACGCAACTTTACACATCGCAGTCCATCGCGGGAAAATAACCCTGTGTTAACGTGGAATTCACAACAAGGCAGTATCATGCGATAGTCTCCTGAAACCGCGGACAATGTCCGCGATACAATCACCGGGACGGCGATAAAAACACAAACCCCAACACCAAAAAACGTGCGATGAGCCCATTCGCGATGAGGAAATCAGCGATAAGCAGCGCCAGGCCTGCCATACACACGGCAGGCGGGAAAATCACTACAAAGGAGAAAAAACACACAAACACAAAATGACCAACACCGAAGCGCAATGGAGGCAGCCGGAGCAGGTGCAGAGGACGAGCGCAACCCCACCAGCACCCCGGACGACCAGCCTGGGACCTCGGGGACAGGGAAGGGCAAGGACAAGAAGAAGAGGAAGACGAAGTTCAGTCCGCAGGAGAATTGGATCCTGGTCACGGAGGTGATAGAACACCATCAACAACTGTTCGTCGCCTCCAATGTGTCATTGGGCACCAGAAATGGATTATGGCGGGCCATCGTGGAGAAGGTGAACGCCGTCGGAGAGCACAAGAGGTCAATGGACAAGGTCAAGAGGCGATGGAATGACATCAAGCGCAAGACCAAGGATAAACTCGCAGCCAACCGGAAGGCAGCAATGCAGACTGGAGGTGGGAGGCCTGCGCCACAGCAGGAGTTGGATGACATGGAGGAGCTGGTGTCGACAGTCATCAGTGTGGAGACCGTGGCAGGAGTCGGGGGACCGGACACTGCTCGACATGACACAACACCACAGCAACAGGGTGAGTAACCACCAGGTACTGGGGGGACGGGGGGAGATGGCCACAATGGCACACATGCACAATCAAGCAGAGCACAGTGCACACCCACAATGACTCTGGATCATGGCCCTGATCAACAGCCTGTCACAATGTACATTGCCATGCTGTCTGAATGTCAACATGTACCATGCGGCCACATACATGAGGACACATTGTAACACAGCATCTCCCCTTCACATTGCAGGGGCACCGTCAACGCCACCTGCAGAGCAGTCCCAGCCACTCTTCACTGATGACGAGGAGGACACCACCAGCATCGACACCCAAGCCCTCCAAGACATCATGGAATTCATCCGCCACTCACCTCCAGGACCAGGGCAGCCCAGCTGCATGGAGGAGACCCCACCCACCCCACAAACCACCCAGCAGGAGGCACCCACAACCCCGGCTATCACCCAAGACCCCCCCGAACAACACATGGCCTTCCAACACCGTGTGTTGGAGGTCCAGAGGGAGATGGCTGAGCAGGTGCGAGTGGGGTTCGACCTCATGGCTACCAAACTCGACGCCATCCATGGGTGTTTGAGTCCCATCAGGGACCACCTCCAGTCCCCAACGGACACCCACACGCCGCTCCATGGTCTCCAACGAGCCCTAGCTGACATTGCTGGAGTCATGACTCGGAGACAAGCGCACCTGTCCGCTCAGAGTGGCTCCAGCGATCTCAGCCAGGAGATGGCACGTATGCGGAGGCTCATGGAGGACATGGTGCGGATGGAGGCGGAAAGGATGGCAGCCACCGCTGCACATCAGCGAAATGTAGCTGGGCTCTACCATGCCCTGCATATCCTCATCATGGCATTGCTGCCACAAGGCGTGGCGATGAGGAATGCTGCTGCCCCTACACCATCCACATCTCCGCCCCCCTTGTGTCAGTGCCTCCCAGTGCGGCAGCCGTATCCACTCCGGCACCTGATGTGTCACTGCCACACAGTGCGGCCGACAATCCTCCTCCGGCCCCTGATGTGTCAGTGGCACACAGTGCCGCAGCCGGTACTGCAACACCCACAGGTGGGGCAGAGAACACATCCGAGAACGAGGACGTGGATGGGATTGAGTTCAGAAGGAGGCACTAGCATTCATTTCCGCCACCTTGCCTGTTTCTGCTTGGTGCCGCACATGGCCCCATGACCTTCCACTGACCCCCGATACACTCCGCTGCACTCACCTTGGACCGGGACATGGACTGCCATATCCTGTTTGATGACCAATGACACGGCGACCACACTGCGGACTGTACCCTTCCTCTTCCGCAGTACTTGTCATCCCCGGATGGACTCTGGCTGGCCCTCCACGGGCCCATATTGTGTAGTGTGCTTGGCATGGACCTGTACTGCTCCAGCTGCAAAACTCCACCGGATGTGCAATAAACATCCAGAAACGCACTGCTGTGTCATATCTTTCATCATTCATGTATGAATGTGTGGATGAATGTAGGGACAGTGATTTTCCCTTACGTCAATGATGCACATCTAGTGGGATGCCAGTCACAGTGTGCTACATTGCCGATTGTGTTCCAGGTGCTGTAGACACTACAACAGGGACACACGCATTATTCACTTCCTTGTCCGGACATGGACTGAACCACGCCCAGAGCCCCCGAGTCATTGTTGCAAGCCCTGCGCTGGTCCGGCGTACGCAAGGCCAGACCACTCCGCTTACGCTCAGAGGGGGGGCCCACATAGCTACATGTCGCAGGCGTACACGCTGGTGGTATGCAGGTCACTGGTCTAGTTGTCAGCATGTCACGGCCACTCCCTGAGGGCAGGTTTGCACACACACCACACCCATCCGGCACATGCGTCACAGGCCATGTGACCCCGCCAATATAAGGGGCCGGCAACGTCACATTCCCCACTGCCGGTGGTGACTGGATGACGGGCGCTCCACGATTCTCAATCATAAAGGGCCCATGAGTTGTTGCGCACAGGGTTGGTCGCACCACAAACCTTACGCCCGTCACAGGCCTGCCACCACGTGGCGCTGACTGGGGTTGCACAGGGTTAGTGGCACCCGAAGCCTTGCGCCCGTCACGGGCCTACCACCACGTGGCACTGACTGGGGTTGCACAGGGTTAGTGGCACCCGAAGCCTTGCGCCCGTCACAGGCCTACCACCACGTGGCGCTGACTGGGGTTGCACAGGGTTAGTGGCACCTGAAGCCTTGCGCCCGTCACAGGCCTACCACCACGTGGCGCTGACTGGGGTTGCACAGGGTTAGTGGCACCGAAATAGCTGAGCGGGTGTGCAGCCTGCGATGATGACGTGTGCACTGATGTGGTCTCTGCCATTGATGCCTCAGGACTCAGTGTCATGTGTGGGACCTGCTGGGCCGCGGTGCGGGTCCGCTTGATGTGGAGAATGCCATGGTGGCGGAACCTGGGCCTGGAGCTTGCACGGGCACGTGGTGTGCCCACTGGTGGACACACCGTTGGCGGCAGGTGAGCAGTGGGGCCTGGGTGCGCAAGTGCGGATAGCCAGCGCTGGCCGGCGGGAGGGGGTAGGGTGCGGCTGCATGTGTGAGCAGGGACGGACAGGCGTTGTTGCCGTGTGCAGTGAGATGGACTCTGCCATGATTGACTCTGGCTTCGTTTACAGATTGCAGACCTGGTGGATTGCAGTGTATACCGGCACGTGGTTGGAGACACACCGGTGGCAGCAGGTGAGCAGTGGTGCCTGGGTGCGCGGGGCGGCAGTGTCCCTCCTTCTCTCTCTCTCTCTCTCTCTCCCTTCCTTTCCTTCTCTCTCTCTCTCTCCCTTCCTTTCCTTCTCTCTCCCTCTCCCTTCCTTTCCTTCCCTCTATCACTCTCTCACTCACTCTCTCCCTTCCTTTCCTTCCCTCTCTCTCTCACTCTCTCCCTTCCTTCCTTCCCTCTCTCTCTCACTCTCTCTCTCCCTTCCTTTCCTTCTCTCTCTGCCTTTCTTTCATTCCCTGTTGCTCTGTGTCTCGCTCCTTTGATGTGCGCATGGCACACGTTCTGATTTTGTGCTTTATTTTCCAGGCTGTGACATCGAGATTGTCCCGGACGGACCCGACAGGAGTCTTCCGCATTGGTGTTTTGTGTTGTATTTCAATAAAGTTTTTGGTTGTTACTTCAGTGCTGTGTGACTGTTTCTCGTTTTTCTGGCCACACATGTGTGTTATTTTTTGTCAATGTGCGTCATCATGCGCTTTTTGTGGCTCTTGTGTCGTGCACGGTATGTGTATGTCCGGGGGGGGGCCTGGGGGTGGTGGCGGTGGGTGTTGTGGCCCTCATGGGTATTGGAGCTGCATGATCATTGTCTCCATGGCATCTGTGGGTCTTCCGATGTGGCTCTGGGCTGGGCTCCCTTTAGTGCTGCAGGTAGTCGTCCTGCTTAACACCAGCATGAGGCAGGTGTTAAATCCCTGCTGCTACCACGGCTTATCGCCTGTTTTTGGTTCGCATCGCAAATCTGACAGTTCGTTGTGAAAGTGGTGTAGTGGTGTTTTCGGTTGTTTTTGCACGGGAATGCCTACTCTGCATCTCATTAGGGTTAGTTGGTGGTGTCACCCGTGGAGGTAAATGTTGAGGTGGTTATCGCGGGAATACTTGCGTTGTCTGCAGTTTGCAACCGCTTGTGAATGGGGTGTTAAATCTGTCGCCACTTTTGTTGCGTTAAGTTGGCGATAACTCGGAGATACGTCCTTGTGAATATCCCCCTGTATGTTTCCTCTAGATATACCACGCATGCCCCTTCCAAAGCCATGTACAGTGTCTTAGGATGATTTTACCAAGTCCCAACATTTCTTCACATCTTCTCTTACACTTGCTATGGTCATCTTGTTCCTTCAAACAGTATAGTAATTCTGCTTCTTTTTTAATAACCTTTTATTTACAATTTTCAGCGGCATTAAGGCTCAAATGCAACCACAAACCTTATCTCTCTTGGTCACTCTCTTTAATTTCACCAATTTAGACCTAAAGAGATGACAATACCCATCAAATCATGCTTTTCCATGCTAATTTGAATAGGAATTTTAATTAGAGTTAAGTTTGGCCCATTTTAATTTCACCCTTAGGCAATGACCCCTTCTGAAATAATATTTCCATACCCCACTAACACAATGCAGGGAACTTCATCAGCTAACTGTATAGTGCAGGTCACAACTTTCCATCTCAGCAGGGTTGACAACATTTCATCCTCCCAGAGTAGGGAGTAGTTTGTTTTTCCTGGCTTGTGATGCGCAGTGTACTTTCTTCTTCCAATGCCAACAAAGGCAGATTGCTGGCCATGTCTTTGCAACAGGAAGGGTCAGCATGGTGGGTCCCCAGTACGCACAAATGAGCAAGGCTAGCACAAGATCTTGCAACAAGCCTTAAAGTGTTAGGAGATATTTAGATTTTTTTGTGGCCAGCAGGGCTCTTCTAATACTGATAAGGCTGAGTGCAGGTCATATCTTTGAAATTGGAAAAGTCAGCAAGGCCTAGGAGTCAGCAAGGCTACGCACGACGTTGAGCCCAGGTTTAATGTGGGAATGGGTAGTTTTATTTTTCCTGGCTGGCAGGACTCAGCGTACTTTCATCTTTTCATGCTGATAAAGGCAGATTGCGGGTTCTATATTCACAATACGAAGGATCAAGAGGGTGTGGCTTGTTGGCTACTTTTGTCGTAGTTCAAATGCCTCTTGCTAGAGGTAAGAGGAGAATTAATGGAGGGAGGGGTACAATAGGAAGGGACGAGATAAGTGTGCTCGGAATGGAAGGTAACTTGTGGAGGCATAGATAAAAAGGGTTTTCACAAGGCTCACAGGTTAGAGAAGAGCTGGGCTGAGACTGAATTCATGAGAACAACCAAAGCAGTGCCAGGCTCCTAAGTTAGGTAGGAAGCAGGGTGATTCTCCTTTCACCACATTGTCTCTTTTACCTCAAATGTCGTTCACTACTAATTATGAAAGTGGAAGTTGTTCTGGGAGGAAATTCTAGGAGGTCAGGAGAAGGCTATCTTAGGTAAAGTAGAAAAAACAAGGGTCGTTGGGATCCTAGAAAAGTCTTGGGCTAGGATGGAGGGTTGAGGAAAGCAGGGTAAAGTAAGGTAGGTCGATTCTCTCTTGTTCTGTCAGGGCAGCAAACCACAAGAGCTTCGTCTCTCATCCCTGTACGTCCAGGGTGGCAGTCTGGCTGGTGTGTGAGCTACGACACAAATAGGGCTCGCTCGACTGGTTCTCATCCGCCTTTGAGAGCCTTCAAGAGCTTGCAAGGGTTTTGGGGCATGAACCCCTGCTTAAAACGTTGACTTCCTTCGGCGTAGCAGGTGTAGGTGGTATCCAGGCCTTTTAAAGTTTGTGTAGTTGCTGCTCAGGCTGCCAGACTCTATTGCACTTCAAATTCTTTCCTCGTTCATGGGGTGTAACTAGTCAGGAATTGGCAGTATCACTGCCTTTTACAAAATAAATAATTAAAACAAAATGGTGCATGGCTACTGCTCATGTCACCAGTTCCCATTCTTGCTCCTTTGGTGTTCTTTTACTCATTCAACAGGATGTCTATGTGGCGCATGTCACGGTATGGGTTACTGGGCCTTCTCTGATTACCCCCCTTTTTGGTGAACAGGCGCACAGCATCCCGCTGCCCCGGTGTCTAAGCTGGTTTATCCATATTAAAATTATAATTTGTGCATCTATCTCACACATACCCTCATCCATCACACCGCCAGGCACTCCATTCCATAACACAGTATCCCCACCTGGGCAGTCTTCATACATGACCTGAAAACACTTGCCATGTATTCTCAAAATAAAAACAACACCTTCTCAACCACACACCCTACACGGTGTAGCTTTCTATCAGTGCCAGTAAGTGCTTCGGCGCCCACATAGGGACAGTAATCAATTTACAAAAGCTGCAATACAATGCACTAAAAGGATTGCCATAGAGCTTTGGAAATAATCCTTCCCAAAAATAATACAGTTTACAGTGACTACATGGAGTGGAAGTGGGAGAAAGGAAAGAGATGATATTAAAGTAATTTCATTGGTGGTACAAGGGGGCGTGGAGCAATGATGTAGTCCCTGTTTCTCATCAGACATGTAAATCTCTCTCATACCTTTTATGTTGCTTACTTTTCTCCCTCTCTCATTCTAGTCTAAGGGTATCCAGTATACTTCTAGGATAGACGATTGTACACCAAATTTTCAGGGTATCCCCTTAGGGGTTTATTTATGAGAGGCTTACGCTGCCGTCACCTTTTTTGACGCTCCAGCGGCGCAAGCCTCTCAATCATATCTATGAGGTGACACAAAGCCACCTTGTGTAGTATTGCACGGCCTCATAGATATGGCATAAGGCAAAGCAGTGCAAGTCGCTGCGTTGCCATACTGCTTCAAGGAGGCGTTGATGTGGGATTTCCCATGAAGCACAAATGGATTTTGACACTGCCCCAGATTTACTTAATCACATAAACCTGGGGAAGCGCCGAAACCTTACGCCTCCACAGATTAGGCATAATGAGGGGAAATATTATTATTTCTCCTCATTTTTTCCTCTTTCCATGTGTGCTGCATTCTGCAGCAAACATAGAAAGAGAAAAATCCTCTCAGATTTGGTACATTCCTGCCCTTTCACATCGGCGTAGGGCAGTGCAGCAAGAAGGCTTACAGCTCTGCCCTACGCTAACTCCTCATAAATGAGGCACAAAATACGTAAGCATGCCTCGCGTCCACTAGATTGTCTTAGACTCCTCCCGGCTTTACTCACTCCTTTCCAATCATTGCTTGTCCTTCTCCTTTTCTACACTTTATTTCTTTTTTGCTATCCCATTTTTCTTTAGTCCTTTTTTGTTTTGGACTTCTGCCCAATCTGCATTCCCCTCTGTTACTTTCTTCACCCCTCTATGCCTCTCCTCTCTTTCTATTTTCCCCGTTTCTCCTTCCCCCTCGCTTGGTCCTTCACTCCAGAACCGTATTCTCGCTCTCTCATCTCTCGTTGTCTCTTTCTCACTGTCCCTTTCTCATGCTCTTTCCACTGCTTAGTTTATGCTTTTCCAGTCACCTTTTCTCTCTTCTGACCCTTTCATTCCCAGAGGTGCTGGAACAAGGGGCGCGGCAGGTGATACAGAACCCCCAAACCAATCTGGAAGTAGATCAAACAATTAATGAAAATCAATTAGACCTTTCACTCAGTTTTCTTTTCATGCAGCAATAACTGTTTGTTCCAATGCAGTGAAAGGTCATTGGAAATTAAGGGGAGCCCAGAGAACAACCTTTAACAAGCCACTACAGATGTGCTTGCATTGTATATCTCAGTTTACACCTTGTGACTTCAGAGAGATGGCATTTGCTAAGAAACGTTTATCCCTCTTGTGATCTGGTCTGATGGAGGATGAAAGGCACCAAATGTAAAACACGACTCATTTTTACAAGAATTAAGGGGCATATTAGCAAGGGCTGGCGATATAATTATCGCCGCTTTAGCGTCCGTTTTCGGGCGATAAGCGGCGATAATTATATCGCAATATCATCAAGGACACGCTAGCGAGTGTTTCTTTGATGTAGAGCCCGTTTTTTCACAGCCTCGCCTCGCATCGCTAATGAGATGCAAAGAAGGCGTGGCTGTGAAAACAACACATGAAAATATGGCGAAGGCAGCTTCGCGATATTAACAAGGAGGTGCAGCGATAAAAAAAATCGCGCTACCTCGGCCTTAACGCTGGAATTTAACTTCTGTTAAATTCCAGACTAAGGCATACTAATAATGGTAGGTGGATTATGCTGTTACGACCACAGGGTCGTATCAGCAATGTTATCGCTGTTTTCCATGGAACATCGCTGGAAAACCAGCGATGTTCCATGGCAAACACCGCTATCGCTGAAATATTATCGCCATAGCGCTATGCATTGTAAATATAGCGTTATCATGGCAATAATTTTCAGCAATAGCCGGCGATAATATTTCTATCGCTATGTGGGGCCAGCGATAATTATCGCTTACCCTTGTTAATATGCCCCTAAAAACGATGCTCATTGGGCCTTTGAAATGTGGTGGCATGCAAGTTTTGAAGTAGTGTGAGAGAAGAAAACCAATATTCTATATTTGTTTGTACGCATAGCTAACACCACTTCAATTTAATTTCATATTTCACTATATTAATTCACCACTAATTCTTTAAGGGTTCCGGAGTAGCGTGCTACTCGCCGAAAAAAACGCTTCAACACCCCAGCAGCGGTAGCAAGTGCTATATAAATGCAAACCTTCCCGCCACTATCCTTCTGATTCCAAATAACTAACATATCCACCACTCAAATTACTTTCATTTTTCACTATACTAATTCACTATTACTCCTTTATGGGACCAGGAGTAGTGTACTACTTGCCGAAATAGCACGTCGACGCCTCGTCAGGGGTAGTAAGCACTATTTAAATGCAATTAGACTTACAATTAATGGACTATTTTAAATAACTCCTTTTCTCAGTAAATTTAGCACAACGTGTCCATATATTTAAGGATATTGCATCAAATACATCATTTGAGCACATTTTCAAAATATATATTGGCCTACTAGTTCATTCAACTTCTTCCCTTCCACAAACTTCTTCCCTTCCACTTACATAAATTTTACCTATTTGCTGCAGTGCTCGTTCAGTAACACCAGGATATTTTTTTAGAAGCACTTTAATTTTACTGAGCTGATCCTCAGGACAGAAACCCCAGTCAAAACTTGTTTCAGCACCACTGCCTTTCTATTCATTTATCGCCACCTTTCACCCTCTGTCGTTTCCACTTCTTGCAGCCTCTTTCATGGTTGTCGTGCTGCATGTTTCTTTTCTCCATCACTCCGTCACTTGAACCCTCCGCATTTCTAGTAGCCTGAAGGTAGGGTGACCAGATTTTCAGAATCAAAAACTGGGACGACCATAGACATATAAACAGAACTAAATATTAGGGGGTTGTGTATGTGTGTGTGGGGGGTATGCACACGTGCATATATATAAATAGTAGCCATGTAATATAGTCCAATATTGCCATTGAAAGGTTCTGGTGACATTATGGTTTGCAAATCTCACCAGGATTCGGAGATGGCAATATTAGGCTTTACTACAAAGATTACATATTATGCATTTTTGATACTGCAAGTTTATTTTGGTGTTTTTACCTTGAAAAAGCAGTTTTCTTCAAAGTGCATCTAACAATGGGCACTAATTGGAACTAGAATGTTTAGCTTTACCTTTCATGAATAAATTGTTTATAAAATAATGGACAGTGGTGAGGGCCATCACATTTATGTGAATCACTGAGTTAGGCATTTACAACATAATTATAGATGTAACAGATTTGCCACATAATTGCCATTGTTTGCAGATATCACAAAAATGTTGTTTCTACCTCACATGGATGAAAATAATACAGCAGAAAACGCTCCACACAACTTGCCGTTTTTGCTGTGTAAGTTAGATAATCTTGTTGCATATTTCAGATGACCTTGTCACATAATTCTAAAAGAATAAAACTCTGTAGAGTAGTTGAAGGAAAGGGCCCCATTTAGCATAGTTACACCCCACTTTTTGCCTGGCATCTGGTGCAACCTGACTTGATGTGCCCTGGGTCCCTGCCAACAAAATTCCCAGGGCCTGTGTTCTTTCTCAAAACTGTGCCTTTGTACCCACAACTGGCACATCCCTGGCCACAGATAATCCCCCAAAAAGGTACCATGGGTACCGACGGAAGGCCTCTAAGGGCTGCAGCACCTAGTGTGTCACCCTTAGAGGCCCTGCATCTTAACAAGTACTACACTGCCATTGCAGGCTGTGTGTTTTGGTGCAAAGAAGAGTGAAGAGTCGACATGGCACACATCCCTGTGTGCCATGCCTACAACCCACAGACTGAGGCCTAGGTAAGTCACCCCTCTAGCAGGGTGCACTAGCCCTCAGGTAAGGGCACAGTGGCATGAGCCCTATAGTGTCTAAGTCCATTCTTAGACACTGTAAGTGTAGTAAAGCCATTAAGAGTATATGGTCTGGGAGTTGGTCATTACGAACTCCACAGCTCCATAATGGCTTTACTAAAAAACTGGGAAGTTTGGTAACAAACTTCTCAGCACATTAAACCTTCACTGATGCCAGTGTGGGATATAATTAGGGCTCCCAGTTTTATGGTATTTATCTTTTTTGCCATTTCCGTCTGCATTTATCCATATTTCTTTTTTGCTAATTTTATCTGTATTTATCCATATTTATTTTGGGTTTTGTGGAAAAATTAAGCTGAAATTAGTATATTTCCACATTTATTTAACCAATAAATATGCAGTCATGCTTGAACGTCTGCCAGGTTTCAATGCTGTGAACACCCGCAGAGCATAAATCAGTGCACTTATATGAAAATATGCAAATTTCAGTATCAACCTTGTGCATATCTACTGCTGTTAAAGCCTCTTTACTAAAATTCCTTTCTTTTTAACCCCCTTATCTGTCAATCCACACATCTATTGGCCTGGCAGTCATGGCAGACAGTATTGAGAATTACTCAAAAAGCAACCCAATTTCTGTTTTTATCCACATATAAAAATAAATACAGACCAGAAAATGAATGTTTTCTGTCTGTATTTATCTGTAAAAATCAGTAAAAAAGGAAAACAGGGAGCCTTAGATATAATGTAAAATGCACTCAGAGGGCATCTTATTGATGCCCCCTGAAAATCGACTAGGCCTGGTGTGGTTCCTGAATGGCTGCCACCAGTTGCCACCACCAGACAGGTTTCTGGACCCCTGGGTAGAGAGGCTCCATTATCTGCGTCCAAAACAAAGCCCTTCCTGGGCACAGGTGTCATGCTTCCTCCCCCAGGATTGGCTGGGTCCACAAAGGGGAAGATTCAAGGGCCTGCCACCTTTGGAAGCTGTCCCTGCATTTTGCTGCCCCCAGCAACTGGCTCCCACCAGTTCTGGTCCCCACTTTGGGCGGGCGAATCAGCGGGAAAACCAAACTAAGAAGAGAGGTGTACCCAAATTTGCTAACCCCACCACTCACAAGGGGAGGCGAGGGGAAGCACACATCTCAGTCCCCTCCATCTTGCAGCTAAGGAGACCCAGCCTATTACGGAGAGGCTCATGCCCCCCCTCCCACTGGAGAGTGGCATATTAGGGGGTGTACCCACCCCAAGGAAGGGACCCATTGGACCTGACCTGCACACCCCTTTAAACGCCCCTAAATCAAGTATTTAGGTACGACCCTGAACCTTGCCTGCCCAGATTCGAAGAAGAAAGAATAAGGACAGAAGAGCCGTGCTGACCCAGGATGAAGAGGACACCTACTGCTTTGGCCCCAGCCCTACTGGCCTGTCCTGACTCCGACCTGCCTACAGCAAAGAAACTGGCTTGTCCAGCAGCCCCCCAGAGCCCGGAGGACCTGCACTCACCTTACAGACTCTGACTCCCGTGAGCACCGGATTTGCTCAACAAAGAATCCAAGACCAGAATCCAGATTCAGGCGACTCTACCTTTCTGCACCACTCTGAACCCGACGCCCTCGGCCTGAGTTCGAGTGGCCCAACATCACGAGGCAGTCTCCCTAGCGATCCTGACCTGGGATCTGGTGACCCCCGACCTCCCTCAAGCTTCAAGACAACGCCTGCAGCCTCAACCTGAAGGGTCCCCCCGACTGCGACCGGAGCTGGTAAGAAAACAAGACGCCAGAAGACACCCCTGCACCCAATGCCCCACGGCCTTGGGTGGCCCAACCGACGGTGTCTAGGCATCCCCCAAGATCCCAACTTACCTCTCCAGCACGTGGTCGCCTTCAGGAAGTCTTCCGTCCTGACCCTGCAGCAACTTTGCCGAACTGAAGGGCTCCATTGAAAAGCACAGGGTCCCGATGTCTTCTTGGCACCCTGCAACCGGCCGCTCCCGTGCCACTGGTGGTGCAGCTCCTGTGCTGGTGTTTGGCTTCTGCAGTGCTGACCTGAACCCCAGGAGCTTTGCTCCCACACCCGAGTGGCCTGCTTGTAAGCAATCCCTAACTGAAGGCCTCAGCCCCATTGGCTAACATTGGGCCCCTGCACTCTGCACCCAGCCGCCCCAGTGCAGCTGATGGTGCAACTCAAGTGCCTATCAAGACCTTGGGGAACCTTGGTCCTGTCCCCCAAAACTCCCACTTGTGAGACGTTTACTTACCTGCAAAACCGAAAACCATTTTTTCCCTTAGGAACCATGTGATGAGATTTTGGGCCTAAAATGTTCTAAGTGTTGAACTGTTGTTTTGTATAAAGAAAACAGTAACTATAACTCAAGCTAACTAAAGTCTTACTTACCTTGTACAGTGAGATCCCTAGGTATGGTGTCTAGGCATATTCAAAGTAATCCCAAAGTAACTGAAAAGTATTCAAAAAGTAATTACTGTCTAAATCAAACTGCTTTTTAAAGTGATACCACCTGTAACAGTTGCAAATCTATCCTCAATTGCATTTATGTGTAAAGGTTTACAATTAAAAGTATATTTTACCTACCTGTACCAAGTCCTACTTGGTTCTAGAAATAAAATACAAGTATACCTTTTTTTAATACTTACCCAATTGGTCTATATTCTGTCTATGAGTGTGTGCCATCAGACTTGATTGATTGAATACAATGAATGCTTAACACACCCTCTGGATAAGCCTAACTGCTCACCCACACTACCACAAGGAAAGCTGTTAGCACTTACCTAATTTAGCCTCTGCTATATACCACTGGGGACTCCCTGGACTCAGTGCACACAATACCTTACTTTAGTATAGTATATACAGAGCCAGCTTCCTACCAGTAGTTTGTAGGAGTGTATGAAATTCACATAGTTTGCTTTTGCATGATTGCGTGAAATATTGGCATAGTTACACTAAATTACGTGCAATTCCATTTTGCGCTATATTTTAGTACAAAATGCATCATCACGTCAATTTTTGCCGATCTGACTTATTTTTAAAAAGCGACATAAACAACAGGCACTCGTGCTCATACATTTGTTGGAATTTTTACAGTGAATGGCGTGTAATTACATTAAGTGACGTAATGGTGTGATTTCAGGAATTTCGTATAACAAGCATAACACACAAAATTCCCAAAATTATGCAAATCACAGTGGTGTAATGTGCATTTCACAGAGGTAGTTTGGGGCTGCCTTTAAGATGATAAAATCCATATTTCGTAGGGAACCGTGAAACATTCCCATATTTTATGATTCCCTATAGAACATGGGTTTTACATTACTGCATTTTGTTCAGTAAATATATATTTCAAAGTCCCTGCCTACACTTCCCTGGGCAGGAAACACAACTTTGCTCATGCCCGGCGGGATCACAGAAAAAAGATCCAAGGCAGGAGCAAAGGAATGGAGCTGGATCCTGCCATCATCAATGAGTAAGTGCCTTCTGTGAATACCAAAATGAGTAAGTTACACAAAATGAGTAAGTTACTCAAAATGAGTAAGTAAGTGCCTTCTGTGAATACCAAAATGAGTAAGTGCCTTCTGTGAATACCAAAATGGTAGTAAGTTTAGGATTTTGTCTCAAGTTAGTTCTGTGAATCGAGCCCGTTGTTTTAAATCCTGACTTAGTGTTTCTCGCAACCATGTGCTCTTAACATATAATGGTTGTGAGAACCTAGGATGGATGGTTTGTGACTCCTGCACCTTATAACCCTCTTTGTCTTATGTACCATTTCCTGTCCATGATTAACACACATGTATGATGTATTGTTTCTGCATAATATGTGTGTGTGAAGTAAAGCCCTCGGACATCCGATATGCTATTTTACCATTATTAGTATAATTACACATACAGACCCATACATCTGACGTTCTTACAGTACATGCGCATCTCTTACATAGGGAGGTGGAACAAAGTCGAAAGCCTGCCTCCAATCATAGGTTCTCAAAAGTACTTGTGGGCTGATAAGCTGTGTGCCTTCGCTTCCCTCCATTGCATTGGCCTCTAGGTGTTGGGGTCCAGGCAGTGCCTAGTTTGTAAAACAAGTCCTGTGCCAATGCTACGAATATTGGGGGTGCCGAATACCAAGGTTGCGTAGTCTTGATTCCACCTCATACCTCTTTCATCCACCACCAAACACGCCCTTCCCCTTTATCTCACTTTTGCTGGTTCTTTCTCATCCCTGCTTTCTCCCTTTCTCACTGTTTTTCCAACTTACTCTGCCTCTTTCATTACCCCTTTTCTGTTTTTCTCTCTCTTACTCTGCAAGGAACTTTAATGAAGTAAAATAAATGCCAGTCCCCAAAAATAAGTGGCGGTAGCCAATGTTCCCTCTAATATTTTTCTCCATGTGCGGCAATAAAGGTGCTCTATGCGCTGTAAACAAAGGCTGCATACACTGAATACAGGTGACAGCTTAACATGCAGGTATATGCAGTGTGCAAGCTACCAAAGTCAATCAATCAATCAATCAATCAGGGGTTTGTTAAAGCGCGACTACTCACCCGTAAGGGTCTCAAGGCGCTAGGGGTGGGGGGGTGCAGGTTCCATCCATCAAGGAGGGGTCTGTCGAAGAGCCAGGTTTTGAGGTTTCTTGCGAAGATGGGGAGCGATGTTGTCTGTCTGAGGTGGAGCGGAAGGGCGTTCCATGCTTTGGCCGCGAGGAAGGAGAAGGAGCGGCCTCCCGATCTGGTCTTTCTGGTGCGGGGGACCACGGCGTAGGAGAGCTGGGCTGATCGTAGGGTCCTTTGGGGTGCGTGGAATTTGAGTCGGCTGTTCAGGTATGCTGGTCCGGTGCCGTGGAGGGCCTTGTGTGCGTGGGTGAGCATCTTGAAGGTGATTCTCGCCTCGACAGGGAGCCAGTGGAGTGTGCGCAGGTGCTGGGAGATGTGGCAGTGTTTTGGCAGGTTGAGGACCAGTCTTGCGGCGGCGTTCTGGATGTTCTGAAGCTTGCGGGTGAGGTTTTTGTTTATTCCGGCGTAGAGTGCGTTGCCGTAGTCGAGTCTGCTGGTGACCAGGGCGTGAGTGACGGTCTTTCGGTGTTCGAGGGGGATCCATTTGAAGGTCTTATGAAGGAGGCAGAGGGTGTGGAAGCAGGAAGACGAGACAGAGTTGATCTGGCGGTCCATTTTGAGCTCGGAGTCCAGGATGATTCTCAGGTTGCGTGCGTGGTCCGTGGGGGTTGGCGGGTTTCCGAGGGCGGGGGGCCACCAGGTGTCGCTCCAGGCATCGGGGTTTGGGCCCATGATGAGTACTTCTGTTTTGTTGGTGTTTAGTTGTAGGCAGCTGTTTTTCATCCATTTGGCGACGGCTTCCATGCCTTCTCGAAAGTTGCGTCTGGCGGTGTTGGGCTCGTTGGATAGGGAGAGGATGAGCTGGGTGTCGTCTGCGTATGACACGATGTTGAGTCCGAAGGTTCTGACGATGGGTGCGAGTGGAGCCATGTAGACGTTGAAGAGCGTCGGGCTGAGGGAGGAGCCCTGGGGGACTCTGCAGGTGGTAGGTGTGGGGTCCGAGAGGAAAGGGGGGAGTCTGACCCGCTGCGTCCTGCCGGAGAGGAAGGAGCGGATCCAGTCGAGGGCCTTGTCCTGGATTCCTGCGTCGTAGAGTCTGCGTATTAGGGTGCGGTGGGAGACTGTGTCGAACGCCACTGATAGGTCGAGGAGGATGAGGGCTACTGTTTCTCCTTTGTCCAGTAGGGTGCGGATGTCGTCTGTTGCGGCGAGGAGGGCGGTTTCCGTACTGTGGTTTTTTCTGAAGCCGGTGGTGCAGCAAGAGTGCCATGGGCCCTAATGCAAACCAGAAATAATTGACCCCTTGCCTCAGGGTTAGTATTAAAAGACACACATTACAGTGATGAAATGTTGTCTCCGCCCCAGGGCACCGGTGCCACTGCATTGTGTGCCCTACTCATTCTACGTATCACATACTTGCCAACTTACAAAATCTTTTCACTGTGTGGCCTTGGAAGCGTGGAGCCTGGTGCAGAGAGGTATCTAAGAGGCACTCTGTTCCCACAAAACCCCCCTCCAAAAAAATCAGAGAGCAAAGGGTCATCGAAGCTGTCGCCGATGTCCTGGGGTGCACACCTTTAAGAGACAACTGCTGCTTACAGCCTCCAAAAACGAGCAAGAAATCCACTGTTTACAGTGGTTTTCAGCTAGTTTTTCCTGCCAACGTGTGATTTTGGCTGCTCACTGGGTGACCGTGTGTAGGAAGTCAAAATCATGTGACACACGGTGGCACTGTGTGAGTTGGCAAGTGTGCTATCATTCCTCTCTCTTCGCTATCTGCCCCTCATCCCTCTCCACTTCCACTCTATCGCTCTCACTTGTCCTTGTCTCCTTCCTCGCTTTTATCATTTTTGTCTTCTCTCCTTGCTCCTCCTTACCCTCCCAGCTTTTATTTCTCCCTTTCTGCTCTTGTTCACGTCTCCCTCATCCTGTCTCCCCTCTCTTCAATCCCCCCTTTCTCTGTCAAATATATATGTTGACTATGCTTCTCTCTCACTCATCTCATTCCTCGCCTTGTCTCCCACCTCCTTGGTTGTCACCTCTTTGATTCCCTTTCCCCTTTTGAATTTGTTTGTTCCTATCGTTCTTCCTTTACTTCCGTTTTCCTCTCCTTTCTATGTTTTGCTCCCCTAGCTTTTCCTCTCCATTTCTTGGATATTCTCTTCCTCCTTTTTCTATCTCACTTCCATAGCTTATCCTCTCCATACCTATTCCCTTTTCGCTCTACTCTCAAATCTTCCTTCTCCCTCGCCCTCTCCTCCAAATAGCTTTCGTCCCTCTTCATTTTTTCTATTATTTATTTCCTTCCTACTTTTTCTCCTTTCCTATCCTGTATCATTTATTTCGATTCCCTGTGTTCTTCCTTCTCCTTTTCTCTTCTCTCTCATCTTTCTTTCCACTCTGTCTCTCCTACCTCCTTTGTCCATTTTCTAATGCTGTCTCTCCTCTTCCTTTACTCTCTCTATTTCATATGCCATTCTCACCCACTCTTCAATGTCCCTCCTTTCTCTCCCTCCTTAAGATCTTGCCTCCATAGCTGCCCGCGCCTCCTCCCACCATCTTATTAACCACCTCTATTGTGTTCTACCCTTCTATGTTACTTCACTACTGCTGCTTTTTCATCTCGTCAATCACCTTCCGCTCTCCTTCCGCCCTGTCTCCTTGTACTCTTTTCTTTTATATCTTGTGAGGAACACTCTGCATCAAACTACTTTTGGCCCCTGTTCTTCTGTAGCCTCCGTTATAGGTTTACAGGTGTCTGTCTCTTTCTCAGTGATAATGACTCTTCCCCAGCCCCTCCCAGAGCAAGAGAACGCACAGTGCTCAACCCCAGGAGCAGTGGCATGGCTAGGCCTTAGGCGGCCCATGGCGGCCCCTGCATTCAGCCGACCGCGGTGGCTGAATGTAAGGGGGGAGCGGGTGATTACTGCATCCGCCGCCCCGCGACAGCCACAGTTAAGCACGGGAGAGGGGGCGGAGGCCGCCTCCCCACAAAACATGTGCCGTCCGGGGATGTACCCCCGCCCCACCCCCTCCTTGCTATGCCACTGCCCGGGAGGCACTTCAAAACAATTCTTAGCATAAAGCCTGTTAAATAAACTGCAGCCATTACAGAGCAGACTAGGGTACTCTCGCGTCTGGGCCCTGGGGCTTTGGCATTGACTGAGGCAAAAATAGCCACACCCCTTACTAAATTCACACCTTTAGATCACAGAACAGGGTGGAACTCTCTACCTCAACCGCCCCCACATGTCCAACCTTCGCTACAACCCTCACAGGGTAATGGAGCAGGTGGTGTTGGCCATGGCAAGGTACCCCACCCTTGCTACCACTTAGACACCCGCATCCACACATCTCCCCCTTGTGAAGAATATGGAAGAGGAACATTATGTGGTTGTTTGGTCTTGTTAGGTCTCGCCTGCGTTGCAGCGCGCATGCGCTGCTTCGCCTTGGCGAGATCTATTGTCGTTGGTTTTGTGTCCGGCTTCTTTGGAAGCGGGGTTGGTGTCCGCCCTGTCTCCCTTAGGCCCCGCCCACTCCCTAGCGTTGCAGCTCATGCGCGCTGCGTCTCTTCACGTTGTTTACTTTTAGGCAGTGTATGTTCTACTGCTATCTGGTTCTCTCTGTTGTGGCGGTTCGCTGTTAGCAGCACGTTTTCCACAGGCATCACTCAAGTAACGTGCCGCGCGCCACCAAAGTCTCTGGAAAGTAATAGACGTCTCTTCTCCGTTTGCCTTCTGTATTTTCCGTTTTCGAACATTCAACACCGCGGCACCAGCACAGCACTCCTGTTTCTGCTTCGAAGCATACATTGTGCTGCAAGGTAAAAACCATAAAAATAATGAGGCCCCATAAATTGGACTGGCGCATAAAAGCCGAGCTCATTTGTTTTTCATATTTGAAGTGTGTGCCCAGAGATTGACGACAGGCTGCGTGTGTAAGTGATGAAACCCGAGGTGGGGAGGAGCAGGAACTGTTGGTTCGTAATAAAGACGTACTGTTGTAGCAAGCTACCCGAGCTCATTCTGGGTATTTGGGAAACCAAGGGGCGAGCCAGATGCTTTACCAGTCTGCCTCTTCCTATCAGCCAAGCTATATTTGGATCAGATGTTTTGTGTTTCGAAAACAAACAGTATCTTAAGCACAGTTGCTGACTGCAGAGTCGATGGCAGGGGAGAAGCGCGGAAGGGTTTCACATGCATGCTCCTGCTCTCGTGTCCCTTCTTGGTTTGAGACGACTTCCCTTCCCAAAATATAATGTAATGGCAATTTGTATAGCGCACTGTTACCAAAAATGGCGCCGTGGTGCTAACTGGAATAAAATCCAATTGAATGTGCCTGATTCCCTATTGTCTGCATGTCTTAAGTGCTTTCCTAAAGACCAATAATTATGGAGCACTTGTAACACATCTCAGGTCTTCGCCCAGTGGTTAATTTGTAACAAAATAAGTGCCGGGGCTCTCGTCAGGGGGCAGCTTGCACCAGCCCATTACTCCTGCTAGCGCTGCCTAAAATGGAACCAGGGCACAATTCCTAACAAGCATTGGCATAGCCAATAGGTCTCGCCTTTGGGACCTTGTAAGTACAAAAAAAAATTGGCTGTTTGGTGTGTCATTCCGCCTCTTATGAATTCTTGACTTGTAATGAGTAAGAACCAAACACAAGCAAAGCGAAAAGGTCTGACTTTAATAAGGCAACTCAGGCATGCACAAATCCTTTCTGCTTATTTTTGCATGTGACAAGCCAGATCTATTGGTTTTGCCAATGTTTGTTCGCTCCACTGTGCCTGTTTACTTCTCCACCAATGATTTCTGACAATACAACCAAGGCTACGAGAAGACTAATCAACCCTGCTGCAAGTTAAATATTTCAACATGAAAGCGGAGGGACACCCCACCCTCTTCCGTTGTTTGTAAAAAATGAAATCCTCCCTCTAAGAGGCACAAGAATCAGATTCCAAGCACAGTCGGCTCTCTCCGCGGGGAGGAGGGAGGGATGCAAAATGGCACTTTGGAACTTCCAGTGTCATTGAAAATCCGCTCATCATGGGTGTTACTGCTTCGCATTGCATTATGGGTAAAGCCAAGTAACGTGATGCAAATATGTTGATGGCCCACGCTGGGATAAATCGAAATGTTTATTCGGCCTAAGAAAACCGTCCATGCAACAGCGTCCACTGTCTGATCTCTCTGTCTCACACCCTTCCACAGACAGCATTTTTAACTCGAGGTGGTATAACAATATGAATTAAAGGTGGTATAACAATATGAATTAATTTAACAATATGAATTAATTTAATTTATTGCTTTCTCTGGTGCCCTGCCCCAGAATTAAATTCGAGAAGGATGATTTGAGGGTGTTGGGAGGGGGGGATGAATGCCAAAGTGCCCCTTAGTTTTGGGAAACCGCTGAGCCTCACCATATGGGATGCTACATGGCAAGAAATATGCTTTATGGCCCCCGCTTGAAGGTTTACAAGCAATCTTCTTGAAGTTTTAATGGTGATTAATCCTGTCCCGAGAGCCATTGCTGGCGGAGGCACCGAGGGGCATATTATCAAGAACGGCGTTAAAATTATCGCCGGTTTAGCGGCAGAAAACTGCTGCTAAAGCGGCGATAATGGGCTTGATAATATGCCCTGGAGAATTCCAATAGAAGCCCATGTTCACACCAGAACATGGACTTCTATTGGAATTCTCAAGGGCATATTATCAAGCCCATTATCGCCGCTTTAGCGGCAGTTTTCTGCCGCTAAACCGGCGATAATTTTAACGCCGTTCTTGATAATATGCCCCCGAGTTCGCGAGCTTTTCCTTTCTTTTATTGCCCCGGGCTTTAATCTTTCCTGCAATGCGGCCCCCACCTCCCATCTATGACCTCATTATGGCCAACACAAAGAAAATATAGCCGTTCTCTTGTCTTTACTATAAGAACGTAAACAATGTGTCAAGCTTTACATCTAGACAATAAGACGAGTTTGGAAAGGTCACCAGAAAATCAGAACCTATGCTGTCTTTGTGCCCCATTAACTATATGTGAGAAAAGTAGCTGCAATTTACCATGCACGCGGTATAATCACGCAAGCGTGTTACATTTGGGTATGTTTGTTTATTCCCAATGTAAATTACTGTCGCATAATTCACCCCTTTTGCTATTGACATCTGTTGTTTCTTTTCATGCTGGTTTAAAATCTAAGGGGTCGTTGGTTTTCAGAAATAAGTGTAGTAACGGTGTAAAAAAGTTGCCACCTTTAACAGGTTGAAAGATTTTGTAGTTTACATATCTGAGCGTTTTAGAAGAATAAAAGTGCCCAGTTCAGTGCTTTTCCGATTCACGTACTTTTAATTTTGATTTGCAAACAATTACAGAGTAAACAAGCATTTGCAATGCAATAGGTCTCGCATTTGTGAGAGTTTAAGCGATTTGCATTGTAAATGACAATGTGTTTTATTTATATTTTAAAAACCAAAACATAAATAAAAGGCATTGTCATTTATAATGCCAATAGCTCAAACTCACGTAAATGCGAGACCTATTGCATTGCAAATGCTTGTTTTTATATAGTGCTGAGTACTCTGGACAAAGCTGCAATGTATTCTGATCTGCACTGAGATTCTGGGCTCCCTTTTGGACTGCATGGTTGAGTGGGATGTTGGATGTAGTGAGGCCCATGCGTGAGGTTTTAGGTGAGGTGCATAAAGTTGAAAGACATGATTCAGGCCAGGTCAGCAATCACTTTATTTGATTTGAACAATGCAAATCCTAAAAGTACATAAAAACAAACAATTCAGCAAAATTACCTACAAATTATAAAAGTTATCCATCCCTAGAACAGCACATTTCAAATAGTGGAGTGAAACTCCCCAGCTAAGAACACGATTCAAACATGATGCTGTGAGCAACCCTGCACATACGTATGATATGTTGCGACAAGTGTGAAAACTGACCTACCATTCTGATACAAACAGGAATGTGCAATTAAATGAATTGACACAGCTACATTTTTCAGTCATTTCTGAACAGGTAGGGGTTTATAAATGTGATGATTTAGCAGTTCTGCAAGAACCATAAATAAATGCTAGCTGTTACAGGGGGTTTGACGTTCTTAATAACTGGAATATGTCTACACAAATCTGGCACGCTCAATGCCAGGCGCAAACGCGGTCCCACTCGCGCTTCTAGGTCCTTCTCTACGGTTTCCCCATTGCCGTCTGATTTTACATAGCACAACAACAACTGCTCTCCACTGGTCAGTTGGAAACCTTGCATTAACTTGATAACTTGACACAGACATCACCCCATCCCAAGACCTCTGCGACAAGCTTGGAACCTATTTCCACCTCAAGATCAAAAACCTCTACGACAACTTCATTGACCATCCACCAGGCGCCACAGACTGCCCCCCGCCCCCAGAAACACCAGCCAGCCCACCATCTCCAACTGGACACCGATCACGGCCGAAGACACCGCCTCGACCATGAAAAGCATCCACTCGGGGCCCCCACCGACCCCTGCCCCCTCACATCTACCACAGAGCCGTGGCCGCCATCGCACCCAAACTACAACGCACCATCAACACCACCTTCAAAACAGGCACCTTCCCAGACGACTGGAAGCACGCAGAAGTCAGACCCCTGCTCAAGAAGCGCACAGCTGACCCCACCGACCTCAAGAACTATCGGCCCATCTCGCTCCTCCCCTTCGCAGCCAAAGTTGCAGAGAAAACAGTCAACAGGAAACTGACACGATTCATTGAAGAGAACGCCGTCCTCGACCAATCCCAATCCGGATTCCAAAGCAACCACAGCACAGAGACCGCCCTACTCGCCGCCACAGACGACATCCGCACCTTCCTGGACCAAGGCCACTCCGCAGCCCTCATCCTACTCGACCTATCAGCGGCCTTTGACACCGTCTCCCATCGCACACTAGTCGTCAGACTACACGACGCAGGCATACAAGGAACAGCCCTGGACTGGATCCGATCATTCCTCACCGGAAGAAGCCAAAGGATCAGACTCCCACCCTTCCTTTCCGACCCCACGAAAATCACCTGCGGAGTCCCACAGGGTTCATCACTGAGCCCCACCCTCTTCAACATTTACATGGCCCCCTCGCAGCCATCGTCCGACAACACGGCCTCAACATCGTATCCTACGCCGACGACACCCAGCTCATCCTCTCCCTCACCAAAGACCCCACCACTGCCAAACTCAACTTCCAGAAAGGAATGCAAGATGTCGCAGTCTGGCTGACCAACAGCTGCCTGAAGCTCAACGCCGAGAAGACAGAAGTCCTCGTCCTCGGCACCACCCCTTCTGCATGGGACAGCACCTGGTGGCCGACCGCCCTCGGAAGCCCACCTACCCCCTCAGACCACGCCAAGAACCTCGGCATCGTACTCGACTCATCACTCTCCATGAACCGACAGGTCAACGCCGTCACCTCCAGCTGCTTCAACACCCTCCGCATCCTCCGCAAGACCTTCAAGTGGATCCCCTGAGTCAAGGAAGACAGTCACCCACGCACTCATCACCAGCAGACTAGACTATGGAAACGCACTCTACGCCGGCATCAACAAGTCCCTACTCCGCAAACTCCAGACAGTACAAAACACCGCCGCCAGACTCGTCCTCGGCATCCCCCGACATGAACACATCAGCCAACACCTACGAAGTCTCCACTGGCTCCCCGTGGAGAAAAGAATCACTTTCAAAATCCTCACTCACGCCTACAAATGCCTACACAACAACGGACCCAAATACCTCAACAACAGAATCAACTTCCACGTACCCAAAAGAAACCTCCGATCTTCCAACCTCGCACTGGCCGAAACCCCGTGCATCCACAGAGCCAGAGCAGGCGGAAGATCCTTCTCTCACATTGCAGCCAAGACCTGGAACGAGCTACCGGCAGACATCAGATGCGCCCCCTCCCTGAACACCTTCAGGAAGACCCTCAAGACCTGGCTCTTTGGCTAAACAGATCTGCGGACCCCCCCCCCTCAGCACCTTGAGACCCTCATGGGTGAGTAGCGCGCTTACAATTCCCTGATTGATTGATTGATTGACAAGTACAAATTTAAAGATTCTAACCCAAAGTTATAACAGTTTACACTCGGGGGCTTATTTACAAGCCCCTTGCACCACTTTGTGTCACTTTCTAAGATGCTCCGGTGGTGCAGAGTGCAGTTCCATATCTACGAGGCCACACAAAGTCACTTTGCGTGTATTTTCATGGCCTCGTAGATATGGTGTGAGGCAACGCAGAGCAAGTCGTTGCAGTGAGGCGTTACATGGGCGTTGCGGTGGGTGTTCCCACGCAACACCCATGGGTTTTGAGGGAAACTTTGATATACAAGGATCTGTAAACCTGGGAATGTATCAAAACTGTACGCCTCCCCTGGGCAGGGCATTCTGTAGCACACATAGAAAGAGAAAAATGCCTCCATTTATTGTTTTTGTGCAGGAAGGTGCTCCTTCCTGCACAACAACAATCCTGCCAAAAATGCAAACACCCTTGCACCAATGTGCCCGGGTTCCTGTGTTGGCGCTAGGCACTATATTGTGCACAGCCGCTGGCTGAAAGACAGGAATGCACCATATCTTGTAAATATGGTGCATTCCTGCCTTTTCGATTTCGCGTAGGGAGGAGCAGCAAAAACTCTTGGGGCTCTGCCCTATGCCAAATCATTGTAAATGAGGCCCTGGGTTTGTGTCACAAAAGTGACACAGATCAGCACAAAATGTTGTGGTGAGGTTTACTTTCCAACGCAAATCAGAATTTGTGTTGGAAAGTAGCCTATAGTAACGCAAAGTAGCTTGATGACTTACTTTGCACCACTTTGCTTCACTGGGACATGCCAAGGGTGGTATATGGTCATGGCGATGCAACCACTTATGGTCTTGAGGCAAATCCCTAACTAATAACTTCTGTAGATATGGATTTGCAGCAAATAATTATGCCTCATCGAGGAAGGCGTAACTGTGGAGCGTGTGTGTTGCAGTGCACAGTACAGCACACATACAAAGTGTGAAAAATATTGCAGCACAGTTTTTGCACTGGACAGCTATCCTTGCAGTGCAAACCTATGCTTGACAGAGGCGCACACCAGTGCATCGTGGTGCAAGAGTGTGTGTGGCGAAGGGCAGCTGAAAGTGCATCAGCATTGTGGAAGAGACAAATAGTGCGATACCTTAGTAGATTTGGTGCTGTTTTCTCACACCCTTTGTTGGCGCGATGCGGCGCGGCAACATTGGTTGTTGAGTTGCCGTGTGCCAAAACGTAGTTAATCGGCCTGCGTCTCACCCAAACAGCCAAGAGTCACTACGTGGTTGGGTCCACTATGCAGAAACCTGCTCCTACAGCTCATGTGGAATGTGTTGTAGATGCACACAGACTAGCCTCCTTGGTGTAGAGACAACCAGCTGTAGAAATGGGATTTCTACGGGGCAGTGATTTACTAAATATAACAATGCAACAGGCATCTAAAGCTGAAGCTGGCGACGCATCTGAAAAGTGTCTTAACATTAATATCTTGTAGTTGAGATCAGGGGTGGGCGGAATGTGCGTAGTCGCGCTACGCAAAGCTCCGCGAAACGGTAAAAAATCTCCGCGAGCACGCAAAAGTTCAGCGAACACGCGGAATTGCTTGTTCCGCCCGTTCGCGATGCTTTTTTCCTGTTCGCGAACGCTGTCTGCGTGCTCGGGGAGAAATATCTCGCGAACACGCATTTTGAAAGCGCGAACAAGCAAAAAATTCCGCAAAGTGGCAGATCGCGGAATTTTTGGCAATTTCGCGTTCTCCGCGGAACGCGAAATTACCCAAATTCCGCAAATTCCGCGAGCGGAACGGAATTTACCGCCCAGGCCTAGTTGAGATCCCCTGCAAATGAAAAATGCATCTATGAATACAACTCAAAGTAAAAACAAAAACTTTGTATTTTTCTCCAGGAAATGTTTACTTAAGCAAAGTTCAAAGTTTCATTGCTGTGAACAATACAATCACTAATTTGGGGGCATATTTTTTAAAAAACCATGCAGTGCAGTAAGCCACCTTGCTGCGCTGTGCTGCGTGATAGGGAAAGGGCAGGAAAGCGCAGTGTTTAACATTATAAGGAGCATTCCTGTCTTTTACCTGCACTGGCCCACAATGTGCTGCCTAGCGCCAATACAGGCACCCTTGTCTGCGTTGTAAGCAGGATTGTTTTTTGTGGAGGAGGGGACACCTTCCTGCACAGAAACAATCCATGGAGGTGTTTATCTCTTTCTTTAAGAAATAGGAAAAAAAAGAGGAGAAATAAAGATATTTCTCCTCATTACGCCTCACGCGGGGATGCGTAGCATTTTGAAACATTCCCAGGTGTACCAGTAATGGTATATCTGGAAATGTAATCACACAAGGGGGCTAGAGGAGATTTTAGGACCTGCGGGAGCCGACTCCCCACTCATTAATCACGTCACAAACAAAGCCCCGGGTTCGTAGTCGTGGGGAGGTCTAACAGGTGGCTCGATGTACTCTAGTGCATACCAGGGGATTCCCTTTTAAGGACGGTTCCCCTCACACACCAGAGGTGTCATGCTTCATCATAGGGGTACCTCCTCGCGTGAGAGACCTAGTCCACACGAGGGCTACAACCCCCTCGATGCGAGGGAGGAGCTCAGGGATGTTTTTGTATGAGGAGGGCGGGTGTACTAAAACCCTATGTGAGCCTGGTGTGTTAAAAGAAGTGCAGTGCTGTGATGTGAGTGGTTAAAACTGGCTACGGGGTTAGCTATGATGCTACTTTTATTCGGCTACCCGGTGTCAGGATTAACCCCTTCCGTGCACCGGACGGCCGGGAGCCGTCCGACGTCACGTGGGCGTGTGCGTCGGACGGCTCCCGGCCGTCCTAGCACCCACCCACTGGGGAAGCGCTGGCGCTCCCCCGTGGTCTGCCCATCTACGTGCCTCCCCCCGCCCCCCCTCCATGTCATCAATGACGTCAGCGCGCGAGGTGCGCTGACGTCAGAGGATTCCCGACGCGCTGGAAGCCATTGCTTCCAGCGCGCCGGAGAGAAGAGGAGGTAAGTTTCTCCTCATGGGAGGGGGGGATTTAAACAAAAGAGGCATCGGGGGAAAGGAAAGGGTTTTTTTGTGCATTCCTGCTGCACGATCGTGCGATTGTGCAGCAGGAATGCCCACTAGACCCAGGGATTTTTTTTTTTTTGCATGGCGATATTGATTTACTGTTTGGGGGGAGCGGCCCCTTAGGCAAGGGTCGCTCCCCTTATGGGGGCAATGTTTATTGGCTTTGTCTGCCCCCCTGTGGGGGCAGATTTCGCCATATTTTTTTTTAAAGTGGCCCACTGGACCACCAGGGAATACTTTGTGGGGAGTGGCCCCTTGGACAAGAGTCACTCCCCTTTGAGGGCTATGTTTTTGGCTGTCTGCCCCCATGGGGGGGGCAGATCTCGCCTTTTTTTCTTATCTAGGGCCCACTAGGCCACCAGGGATTTTTTTTGGGGAGAGTGACCCTTTGGGCAAGGGTCGCTCTCCTTTGGGGGTTGTGTCTCGCGATGTTTGGCCCACTAGACCACCAGGGATTTGTTTGTGGGGAGTGGCCCCTTGGGCAAGGGTCGCTCCCCTTATGGGGGCAATGTTTTTTGGCTTTGTCTGCCCCCCTGGGGGGGCAGATTTACCATTTTTTTTTAAAGTGGCCCACTGGACCACCAGGGAATACTTTGTGGGGAGTGGCCCCTTGGGCAATTGTCACTCCCCTTTGGGGGCTATGTTTTTGGCTGTCTGCCCCCATGGGGGGGGCAGATCTCACCTTTTTTTAAATCTAGGGCCCACTAGGCCACCAGGGATTTTTTTTGGGGAGAGTGACCCCTTGGGCAAGGGTCGCTCTCCTTTGGGGGCTGTGTCTTGCCATGTTTGGGCCCACTAGACCACCAGGGATTTGTTTGTGGGGAGTGGCCCCTTGGGCAAGGGTCGCTCCCCTTTGGGGAGCATTAATTTGGCCGTTTCTGCCCCCCTGAGGGGCAGATTGGCTGATTTCTTTTTTTGTATGGCCACTATGCCACCAGGGTTATTTTTTAGGTCTCGTCTACGCAGCGCGCATGCGCTGCATAGGAAAAAGACCTTTAGCCATCGAGTCGGTTTTGAGGCCAAAAACGTGCACGCGTTGCATTGCTTTCAATGGCAACGCGTGCATGTTTGGCGTTTCCCTTGCGGGAGCGAGCAGCTGGCGCCATATGTTATCAATTATCGCGCCTTGCTGCTCGCTCCCGCAAGGGAATCGCGCAGGCCCCCTCCTCTCTCCCCTCGCTGCCGCGCGAGGCGCGCGCGCTTGTGCTTGTTTAGGACAGCCACTAATTTTGGGGTCCGAAGTAGTGTGCTACTCGTCGCAAAGCACTTCAACTCCTCTGAAAGGGTAGTAAACTCTGTATAAATGCAATTACAATATAACCTTTAATCATGACGGGCTAGGCAATCGCTCAATAATTGGACCCCTTCCACATGCTTTTGTGGTGTTGCACGTAAAACAACAAAAAGACAGTCAAGTAGTTGGGAAAAACACTAATTGGTGAAAACGCAAGTAGAGAAAACGATCCAAAAAAAAAATTCAAGTCAGCTAGTCGCCTCCCGCTTTAGAAGTGGGATCTGGTCCAAAGCCTGCAGTCGCTATTGAAATGCAGTTAGGTTGTTGGGACGAGTTTCTGTCTCCAATAGGGCCGCAGAGGCAGGCGAGACTGTCTAATTTAAGCACAATACTAGATTTAGAAGACAGGATGAGCGAGGATTGTAGTCCGGAGCCCTCTTCCCTGCTGGGCTGACAGCCTCTTGCAAGATGGCATATCGTAACAGTAATCATAGCTTACATTAATTTCCTCAAACATTGGCTACAGGTAAGTTGCTGCCCGTAGGTGTTTTTCCTGAGCTTCCCCCGCTTTTTCTTCCTCCTTTGTACCTCTGTTTTCAGGATTCCCTCGTGCAGATGTACATTTGTCAATCCCGTTTGCTAAATGTTGCCTTTCACTGAGAGTTGTTTTTTCTTTTTCGAAGAAAATATAATGATTCGCCTTACAACATAACCTTCAACAACTAGGCAGACTAAGAAACTACTTTGAGTACTTTCGACTGCATCCTGTTTAGGACAGTCTGGCAGAATTTTCGAACAATGGTTTAAAAGTGGGCATATTAATAAAATAAAAAAATCAAGACTAACCAGTCATGCACAAAGAAAAGAAAAAAAAATTCTAACCTCTAATCGTATGTTCCGGAGTAGTGTGCTACTCACCACAAAGCACTTTAATGCCTCGTCTTGGATTATAAGCGCTATATAAATGCAATTTACAATTAATAGCAGGTAGTGTGTCTGTGTGAATGTTCGTTACGCCGCACGTTTGAGCACTCTATAGTTGACACTAAAGCAGTGCACATTTCTCACAGTGCCCATCCATTCCTTAGCCTCCCTGCTGATTGCACAGAGCAGTCAGTGGTCACGAATGCCAACTGTAGTTGTGATTCTACTGAAAGTATGTGAAGGAGGCACATAGCTGTCAAAATGTTTACAGTGTCTACTGAATGAGAATGCGGTACTTACAGGTAAGCCGGTGCGTTGTGTGCGCATAGGGAAGTGGTGTAGTGAAGGAGATGAACGAAAGGACATGCAGGAGAAAGTGAAACAAGCATTGGCATAGCCAATAGGTCTCGCTTTTGGGACCTTGTAAGTATTTAGTTATGCAGCACAATATCCTTGGTGCAACAACATCAACCAACCGTTGCATGGCTAAACACTTATAAGGTCCCAAAGGCGAGACCTATTGGCTATGCCAATGCTTGTTTTTTATGTTGGGGAGCGGCCCCTTGGACAAGGGTCGCTCCCCTTTATGGGAGGATGATTGTGGCCATTTCTGTCCTCTTTGGGTGGCAGATTAGCAGTATGTTTTTTAGGCCCATCTGCCCCCAAGGGGGGCAGAAGCCACTAGACAACAGGGGTTTTTACATTTTTGTGTTGGGGAGTGGCCTCAAGGGCAAGGGTTGCTCCCCTTTTACAGGGGTGAATATTTTATTTATACTCTTAGGCCCACCTACCCCTTAGCTTGGCTGGTGGATTGTGTGTGGACTGGTGAATGATTTGCATATGTGATTGTAATGTTTTTTTTCTCCTTTTTATTCTAGTGTAAAGCTTTTGATACCTGTTTGCGGTTTCGGCAGTGGTTGTTCTGCAGTTTTGCGTAATTGCATTTTTTGGGTAAGAAAAACATTTTTGTTGTATTTACTCCAAATGAGTATTATTGTCATGCATGAATGAATTTTTTTGTTAGTGGTGTCATAATGGCAGCATATTTAGTTAGTGGTTTGAGCATGAAATTCTTTGCGATGTGTTTTGCGTTGTCTTATGTGTAATTTTCTTTTCTTTTTCTTTTTAGTGGGATATTCTTGATCCTTACTGTGTCTGTGCAGAGTAGGTGGTGGTGAGTCTAGCTGCTTCTGTCACGTGAGTGGTATAGTGTTGGAGTATATAGGTCTTTGTGATAAAGCTACATTTTGTTTATTTCTTTTTTTACAAAGGGTTTGTTGTTGTTGACTTGTTTGACAAGTTACCTTTATTAGTAAGCATTATGGCTAGCCGTAGAATGACTGCTCAGCAGGTGGTTGGTTTGCTTCTTGAATCTTCCTCTGAGCAGGATTATGAGACTGACAGTGCGTCTGAGGGAGAGGAGGGAGGGGAAGATTCAGGCAGTGAGTTTTCTCTCCACATGGAATCATCGGATGATGAAGCTACTCTCAGTGCGGAT
Source organism: Calotriton arnoldi (assembly GCA_963921515.1). Lineage (NCBI taxonomy): Eukaryota > Metazoa > Chordata > Amphibia > Caudata > Salamandridae > Calotriton > Calotriton arnoldi. The sequence goes on from CAWUFW010001551.1 coordinate 163,611, forward strand.
GAAGCTACTCTCGGTGTGGATGAAGCGACTCTCGGTGTGGATGAAGCTACTCCCAGTGCGGATGAAGTGCCTCTTTTAGAGGAGGACACTGATGTGCCGATGGTGCAAGAGGCATCTGGATTGCAGCCTGAGGCTGCTAGGCTTCCTACTGGAAGTGCTGGACTCTGGGTTGATCCAAACATGGTGCAGCCGGTGCTGCCTGCCTTTAGTGGTGATGCAGGGTGTAGAGTGGATTGTGAATTTTTTTTGCCCATAGTTTTTTCAGTTGTTCATGGATGATGTATTTTTGGGTGAGATTGTTGAGCAGACTAATTTGTATGCTGAACAGTTTTTGAGGGACAACAGTGCCAGACTTAGGCCCCGCTCTAGAGCTACCCGGTGGAATTCCACAAATCTGGATGAGATGAAGAAGTTTTTGGGTTTGACTTCTTTGATGGGCTTGATAAGGAAGCCGTCCCTGGCTTCATATTGGTCTACCAGTCCCTTGATGGCAACGGCCATATTTCCTGCAATTATGAGTCGTGATCGGTATTTACTTTTGCTTCGGATGCTGCATTTTGTTGATAATGCTTTGGCGTTGCCACGAGATCACCCTGACTGTGACCGTCTTTTTAAGATTTGGCCTGTTCTTGATCACTTTGTAGATCGATTTTCAGAAATCTATACTCTTGGCAAAGAAATATCTGTTGATGAGTCTTTGGTCCTGTTCAAGGGCCGTTTGGTTTTTAGACAGTACATTCCTTGCAAGAGGGCACGTTATGGAATTAAGATGTACATGTTGTCTGAGAGTAGGACAGGATATGTCTATAATTTCTGGGTGTACACTGGTAGGGATTCCACTATTGACCCCCCTGGTTGTCCGTCCACTTTTGGAGTTTCAGAGAAAATTGTGTGGGATCTTGCTAGAGGACTGTTTAACAGAGGCCACCATTTATACCTTGATAACTTCTACACTGCTGTGCAATTGTTTAAGGAATTGTTCAAAGTGGACTCTTTTGCTTGTGGCACAATCCGCTCTAACCGTAAAGGTTATCCAAAAGAGCTTGTTTGCAAAAAACTTCAGAGGGGACAGTGCAGTGCCTTGCGTAGTGATGTACTAGCTGTGAAATTTGTGGACAGGAGGGATGTGCACATGCTGACTACCATTCATGATGAGAGTACTTCACCTGTGACTGTTTGGGGTCAGGTTGATGAAGTGCGCAAACCTGTGTGCATTGTAGACTACAATAAGCACATGGGTGGTGTCGATAGAGTAGATCAGAGGTTGGAACCTTACACTGCTATTCGTAAGACTTACATTTGGTATAAGAAGTTGGCCATCCATCTCTTCAATTTAGCAACTTTCAATGCTTTTGTTGTGTTCAAGGAATGTTCTCCTGCGTCAAAGATGACTTTTGTTCAGTTTCAGGAGTCTGTGATAGGCAGCCTTGTTGTTGTGGAACAGGCAAGTGTTCCTAGAGTTGGAGTGGTGGAGGATGTGGCTAGATTGAAAAATCACCACTTTCCTGATTTAATTCCTCCCACGCCCAAAAAAACCAATCCCTGTAAGAGATGTAGAGTCTGCTTGCGAAGAGGTGTGCGGAAGGAGAGTCGTATGCACTGTGCCGATTGTCCTAATCCTGGGCTGTGTGTGCCCACATGTTTCAGATTGTATCACACTCAAAAAAGTTTTTGGGAGCAACCGTGAGTAATAGTGTACTGCCTGGTCTGTATGGTTTTATATAGTTGTTCAGTTTCACGTTTGACAATAGAATGATGTCTTTAGTTACTGCTGTTGGTTTTGTAGTTATAGTTTTGTATTTAGTTGCAATTGGTTTGTGTTTTCTTTCTTGTTTAAAAGAAATTTATGAAGGTGTGAGTGGACTGGCGCTTGGCTGGCGGTGTGCGTGGACTGGCGCTTGGCTGGTGGTGTGCGTGGACTGGCGCTGAGTGGACTGGCGCTTGGCTGGCGGTGTGCGTGGACTGGCGCTTGGCTGGCGGTGTGCGTGGACTGGCGCTTGGCTGGCGGTGTGCGTGGACTGGCGCTTGGCTGGCGGTGAGTGGACTGGCGCTTGGCTGGCGGTGTGCGCGGATTGGCACTTGGCTGGCGGTGTGCGTGGACTGGTGCTTGGCTGGCGGTATGCGTGGATTGGCGCTTGGCTGGCGGTGTGCGTGGACTGGCGCTTGGCTGGCGGTGTGCGTGGACTGGCGCTTGGCTGCGGTGTGCGTGGATGGGCGCTTGGCTGGCGGTGTGTGAGTAGTGACTTGCTGCTAGTCACTACACACACTGCTAGCTAAACACCACTCCACGCAATCCGTGAGCTGGTGTGGTTGCTGTGTCAGGAATGTGGGCGTGTGAAAGTGATGGGCCCTTGAATGGCGCTGTCTGCTGGTGTGAGTGTTGTAATGTGCTGGGCCCGCGGCTGGCGGTGTGAATGGTTTTGTATGTGTCACACGTATGAAAGGTGTATGAATGGCCTGTAAAGAGGTCGGTGCCTTGTCGTGGCTTTACAGCTCACGAGCTGTGAGTCAATGGTTCAGTTTCTCGTCCTTTCAATTATTAACAGTGCATTTCATTTTTGTGAAATCTCTAGTTAATACAACTATATACTAAACCATCACTCCCCTCGTGCCAAATCCAACCAGTATGTATGTGTGCTTGAGGAATAGGTGGTTGTGCAGAAATATTTGTCTTTTCTGTTTTTCTCAAGCAGGGTGTACCTTGTCCCTTTTTGTGAATGTTGTAATGTGTTGGTTTCGTGCCTGGTGGTGTGAATGGTCTTGTGTGTATCACGTATGAAAGGTGTGTGAATGGCCTGTAAAGCGGTTGGTGCCTTGTCGTGGCTTTACAGCTCACGAGCTGCGAGTCACTGGTTCAGTTTTTTGTCCTTTCAATTATTGACAGTGCATTTCATTTTTGTGAAATCTCTTGTTAATAAAATTTTATATACTGAACCATCACTCGCCCACGTGCCAAATCCAACCAGTATGTGTGTGTGCTTGAGGAATAGATGGCTGTGCAGAAATCTTTGTCTTTTTTGTCTCTCTGCCAAGGTGTACATTTCATCTAAGAAAAACCTACCAACTGTAGATATTATTGTAAACTAAACATCCATGGGAGTACATGGTGATGTCTCTCTTGTGGATCCCAACAAGTTATCTTACCCACAATGTCCTACAAACCTAAAAATGTGACTGTCACATTTTCCTTGCATTACTGTGCCCAAATTTTCACGCTGCAGAAAGTAACAGCAAATTTCCAACCCCCCAGCATTTCTCCAAGTATCCCAATAGAAATAGTACCTCACTTGTGTGGGTGGGCCAAGTACCCGCGGCAGGGAAGGGCCCAAAACCTATTGAGGCGACATCAAAATTACCTATCACAGACCAACCTGGTTTTGCAAGGGGGGTCCCATGGGTTTTTGGCCCAGGGCTCGGCGGCCATCAAGGGAAACTTACCAAACCCACACATTTCTGGAAACTAGACACCCGGGGGAGTCCAGCGAGGTATGGCTTGCATGGGTCCCCTAACATTCTCCTACCCAGAATCCCCTGCAAACCTCAAATTTTGCTGAAAAAAAATCACTTTTTTCTCACATTTCTGTGTGGGAAAGTTCCGGAATCTGCGTGGATCCACAAATTTCCTCCCACTCAGCGTTCCCCCGATAAAAATGGCACCTCACTCGCATGGGTGGGTCAAGGACCCGCGACAGGCAAGGGCCCAAAACCTATTGAGGCGACATCAAAATTACCTATCACAAACCAACCTGGTTTTGCAAGGGGGGTCCCATGAGTTTTTGGCCCAGGGCTCGGCGGCCATCCAGGGAAACCTACCAAACCCACACATTTCTGGAAACTAGACACCTGGGGGAGTCTAGCGAGGTATGGCTTGCGTGGGTCCCCTAACATTCTCCTACCCAGAATCCCCTGCAAACCTCAAATTTTGCTGAAAAAATCACTTTTTTCTCACATTTCTGTGTGGGAAAGTTCCGGAATCTGCGTGGATCCACAAATTTCCTCCCACTCAGCGTTCCCCCAGGTCTCCCAATAAAAATGGTACCTCACTCGCGTGGGTGGGTCAAGGACCCGCGCCAGGCAAGGGCCCAAAACCTATTGAGGCGACATCAAAATTACCTATCACAAACCAACCTGGTTTTGCAAGGGGGGTCCCATGAGTTTTTGGCCCGGGGCTCGGCGGCCATCCAGGGAAACCTACCAAACCCACACATTTCTGGAAACTAGACACCCGGGGGAGTCTAGCGAGGTATGGCTTGTGTGGGTCCCCCAACATTCTCCTACCCAGAATCCCCTGCAAACCTCAAAGTTTGCTGAAAAAAATCACTTTTTTCTCAAATTTCTGTGTGGGAAAGTTCTGGAATCTGCGTGGATCCACAAATTTCCTCCTACCCAGCATTCCCCCAGGTCTCCCGATAAAAATGGTACCTCACTTGTGTGGGTAGGCATAGTGGCGGCAACAGGAAATGGCCCAAATCGTAATGTGGAGACTTCAAAATTACCTATAAGAAAACTACCTGGTTTTGGGGGGGGCACCTGGGATTTTTGCCCCGGGCTCGGCGGCCACCTTGGGAAAGTACCAAACCCACACATTTCTGAAAACTAGACACCCGGGGGAGTCCAATGAGGTATGGCTTGTGTGGATCCCCCAACGTTTTCCTACCCAGAATGCCAATCAAACCTCAAATTTAGCTGAAAAAAACAAATTTTCCACATATTTTTGTGTGGAATCACCGTGCCGGCACAAATGTCCTACCCCACAGCGTTCTCCTTAGTGTCCTGAGTAAAATGATACCTCACTTGTGTGGGTGTCCAATGCAGAATTGGCTAAAAACGTATTTTAAAAAAAATGTAGCGCTTAGAATTCTTGGTGCTATACCCTTATTCCCTATGTTTTGGGCTCTTCCCAGTCACAGGCCCTTGCCCCACCCACACAAGTGAGGTATCATTTTACTCGGGAGACTCAGGGGAACGCTGTGGGATAGGACATTTGTGCCGGCACGGTGATTCCACACAAAAAGTTGTGGAAAATGTTATTTTTTTAGCTAAATTGGAGGTTTGCATGGCATTCTGGGTAGGAAAACGTTGGGGGATCCACGCAAGCCATACCTCATTGAACTCCCCCGGGTGTCTAGTTTTCAGAAATGTTTGGGTTTGGTACTTTCCCAAGATGGCCGCCGAGCCCGGGGCCAAAACCCCAGGTGCCCCCCCCCAAAACCAGGTAGTTTTCTTATAGGTAATTTTGAAGTCTCCACAGTACGATTTGGGCCATTTCCTGTTGCAGCCACTATGCCTACCCACACAAGTGAGGTACCATTTTTATCGGGAGACCTGGGGAAACGCTGGGTGGGAGGAAATTTGTGGATCCACGCAGATTCCAGAACTTTCCCACACAGAAATTTGAGAAAAAAGTGATTTTGTCAGCGATATTTGAGGTTTGCAGGGGATTCTGGGTAGGAGAATGTTGGGGGACCCACGCAAGCCATACCTCGCTGGACTCCCCCGGGTATCTAGTGTCCAGAAATGTGTGGTTTTGGTAGGTTCCCCAGATGGCCGCCGAGCCCCAGGCCAAAAACTCATGTGACCCCCCTTGCAAAACTAGGTTGGTTTGTGATAGGTAATTTTGATGTCACCTCAATAGGTATTGGGCCCTTGCCTGTCGCGGGTACTTGACCCACCCATGCAAGTGAGGTACCATTTTTCTCGGAAGACTTTGAGGAACGCGGGGTGGGTGGAATTTTGTGGATCCACGCAGATTCCAGAACTTTCCACCACAGAAATGTGAGGAAAATGTGTTTTTGTGGACACTTTTTTAGGTTTGCAAGGGATTCTGGGTAACAGAACCTGGTGAGAGCCAGTCAAGTCACCCAATTCTGGATTCCCCTGGGTGTCTAGTTTTCAAAAATATATTGGTTTGCTAGGTTTCCCTAGGTGCCGGCAGAGCTATGGTTCAAAAACTACAGCTAGGCACTTTGCAAAACAAGGGTCATTTTTCAATGTGAAAATGTGGTGTGTCCACGTTACATTTTGCGCCGTTTCCTGTCCCGGGCACTAGGCCTACCCACACAAGTGAGATACCATTTTTCTCGGAAGACTTTGGGGAACGCGGGGTGGGTGGAATTTTGTGGATCCACGCAGATTCCAGAACTTTCCACCACAAAAATGTGAGGAAAATGTGTTTTTTTGGACAATTCTTTAGGTTTGCAAGGAATTCTGGGTAACAGAACCTGGTGAGAGCCAGTCAAGTCACCCCATCCTAGATTCCCCTGGGTGTCTAGTTTACAAAAATGTATAGGATTGCTAGGTTTCCCTAGGTGCCGGCAGAGCTATGGTTCAAAAACTACAGCTAGGCACTTTGCACAAAAAGGGTCATTTTTCACTGTGAAAATATGGTGTGTCCACGTTGCGTTTTGCGCCGTTTCCTGTTGCGGGCACTAGGCCTACCCACACAAGTGAGGTACCATTTTTCTCGGAAGACTTTGGGTAACGCGGGGTGGGTGGAACTTTGTGGATCCACGCAGATTCCAGAACTTTCCACCACAGAAATGTGAGGAAAATGTGTTTTTTTGACAATTGTTTTAGGTTTGCAAGGGATTCTGGGTAACAGAACCTGGTGAGAGCCAGTCAAGTCACCCCATCCTGGATTCCCCTGGGTGTCTAGTTTTAAAAATGTATAGGTTTGCTAGGTTTCCCTAGGTGCCGGCAGAGCTATGGTTCAAAAACTACAGCTAGGCACTTTGCAAAAAAGGGTCATTTTTCACTGTGAAAATGTGGTGTGTCCACGTTGCGTTTTGCGCCGTTTCCTGTCGCGGGCACTAGGCCTACCCACACAAGTGAGGTACCATTTTTCTCGTAAGACTTTGGGGAATGCGGGGTGGGTGGAATTTTGTGGAACCACACAGATTCCAGAACTTTCCACCACAAAAATGTGAGGATAATGTATTTTTTTTGACAATGTTTTAGGTTTGCAAGGGATTCTGGGTAACAGAACCTGGTGAGAGCCAGTCAAGTCACCCCATCTTGGATTCCCCTGGTTGTCTAGTTTTCAAAAATGTATAGGTTGGCTAGGTTTCCCTAGGTGCCGGCAGAGCTATGGTTCAAAAACTACAGCTAGGCACTTTGCAAAAAAAGGGTAATTTTTCACTGTGAAAATGTGGTGTGTCCACGTTGCGTTGTGGGCCGTTTCCTGTCGCGGGCACTAGGCCTACCCACACAAGTGAGGTACCATTTTTCTCGGAAGACTTTGGGTAACGCGGGGTGGGTGGAATTTTGTGGATCCACGCAGATTCCAGAACTTTCCACCACAGAAATGTGAGGAAAATGTGTTTTTTTTGACAATTTTTTTAGGTTTGCAAGGGATTCTGGGTAACAGAACCTGGTGAGAGCTAGTCAACTCACCCCATCCTGGATTCCTCTCGGTGTCTAGTTTTTAAAAATGTATAGGTTTGCTAGGTTTCCCTAGGTGCCGGCAGAGCTAGGGTTAAAAAACTACAGCTAGGCACTTTGCAAAAAAAGGGTCATTTTTCACTGTGAAAATGTGGTGTGTCCACAATGCGTTTTGGGCCGTTTCCTGTCGCGGGCACTAGGCCTACCCACACAAGTGAGTTACCATTTTTCTCGGAAGACTTTAGGGAACGCGGGGTGGGTGGAATTTTGTGGATCCTCGCAGATTCCAGAACTTTCCACCTCAGAAATGTGAGGAAAATTTGTTTTTTGGACAATTCTTTAGGTTTGCAAGGGATTCTGGGTAACAGAACCTGGTGAGAGCCAGTCAGGTCACCCCATCCTGGATTCCCCTGGGTGTCTACTTTTCAGAAATGTATAGGTTTGCTAGGTTTCCCTAGGTGCCGGCTGGGCTAGGGTTCAAAAACTACAGCTAGGCACTTTGCAAAAAAAGGGTAATTTTTCACTGAAAATGTGGTGTGTCCACGTTGCGTTTTGCGCCGTTTCCTGTCCCGGGCACTAGGCCTACCCACACCAGTGAGGTATCATTTTTCTTGGAAGACTTTGGAGAAAGCGGGGTGGGTGGAATTTTGTGGATCTACGCAGATTCCAGAACTTTCCACCACAGAAATGTGAGGAAAATGTGTTTTTTGGACAATTCTTTAGGTTTGCAAGGGATTCTGGGTAACAGAACCTGGTGAGAGCCAGTCAAGTCACCCCATCCTGGATTCCCCTGGGTGTCTAGTTTTCAAAAATGTATAGGTTTGCTAGGTTTCCCTAGGTGCGGGCAGAGCTATGGCTCAAAAACTACAGCTAGGCACTTTGCAAAAAAAGGGTCTTTTTTCACTGTGAAAATGTGGTGTGTCCACGTTGTGTTTTGTGCCGTTTCCTGTCGCGGGCACTAGGCCTACCCACACAAGTGAGGTACCATTTTTCTTGTAAGACTTTGGGGAACGCGGGGTGGGTGGAATTTTGTGGATCCACGCAGATTCCAGAACTTTCCACCACAAAAATGTGAGGAAAATGTATTTTTTTGGACACTTTTTTAGGTTTGCAAAGGATTCTGGGTAACAGAACCTGGTGAGAGCCAGTCAAGTCACCCCATCCTGGATTCCCCTGGGTGTCTAGTTTTCAAAAATGTATAGGTTTGCTAGGTTTCCCTAGGTGCCGGCAGAGTTATGGTTCAAAAACTACAGCTAGGCACTTTGCAAAAAAAGGGTCATTTTTCACTGAGAAAATGTGGTGTGTCCACGTTGCGTTTTGCGCCGTTGCCTTTCGCGGGCACTAGGCCTACCCACACAAGTGAGGTACCATTTTTCTCAGAAGACTTTGGGGAACGCGGGGTGGGTGGAATTTTTTGGATCCACGCAGATTCCAGAACTTTCCACCGCAGAAATGTGAGGAAAATTTGTTTTTTTAGACAATTGTTTAGGTTTGCAATGGATTCTGGGTAACAGAACCTGGCGAGAGCCAGTCAAGTCACCCCATCTTGGATTCCCCTGGGTGTCTAGTTTTCAAAACTGTATAGGTTTGCTAGGTTTCCCTAGGTGCCGGCAGAGCTATGGTTCAAAAACTACAGCTATGCACTTTGCAAAAAAAGGGTCATTTTTCACTGTGAAAATGTGGTGTGTCCACGTTGCGTTGTGGGCCGTTTCCTGTCGCGGGCACTAGGCCTACCCACACAAGTGAGGTACCATTTTTCTAGGAAGACTTTGGGGGACGGGGGGTGGGTGGAATTTTGTGGATCCACGCAGATTCCAGAACTTTCCACCACAGAAATGTGTGGAAAATGTGGTTTTTTTGACAATTTTTTAGGTTTGCAAGGGATTCTGGGTAACAGAACCTGGTGAGAGCCAGTCAAGTCACCCCATCCTGGATTCCCCTGGGTGTCTAGTTTTCAAAAATGTAGAGGTTTGCTAGGTTTCCCTAGGTGCCGGCAGAGCTAGGGTTAAAAAACTACAGCTAGGCACTTTGCAAAAAAAGGGTCATTTTTCACTGTGAAAATGTGGTGTGTCCACGTTGCGTTTTGCGCCGTTTCCTGTCCCGGGCACTAGGCCTACCCACACCAGTGAGGTATCATTTTTCTTGGAAGACTTTGGAGAAAGCGGGGTGGGTGGAATTTTGTGGATCTACGCAGATTCCAGAACTTTCCACCACAGAAATGTGAGGAAAATGTGTTTTTGGACAATTCTTTAGGTTTGCAAGGGATTCTGGGTAACAGAACCTGGTGAGAGCCAGTCAAGTCACCCCATCCTGGATTCCCCTGGGTGTCTAGTTTTCAAAAATGTATAGGTTTGCTAGGTTTACCTAGGTGCCGGCAGAGCTAGGGTTCAAAAACTACAGCTAGGCACTTTGCAAAAAAAGGGTCATTTTTCACTGTGAAAATGTGGTGTGTCCACGTTGCATTTTGCGCCGTTTCCTGTCGTGGGCACTAGGTCTACCCACACAAGTGAGGTACCATTTTTCTTGTAAGACTTTGGGGAACGCGGGGTGGGTGGAATGTTGTGGATCCACGCAGATTCCAGAACTTTCCACCACAAAAATGTGAGGAAAATGTATTTGTTTTGACAATTTTTTAGGTTTGCAAACGAATCTGGGTAACAGAACCTGGTGAGAGCCAGTCAAGTCACCCCATCCTGGATTCCCTGGGTGTCTAGTTTTCAAAAATGTATAGGTTTGCTAGGTTTCCTAGGTGCGGGCAGAGCTATGGTTCAAAAACTACAGCTAGGCACTTTGCAAAAAAAGGGTCATTTTTCACTGAGAAAATGTGGTGTGTCCACGTTGCGTTTTGCGCCGTTGCCTTTCGCGGGCACTAGGCCTACCCACACAAGTGAGGTACCATTTTTCTCAGAAGACTTTGGGGAACGCGGGGTGGGTGGAATTTTGTGGATCCACGCAGATTCCAGAACTTTCCACCACAGAAATGTGAGGAAAATGTGTTTTTTGGACAATTCTTTAGGTTTGCAAGGGATTCTGGATAACAGAACCTGGTGAGAGCCAGTCAAGTCACCCCATCCTGGATTCCCCTGGGTGTCTAGTTTTCAAAAATGTATAGGTTTGCTAGGTTTACCTAGGTGCTGGCAGAGCTAGGGTTCAAAAACTACAACTAGGCACTTTGCAAAAAAAGGGTCATTTTTCACTGTGAAAATGTGGTGTGTCCACGTTGCATTTTGCGCCGTTTCCTGTCGCGGGCACTAGGCCTACCCACACAAGTGAAATACCATTTTTCTCGGAAGACTTTGGGGAACGCGGGGTGGGTGGAATTTTGTGGATCCACGCAGATTCCAGAACTTTCCACCACAGAAATATGAGGAAAATGTGTTTTTTTTGACAATGTTTTAGGTTTACAAGGGATTCTGGGTAACAGAACCTGGTGAGAGCCAGTCAGGTCACCCCAGCCTGGATTCCCCTGGGTGTCTACTTTTCAGAAATGTATAGGTTTGCTAGGTTTCCCTAGGTGCCGGATGGGCTAGTGTTCAAAAACTACAGCTAGGCACTTTGCAAAAAAAGGGTAATTTTTCACTGAAAATGTGGTGTGTCCACGTTGCCTTTTGCGCCGTTTCCTGTCCCGGGCACTAGGCCTACCCACACCAGTGAGGTATCATTTTTCTCGGAAGACTTTGGGGAAAGCGGGGTGGGTGGAATTTTGTGGATCTACGCAGATTCCAGAACTTTCCACCACAGAAATGTGAGGAAAATGTGTTTTTGGACAATTCTTTAGGTTTGCAAGGGATTCTGGGTAACAGAACCTGGTGAGAGCCAGTCAAGTCACCCCATCCTAGAATCCCCTGGGAGTCTAGTTTTCAAAAATGTATAGGTTTGCTAGGTATCCCTAGGTGCCGGCAGAGCTATGGTTCAAAAACTACAGCTAGGAACTTTGCAAAAAAAGGGTCATTTTTCACTGAAAATGTGGTGTGTCCACGTTGCGTTTTGCGCCGTTTCCTGTCGCGGGCACTAGGCCTACCCACACAAGTGAGATACCATTTTTCTTGTAAGACTTTGGGGAACGCGGGGTGGGTTGAATTTTGTGGCTCTACGCAGATTCCAGAACTTTCCACCACAAAAATGTGAGGAAAATTTATTTTTTTTGACAATTGTTTAGGTTTGCAAGGGATTCTGGGTAACAGAACCTGGTGAGAGCCAGTCAAGTCACCCCATCCTAGATTCCCCTGGGTGTCTAGTTTTCAAAAATGTATAAGTTTGCTAGGTTTCCCTAGGTGCGGGCAGAGTTATGGTTCAAAAACTACAGCTAGGCACTTTGCAAAAAAAGGGTCATTTTTCACTGTGAAAATGTGGTGTGTCCACGTTGCGTTGTGGGCCGTTTCCTGTCGCGGGCACTAGGCCTACCCACACAAGTGAGGTACCATTTTTCTCAGAAGACTTTGGGGGACGGGGGGTGGGTGGAATTTTGTGGATCCACGCAGATTCCAGAACTTTCCACCACAGAAATGTGTGGAAAATGTGGGTTTTTTGACAATTTTTTAGGTTTGCAAGGGATTCTGGGTAACAGAACCTGGTGAGAGCCAGTCAAGTCACCCCATCCTGGATTCCTCTCGGTGTCTAGTTTTTAAAAATGTATAGGTTTGCTAGGTTTCCCTAGGTGCCGGCAGAGCTAGGGTTAAAAAACTACAGCTAGGTACTTTGCAAAAAAAGGGTCATTTCTCACTGTGAAAATGTGGTGTGTCCACGATGCGTTTTGGGCCGTTTCCTGTCGCGGGCACTAGGCCTACCCACACAAGTGAGTTACCATTTTTCTTGGAAGACTTTGGGGAACGCGGGGTGGGTGGAATTTTGTGGATCCTCGCAGATTCCAGAACTTTCCACCTCAGAAATGTGAGGAAAATGTGTTTTTTTGACAATTTATTAGGTTTGCAAGGGATTCTGGGTAACAGAACCTGGTGAGAGCCAGTCAAGTCACCCCATCCTGGATTCCCCTGGGTGTCTAGTTTTCAAAAATGTATAGGTTTGCTAGGTTTACCTAGGTGCTGGCAGAGCTAGGGTTCAAAAACTACAGCTAGGCACTTTGCAAAAAAAGGGTCATTTTTCACTGTGAAAATGTGGTGTGTCCACGTTGCATTTTGCGCCGTTTCCTGTCGCGGGCACTAGGCCTACCCACACAAGTGAAATACCATTTTTCTCGGAAGACTTTGGGGAACGCGGGGTGGGTGGAATTTTGTGGATCCACGCAGATTCCAGAACTTTCCACCACAGAAATATGAGGAAAATGTGTTTTTTTACAATGTTTTAGGTTTACAAGGGATTCTGGGTAACAGAACCTGGTGAGAGCCAGTCAGGTCACCCCAGCCTGGATTCCCCTGGGTGTCTACTTTTCAGAAATGTATAGGTTTGCTAGGTTTCCCTAGGTGCCGGATGGGCTAGGGTTCAAAAACTACAGCTAGGCACTTTGCAAAAAAAGGGTAATTTTTCACTGAAAATGTGGTGTGTCCACGTTGCCTTTTGCGCCGTTTCCTGTCCCGGGCACTAGGCCTACCCACACCAGTGAGGTATCATTTTTCTCGGAAGACTTTGGGGAAAGCGGGGTGGGTGGAATTTTGTGGATCTACGCAGATTCCAGAACTTTCCACCACAGAAATGTGAGGAAAATGTGTTTTTTTGGACAATTCTTTAGGTTTGCAAGGGATTCTGGGTAACAGAACCTGGTGAGAGCCAGTCAAGTCACCCCATCCTAGATTCCCCTGGGTGTCTAGTTTTCAAAAATGTATAAGTTTGCTAGGTTTCCCTAGGTGCGGGCAGAGTTATGGTTCAAAAACTACAGCTAGGCACTTTGCAAAAAAGGGTCATTTTTCACTGTGAAAATGTGGTGTGTCCACGTTGCGTTGTGGGCCGTTTCCTGTCGCGGGCACTAGGCCTACCCACACAAGTGAGGTACCATTTTTCTCAGAAGACTTTGGGGGACGGGGGGTGGGTGGAATTTTGTGGATCCACGCAGATTCCAGAACTTTCCACCACAGAAATGTGTGGAAAATGTGGGTTTTTTGACAATTTTTTAGGTTTGCAAGGGATTCTGGGTAACAGAACCTGGTGAGAGCCAGTCAAGTCCCCCCATCCTGGATTCCTCTCGGTGTCTAGTTTTTAAAAATGTATAGGTTTGCTAGGTTTCCCTAGGTGCCGGCAGAGCTAGGGTTAAAAAACTACAGCTAGGTACTTTGCAAAAAAAGGGTCATTTTTCACTGTGAAAATGTGGTGTGTCCACGATGCGTTTTGGGCCGTTTCCTGTCGCGGGCACTAGGCCTACCCACACAAGTGAGTTACCATTTTTCTTGGAAGACTTTGGGGAACGCGGGGTGGGTGGAATTTTGTGGATCCTCGCAGATTCCAGAACTTTCCACCTCAGAAATGTGAGGAAAATGTGTTTTTTGACAATTGTTTAGGTTTGCAAGGGATTCTGGGTAACAGAACCTGGTGAGAGCCAGTCAAGTCACCCCATCCTGGATTCCCCTGGGTGTCTAGTTTTCAAAAATGTAGAGGTTTGCTAGGTTTCCCTAGGTGCCGGCAGAGCTAGGGTTAAAAAACTACAGCTAGGCACTTTGCAAAAAAAGGGTCATTTTTCACTGTGAAAATGTGGTGTGTCCACGTTGCGTTTTGCGCCGTTTCCTGTCGCGGGCACTAGGCCTACCCACACAAGTGTGGTACCATTTTTATCGGGAGACTTAGGGTAACACAGAATTGTAGAGCGATTGTTATTACCTATTGACTTTCGATGCATTTCTGCCTTCCAAATGAAATACAATGTGTAAAAAGAAGTCATTTTGAAAAATGACCTATAATTCTCATGCTAGTATGGGTACTCACAATTTCGGAAATGTGCGAATATCTACTGTTTCTAAACTCTATATTTTGTTCCCATTTCAGAAATGCATAGGTGTCTTTCATACCGATTTTTCCGTGTAAACATTTTCCCAGAATAATTGCCATATACCCGGTACATAATAAAAAACCATGTCAAGACGCTGCTCAGTTATTTGCTCTGGGTTCGTCGGGTTCTTGGTGAACCTACAAGTCCTATATATCCCCACAACCAAAAAGGTCCAGCGGATGTAACGGTATATTGCTTTCAAACAGCTGTGATAATTAGGAGAAGTTACAGGTGAAAAGGTTGGCACAAATGGCTGTTTTTTTCAACTAATTTTCAATCTTTCCTATATTTAACTGTTAGTTTCTATAAAGAAACCTTGAAGGATCTACACAAATGACCCCTTGTGGAATTCAGAATTTTGTCTACTTTTCTAAAATGTATAGGTTTCCAGGATCCATTATTTCTTTCATACCCATTTCTACCATTAACTGGAAGGAGGTTGAAAGCACAAAAAATAGCAAAAATAGGCTATATCCCGGTAAAATGCCAAAACTGTGTAAAAAATTTTGGTTTTCTGTCACAAGTCTGTCATTCCCTAAAAGCTGGGGAAATGTTGATTCCAGCCCCACAAACCCTTTTTTGATACCGTTTGCAGGGAAAAAACCAGACGCTTTCATTTGCATCACTTTTTTCCCATTTTTCCCAAAAAAAACAAAATGTAGCTGTATTTTGGCTAATTTCTGGGTCCCCTCCAAGGAAATCCACAAACCCTGGGTACCTTTAGAATCCCCATGATGTTGGAAAAAAAGGACGCAAATTTGGCGTGGATACCTTATGTGGTCAAAAAGTTACAGGGGCCTAAGCGCGAACTACCCCAAATAGCCAAAAAAAGGCTTAGCACGGGGGGGGGGGGGAAGGCCTAGCAGCGAAGGGGTTAAAAACAGAATATAGCTGGTAACGCAGGTGCCATTATTCAAGGCCTCTGTGTTATTACAAGACCATTATCTTGTAATAACACAGAGGCCTTGAATAATGGCACCTGCATTACCAGCTATATTCTGTTTTTAATCCTGACACCGGGTAGCCGAATAAAAGTAGCATCATAGCTAACCCCGTAGCCAGTTTTTTTTAACCACTCACATCACAGCACTGCACTTCTTTTAACACACCAGGCTCACATAGGGTTTTAGTACACCCGCCCTGCTCATACAAAAACATCCCTGAGCTCCTCCCTCGCAGCGAGGGGGTTGTAGCCCGCGTGTGGACTAGGTCTCTCACGCGAGGAGGTACCCCTATGATGAAGCATGACACCTCTGGTGTGTGAGGGGAACCGTCCTTAAAAGGGAATCCCCTGGTATGCACTAGTGTACATCGAGCCACCTGTTAGACCTCCCTACGACTACGGACCCGGGGCTTTGTTTGTGACGTGATATCTGGAAATCTGCCAAAATCCATGGGTGGATGCATGAGAACGCCCACAGCCCACCCATGGAACGCCTTCCCAGGGTGGAGTATCGCAACGCAGCGATTTGCGCTGTGTTGCGTTTCTCCAGATTTGTCAAGTCACTCAGGGCCATGCAAGGTGGCCTTGCGTGGCTTGATAAATCTAACTTAAGAGTTGCGTCGCTCTTGCTCCCCGTGGCGCAAGGGCGAAGCAACTCTTTGATAAATTTGGCCCTAGATTTTGTGCACAGCGTGCGATCGGCCTCCCGCTGCAGTTCATTTCTAATAAACTAAAGGAAGCGGCAGCCCCTTTAAGTTCAGTCCATGCCCTGGGACTCCACAGGAGTGGAGTGACGCCTGCCTCACACCATAAGAGAAAGGGGAATTCTCACTCCTACTGTGTCTTTGTAAACATGCAGCTGGTGTGAGCAAAATATCCCTTTTGTAGTGTGTTTTAGTCCTGGGAGAGGCCACGCTCTCAGAGACAGTCTAGCACTAGAAGAAGCAAGGCTACGCACACGGCATAGAGGAACGTAGCCAGTGGCCCCCACCGGTAACCACCGGGTCAAATTAAGCACCTACTCCAGATTACTCCCAGCCAGTATGACACTCTAACAAAAGGAGGACTTGTGGCCCTTTAAATCAGGATTTGTTTTGGGCTCGAAGTGGAAATAAAAAAAGGCCCTTTGGAGCCTGCATGTTGCTGCTGAGAACGGAAATCAGATACGGTGCAGGCGCTGCTGAATGTGCCCCAGTGTCAGCAAATGACACCAGGAGAAATTCTGCACATTTCACGGGTTCCAATAGGATCCCGGATCCGGTTCTATCAAAGCTGTCAGAACCGGGATCCGGCCGGACCCTCCTCGCTGCCCGCACTGGGCGTGGCAGAGTTTGCCCGAAAGCTTTTAGGGGCAGACAGTTAAGGTGTTCTATTAACTGTCAGCTGTCCTTTCATTCTGCACACCCCTACTTCTGCCCCACGTGTTTTATTTAAAGCTGCAGGCTTATTCCTTGTAAATAATGCCCGGGAAAGGCCAAAAGCCCTAACAATAACGCGGGTTATTTCCATCGGCGCTGAGTCCACAAAGGGCAGGCGGGAGTCAGTGCAGTCTGAGGCGTTCAGTCCGGTGTCCATTAAATGCACTTTAAATCCCGCTGATGCGCCTTGAAGTATTGCACGTAAACACAGCGCTGTGTAGTTTATGGCCCAACAGCAGTCACTCCTATGTATGATGTAAATGCAGGGCTCACGGATTCTGGGTTTTAAATACTGAAATATCCTAACAGTTTGCTGTTGAGTCCACAATATCTGCTGTATCTGGGGATTTCAGTCTCTCCCCTTCTTTGTGTTTCTAATAACTTATTTTATTACCGTTGCCCAAAATCAATACTTTGGCAATAATGTAAATGTTGGAAGAGGTAACAAATCGTAAGGTCATCTCTTTATGGGGCACTCAGCGCACCGAAGACCCCTATGTACTAAACATAACCCTATGTGTAGTGTATTTATGTTTGCTACCTTCGCCCTTAACGTATAAGCCCTGAATTTAATCACCTTTCACCCGTCTAAGGTCGATAAAAGGAGTACCACTGAGTTGGGGAGCAGTAAACACTTGTTAACTGTAGCGCCCAGAGGCCTCCTTCTGGGGTCAGTTTTCACGGATGCATACTCGCGTGCATCCTGTTGTGCAGAACTCACGCCATCCGGTTCCTTGTACTTTATGTTCACCAATATTTGCATTTTAATGATCATGTTAACTGGGGTATTTTATGTCTGAGTTTTTGTGGAAATTTATTTTATAACGACGGATTTCTGAAATAAAATTAGATTTTGAGTTAATATATAATTATGGCAAATTATATATGAAGCAGAACAGCAGGAAACAGCGTGCAGGAGTCCTTAGACAGTTCAGTTCAGTTCAGAAAAGCTTTATTCGGTTATAAAAAACAACCATAAAAGCGAATGTACATACACATTTATATAATGACATCCATTTTCTAAAGGAAGTTTACTTTAATATAATTCAAGAATACAAAAAATTTAATTCCATTAAAATACTTTAAAAACCATGCTTTTCCGTACATAAATTGACTTTAAAATGAACATTGCTACAGAAAAACAAATATCCGGCTCTTTAAGTGTAAACATTAAACTCATAGCTGCATTAAAAGTTGTAACATTATATTTCTTGAACAATGGTTTTAAATATACAAATCTAAAATTAGAATACAATTCACAAAAAGTAGAAAGTGCGGAGTGCTTTGCTTTGTGCGATTGTCACACGGGCATGGAGTGGCTGGGTACTGTTTCATTTCTGGAAATGCCACTAAATGGTGTACAAGGCCCAGTCTCATCCTTGTCAATACAAATCGATGGGACGACCTTGTTACTAGTGTCAAATAACTTTGATACCCAAAGGTGTCTATATGCAGTTGGTATTGCTGGTAGGTGGATTGTAACTCCACTTGTCTCAACCTATCCTCCTTGCTTTGTGCCAAAAATATATACCTCATCTCTTGTTTGGAAAAATCTAAGACCTCCATTGGATTATCCAGGGTTCTTATCTTAAATAGTTCACTAGTGGTGTTTACTATATATTTTATCCAAGGGATCTTGAGACAGTTATCCAGTCGCATACAGTCCTTGATTATTATTTGTGTAAACAGGGTTTCTTCTTTCGCCCAGATTGACCTCCAAAACAAAAGAGGTCTTAATGCAATCAGATCTGTCAAATATTCAATTCCTGTTTCCCGATGAACCAACTCTGTAGACGCTGATTTAGGGAGGCATAATAATTTTTTTAGAAAGATATTTTCCTCTGTTTTTAAATCTGGACAAGGGTAATTACCCCATAGTCCTGCTCCATATAATGCAATGGAGGCACATCGAGCTTTATAAATATCAATCATATCTTTAATGCGTCGGTCTCCTAATTTGGCAGCAAATCTAAAAACCCCATATATACTTTTGGTCATTTTCATTTGTACATTAGTTATTTCAGATGACCACTTACCATTAGCAGAAAAGGTTATCCCTAAGTAACAAAAGGTATCAACTTGTTCCACTCTTGTTTCCTCTATAAAAAATTGTTTTATTTTATTAGGTTTTTTCCCACAGACCATAATATATGTTTTGGCTTTATTTATTAACATCTTTCTCCCCTTAATAAAATCAGTAAACCCATTCAGTAATCGTTGTAGGCCTAGCGGGGTCCGAGATAGGAGCACCGCATCGTCTGCATAGAGCAGTACTGGTATATTCTGTCTATCTACTTGTGGAGCATCCGCCGGTATTAGTTTAAGGACTGCGTCTACTTCATTAATAAATAGAATAAAAAGTAATGGCGCTAAGACACAGCCTTGGCGGATCCCGCGTTTGACCTTAAAATTCGGGTACAAGCACCCTGATGACCATACCGAACTCTACTTGATAATTTTTCATACAGTCTAGCAAGAAAGTAGATAATAGACTCCGGGGCCCCTAGGTTGAGTAAAACTGGCCATAACAAAGTATGATCCACAAGGTCAAAAGCGCTGCTCAAATCAGCAAAACATAAATAAAGTCCCCCTTGTTTTGCTCGTGTATATTTTCCAATTAAAAGTTCCAAATTAAGACACTGTTCCAACGTACCCAGCCCCTTTCTAAAACCATATTGTGATTTAGCTAAAATATCGTTTTCCCTGACCCATTCGTCCAATCTTACCAGAAGAACCCTACTCATAACCTTCACTGAAGAATCCAGTAGGGAGATCGGTCGGTAATTTCTAGCATCCGATTTGTCTCCTTTTTGTAAACTGGAATTATAACAGATTGACCCCACGACCTCGGGGGCCTTCTGTTACTGCTGCATTAAAAACTCTCGTGAGTATCGGACCCCATAATTTTGGTACTGATTTATAAACATCTATGGGTACCCCATCCGGGCCTGGTGCTTTGCCCCCTTTACTTCCTCTAATGCCTAACTCTACCTCGCTAAGTGTAATATTTAGCGGGATAGTAGGCCATTTTGCATAATCTGTGGGCCCGTCTAGCGGTTCGTTACATGGATTAAAAATATTAGAAAAGTGTGTCACCCATTCTTCACAATTTACATGGCAAAAAGTTTCTGGGTACGAATCATCTTTCAGGAACGTTAAATTAACAGTATCCCAAAATAACTTATTGTTGGATGTCGCAGCTGCCATAGAAAGGTTCCCCCAGGCTTCCTCTTGTAATTCCTTCCTCCTTAATTTTAAAGCTATTTTATAGTCCAATCTTAAATTCTTCACTAACACTTTGTCCCTTGGTCTATTAGTGAGTGCTACTTTTAGCATATTCAGTGAGTTAGTACAAGAATGGTTAAACCAGCCCATCTTCTGCTTTTGTGTCCCCTTTACCTGGATGGTAAAACACTTGTCAATAAAAACATTAATTCTACAAAAATTAGTTAACATCAATGTTGGTTCCACCTCAACTGCAAGACTATCGAATATCTCCTTATCACATCCTAGGATAATCTTTTTTAAAATAATGTTAGAATTCGAACCTTTCCATCTAATCCTTGTACCATTAGGTCTACACAATGCAATATTATCAACAGCAGTTTGATCGGTTACAATTTTTTACCCCACACATTCAAAAACATTGTGATACAATTATGATCACTAAGTAAAAGTTCAACTATAGAGGGAGTAGAACATAAGTGTAGAATATTTGCCGATACTAAAATGTGGTCAATAGTAGTGTTAGCATTTCTTCCAATAAAAGTAGGTATCCTATCTCCATTCTCATTTTTCCCACTCTGCATCACTTCAAGGTCATACTTCACCATGACCTGGTTTAGGGTGGTACCATAAATGTTGTGAGGAAGTGTAAAGATCATCCCCTACATCATTCCTATACCCACAGACTTTTGTCATAGACTGAGCGCAGATTGAAATATTAAAATCCCCAAGCCATAGAATAGCAAAATTAACATTTACAGTTGTGACCAGCTTCTCTATTTCTTTTTCTATGTCAGTAATTACAATGTGTCGTGATGAGTCAAATAAATTATTATAAAAATTAATCAATAAAACATCCCGATCATCATTGTGGTGCAACCATAATAGCTGGGAATAAGAATCCACATTAATAACCTTTTTACTACCACCGGTAATTTGTTTGACAGAAGTATTAACAATCCACCTTTTGCTCTTCCGGCCATTGAGGGTTTAGCCAATAAGTTATAAGAAGTGAACCCTTCAATGTAAATGGGGGCAGTACTCCAAGTTTCTTGTAGACAGAGAATGTCAAGTTTGCTAACAAAATCCGACCAACCCAGTGTATACAACTTATTTCCCAAACCAGCTATGTTCCATGTGGCAATTGTATAACCCCTCTCTGTTGGGTTCTCCCGCCATTAGTGGATCGTTCATTTATATACATATCAGAGTCGCCCTCAATATTAATTAGATTTGAGGGTAACAAGTTTATAGCTGATTCCATAAAATGCCCTTTATTTTCATCTGGGAGGATCCCTTGTGTAGCTACATTTTCTGTATATATTGTACAACACTCATGCAATCCAATACCCTCAAGGCACGCCATTGACATAGTTAAATTAGATGTTGAGGGTGTTAACTCACTTTCTAATTTGGATCCTACCGCCATTGGGTCCTTTCCTTGCTGACCCTTCTGTCTTTCCTCCCCACACCACCCCATCCCTATTGTTTGTCAATCATTAGCATCCAGGGAGCTAAGTGGTAAAAATCTGTTAAAAGTGGGTAAAGCCCACTGTGAATATGCCGGCCTTACTGGATATACTTTCCAGTGCTCCTCATCTCTTACTCTAATATATGCCGGACTTAAGTGGCTATAAAAAAAACCTAATGGTAGCAGCGATATACCAGGATTGTTGAGGTTGTTAGGGACCCCTCTCTCCAAGGAAGTCCTAGCCCAATCCGGTTTTCTAAAATTAATAATAATACAGTCTCCCTGTAATAACTTTCTTTGGGACCCAATCCAATTTACCCGCCGGGTTAGGAGAATCTGTTCCGCTTTTTCCACGGGGTACCCACAGTGCTTACCTAACCAATTAATCACTTTATTTTTTAAAGCTTGGTCCGTCTCTTTTTGGCCTAGCTCTAGTTGAGGTACATTTACCATAACTGCAACATATGGGCAACACTCTGGAGGTAGATTAATAGGTATTTCTGATCTTCCACTTCTTTCCCTATTCCCTTTTAGTTCTTCTGGGGTCTTAATCTGCTCTACTCCATCTAATCTTTCTCCTCTTTTGGTGCATGATTGATTACTCCTATTCACTATCTTCCTTGAGCCCGTTTGTGGCTGGTCATCATTTGAATTAGACACAGCCTCATTACTTCCTTCATTACAGTTCCCAGCTGGTAATTTGGGGCACATTATACCCTGTTCATCTTGATTTAATGTGCCCCCTTGGGCATCATTTATGTTCACCCTTTGGTTATTACTGATTTGAATTATTAGGTCACTAAGTCTAGTGACCTCTCCATTAAGGTGATCTATTTTATCGAGAAGAGGTCTAATACAGGCCTCTATTTTTTGGTTAAGCTGGATAACTATATGGTCCATTTGCTCTTTTGGTAGGGGTTGTGGATCAGCACAGATTCCTGGTGTCTTAGCCATTGTATTTCTTACGTGTCCCTTTTTTCTTATGTTAGAAATCGCTACTTTTGCCTGGCTAGTTCTGCATCCCCTTTTCCTTTTCGGGGACGGCGAGCCAATTGGTGAATTTTGCCGCTGTCCACTAGGTACTAATACTAAATCTTTATCAAGGATTCCCACGTTCCCGTTTCCCTCAGGGTTAGATGTTTGCTCAGTATTAAAAGTACCTTCAGTTACGTGGGTAGTCCCAGAATCATGCCCATCTATTTCCTCATTCACTGATCCTCTACCTATTGAAAGGCGGCGTTCTGTCCTATCTATCTCATCATTAATCACACTTACTGCCCGTACTAGATAGGAATCAATGGTAATACATGGAGGATCAATCACGCTTTTATGATGTTTTTGTGGTTTACGTTTCGACATTGTAGTAGTAGATGATATAAATATGTTATTACAAAATACAAAATACAAATCTAAAAATGCTAAGTATGATATATAAAACTTAGAATGGGGGACCGTACCAAGAACAGAATAGTATCATTAAAAATCAGTAAAAATAAAGAATAAGATCACATGTATCACAGTACTAAATTTTTAAAAATGGGCCTAAGTTTAAAAAGATAATTATACAGCCAAATTTCAAAGTGCTTGTGCTTTGTGCAAAACCATAGAGAAAATGTCATATAAAGTGCACCAGGTGGAACAGTAAAAAAATGCAGTATATAAGTACAATATCACCATATAAAATTTAAAAAGAGTCCGGATATATCATAGAAATGTCAATAGGAAACACCACAGCCATATACCAGTTCACGGTGGGGTTCAACACAGGCCTGAATACTCACAGCCAGCCCTATAATGATCGCTCTATAAACGACTGCGTTCTCCCATACGGATTCTCAGGTACAATTGCCTCCGCGTAGCTAATTCAAATACTTAGGACCAAGGGGATTGGCCCTGCCCTGCCTCTTCCTGGCAATGACGGGCAAGGACGGGCCCGCCCTTGGCCCGGGCTTTGCCCGGGCGCTGCCCGCGCGCGTCCCGCGCTGCGGAAGGGCAGCAGCACTTTTGAAGGGGCTGGGGGCTGGAGGCTGGAGGCGCTAACGTGACGCCGCTTCCCTGCGCCAGGCAGGGGCTAATGGGAAATGTAGGCCGTTCCCCTCACGGCAAGCGATGATGTTTCCCAAGCCGTTCCCCTCACGGCAAAGCGAAGAACTCTGTGGCCGTTCCCCTCACGGCAGGTAACATGCGCCGATATGCGCGTCCCGCGCTGCGGAAGGGCAGCAGCACTTTTGAAGGGGCTGGAGGCTGGAGGCGCTAACGTGACGCCGCTTCCCTGCGCCAGGCAGGGGCTAATGGGAAATGTAGGCCGTTCCCCTCACGGCAAGCGATGATGTTTCCCAAGCCGTTCCCCTCACGGCAAAGCGAAGAACTCTGTGGCCGTTCCCCTCACGGCAGGTAACATGCGCCGATATGCGCGTCCAGCGCTGCGGAAGGGCAGCAGCACTTTTGAAGGGGCTGGAGGCTGGAGCGCTAACGTGACGCCGCTTCCCTGCGCCAGGCAGGGGCTAATGGGAAATGTAGGCCGTTCCCCTCACGGCAAGCGATGATGTTTCCCAAGCCGTTCCCCTCACGGCAAAGCGAAGAACTCTGTGGCCGTTCCCCTCACGGCAGGTAACATGCGCCGATATGTTCACCAATATTTGCATTTTAATGATCATGTTAACTGGGGTATTTTATGTCTGAGTTTTTGTGGAAATTTATTTTATAACGACGGATTTCTGAAATAAAATTAGATTTTGAGTTAATATATAATTATGGCAAATTATATATGAAGCAGAACAGCAGGAAACAGCGTGCAGGAGTCCTTAGACATTTTAAGTCCCAGTGAGGACTGCTCCAAGCAATGGAAACAAACGGAACGTGGCAGTACTTGGTGATTTGGCTAAAGTTAGGGGTGGCTGTGTTTCGGAACACCATCAACATTTCTACATCCTTCGTCAGGACAACATCGTTTTTTTTAATGATTGCTACAGAGTAAACAATAAAGTCACTTTCATCGTGCTGTCAATCAAATGGGTCCTTTCACATCAGGGACTTATTTTAATGAAAGGTGTGCAGAAACGAATTACTTGGCGTGTTCATGAAAACGTTGCCTCTCTTCTGTGGTTGAAGGCTGCGGCCTTACCGCATCACTCTGGGTCTTAACTCGACCCCTTTCACAACCTCCACCAGCTTGCACCACCAGGAAGGAAGCAGATGCGTCCTGGCTTGTTCCTTTCTGCCCTCAGCAAAGAGGGCGCTTGTGGCAATTTTAAACGGGGGTATCTGCTAGTATCGTGAGACCATCACACAGCTCCACTCTGTGTTAAAATGCTGTCCACAGGTGCATCCCTTTTATCTGTTCCTTCCACAGCGGGTCTTTCAAAACTAGTTCCCCATGTCCTGTTTCAGAGATAGTTCTTCTTTCTCCTTGCTTTGTATTTGGGGCACTCTTCATACATGGGGACTCCATTATTTCAGCTTTCCGAGATAGCTCACTATAGAATTAACAGTGCCCTGTACATTACATTGTGAAGCCATCACACCTGCACATTACCTGTTGGATTAAGTCCTCCCCCCACGTTAAATTTCAGCAGGTCGAACCTGAAAACGACCTGGAAACTATTGTGACACGTGCCTCTCGGTGCAGTCAGCACAATAATTCATATTATGGCCCATTTTTACGTCAAACCTGCGGATAGGCTGTAATGATTGCACCTTGGTGACTGATTTTATTGGATGCGATTTGACTGACCATGGGGAGGTATAATCAGGCACCAAGGCACACAAATAAGGCCTCATCTCAGTGCTAGTCAAGTTATCGATATTAGAAGGCTGAACCTCAGAGTCAGCCCTGCAGGGATTCGAACCTCAGCGGGGGCTTGCACACACAGAATGAGGCTGAGTCCTTCTAGTGTTTAGTCCTCTTGGTAGGACACACCTCTGGCTCACCACAGTCTGTGCGTGGAGTGACCAGATAGGGCGACAGGGAAGAGGGTGAAAGTGTGTGTGGGGGGCGAGGGCTGTGCTGGTGAACGTGACACATGACGTCACCTCAAGCGCTCCACTTTGGTAGGCAGTGGAGAGGGCATTTACACTTCTTCTCCATGTTTTCACACATTATTTTAAACAAAATAAAAAGAATTGTATGTTCTTTACATGCTGGTGAAAAGTTTAAGTGTAAATAAAAGATAAACGCCAAACGCTTTATAAACTTGAAAGCCGAAGAGGTGCATTGATTATTATTTGGGGGCCTGGTCTCTGTCCCACTGTTATGTCATGTTACAATTTGTAAAGCGCATAGCTGCCCCAGCGACGGGGCGTCCCAGCGCTAAAAACCCAGATATAACATAGCAGGGTGGAAAGGACTAGACCGGGAAAAGCCAGGTGTTTATGGCCTTTCTAAAAGCCAGATGTTTCTGAATACTTCTGATCGTCGCAGGTAGTGAGCTCCAGAGTGAAGCTGCCGGTGCCCTAAAGGAGCGGCCCCCAGCTCCTGCTATTTTGACTCGGGGGACGCATGCTAACGCAGGTCCTCTGAGCGCAACGTGCGTCGCGGTAAGTTTGGCACGAGTAGATCGGGTAGAATAGGAGGCGCAAAGCATTGTGGGCAAAGCATAAAGTCTTGAAATAAACTCTCTTGTCAATTGGCAACCAGTGTAATTTAGGCATGAGCTTTGAGACCGAGCAACATTTAGGGACGCAAAGCGAGTTTGTGCTGCCGCATTTTGTGCTCTCTGCAAGCGCTGAATCCCAGAAATGTTTGCACTTACATACAAGGAGTTGCAATAATCCAATCCTGGGGCATAGAGGGGGTGACAATCTCATCTCTTTGCTGCTGTTCACTTGATATGCTTAGATGGGTTCTGTGACCAGTTCTATCATAGAAGGACAGACACGCCCACCAGGGCCCCCCACTCCTGGTCTGCCCAAGCACTGCATCTGTGCAGCCTTCAGCCCTGTCTCTGCTCTCAAATGATGTATATTCTATTTTACTTAAACTACTGGTGGAGCCAAGACATCGCCTAAAAGGCAGGGACTTGCAAGCAGATTTACAAGCCCCTTGTGCCACTTTTGCGTCACTTTTCCCATGTTAAAAGTGACGCAAAAGTGGCGCAAGGGGCTTGTAAATCTGCCCCTTGATGTACAAAGATAATAAAACCAGATTCAAAAATAAAAAGTACATCATTCATGCTGTTATAGCACGATAATTGTGCATTTAAATTTCTTGTTTATCAGAAGTGGCCTTCAAGAGGAGCAGATGATTCCACAGAGGGGCATATTCTGCACACTCACACAATACTTTAAAGAAACCACTTGACAACACACTTTGTAACTGTTTTGTTTTAATTCTTTCGTTGAATTTCTGACCTAGTGTGAATCCGAGGCACAAGTTCAACAAGGATAATATAAAGAAACAGATGCCCTCTGTATATTTATCAGGAACATTGATTATAATATAATGGTAATATAATATAATATGATAGAACATAATGTAACAATAATATAATAATATAATATAATATAATAAAATATAATATAATATAATATGCAGATTATGGAAGGGGGACTACAGTCTGTTTTAGAATGAATTACTCCAGCCTGTGGGTGGGCTATAAATCGAGCACCGAGAAGTCTGAAGACGTTAGTGGTAAATTAATAGGACATATTCTAGTGTCTAGAATAGAATTAATGAGTGTGAACCGACAAAACAAAATAGGCTAACCTGTGTCACTGAGGTGACGCTATGTTGATAGAGCAGGAGTCATACTACAGAAAGTGCCCCAGTGGCACAACGGGTGGTTCCATTCATTTGTTGTACCCTTGGGGCAAGTTAGTATTACAGAAGGGGCCACAGATGCTTCTGCATTTTATTTTATAAAATGGATTGTGCAAGTGTGCCTCACTTGCATAGGGATGTGACTACTTGTAAGTCAGCGAACGTTTTTGCTCCTGTGATCTTGCCATATTACTGATGCATGAACAGGGTCAAGCCGGTCACTGGGGACACACTAATTGCACGCCACATATGAAGTGGCGCAAAGGTATGCGCACCCTTTCCATCAGTTAATTTGTAAAAATACTGTAGCTTGCACCACCCACTGTCCCTCTCAGCATTGCTAATGTCAGTACCAACACAACTACTCACCATTGCATTCTTCCAGGCCCCCCAGGTCCAGACTGTCATAAGTGCGGGTGTTGACAATTAAGTGCTGGTGCCGAGCACCGGAAACCACCAGCTCAAATTAAGCACTGCCTCTTCCTCCCTCTCGAGGGCGACACTTGAGAGATGGCTTCAGGGGTCTTCTTTGCCTGGATTCACCCAAAGGTGGTGCAGTCATACATTGTACTGTCCAACAAGGGCATCCTTGTCAACTCTTCAAAGCTCTGCTGGTCCCTATGCATGGAAAGGCCGCCGGCACATGCGAATCGCCAGTGGCGCTAGGCCTAGCTCAAGGCTCTGCTGGTCCCTCTGCATGGAAAGGCCGCCGGCACATGCGAATCGCCAGTGGCGCTAGGCCTAGCTCAAGGCTCTGCTGGTCCCTCTGCATGGAAAGGCCGCCGGCACATGCGAATCGCCAGTGGCGCTAGGCCTAGCTCAAGGCTCTGCTGGTCCCTCTGCATGGAAAGGGCGCCGGCACATGTGAAATGCCAGTGGCGCCCGGCCCAGCTCAAGGCTCTGCTGGTCCCTCTGCATGGAAAGGCCGCCGGCACATGCGAATCGCCAGTGGCGCTGGGCCTGGCTCAAGGCTCTGCTGGTCCCTCTGCATGGAAAGGCCAAAGGCTCACGTGAATCTCCAGTGGAGCCGGGACCAGCTCACGGCTCTGCTGGTCCCTCTGCATAGAAAGGCCAAAGGCTCACGTGAATCTCCAGTGGCGCCGGGACCAGCTCACAACCCTGCTGGTCCCTCTGCATGGAAAGGCCAAAAGCTCACGTGAATCTCCAGTGGGGCCGGGACCAGCTCACGGCTCTGCTGGTCCCTCTGCATGGAAAGGCTGTTGGCTCACGTGAATCTCCAGTGGGGCCGGGACCAGCTCACGGCTCTGCTAGTCCCTCTGCATGGAAAGGCCAAAGGCTCACGTGAATCTCCAGTGGCGCCGGGACCAGCTTACGGCTCTGCTGGTCCCTCTGCATGGAAAGGCCAAAGGCTCACGTGAATCTCCAGTGGGGCCGTGACCAGCTCACGGCTCTGCTGGTCCCTCTGCATGGAAAGGCCAAAGGCTCACGTGAATCTCCAGTGGAGCCGGGACCAGCTCACGGCTCTGCTGGTCCCTCTGCATGGAAAGGCTGTTGGCACACTTGAATCACCAGTGGCGCCGGGACCAGCTCACGGCTCTGCTGGTCCCTCTGCATGGAAAGGCCAAAGGCTCACGTGAATCTCCAGTGGAGCCGGGACCAGCTCACGGCTCTGCTGGTCATTCTGCATGGAAAGGCTGTTGGCACACGTGAATCACCAGTGGCGCTAGGCCTAGCTCAAGGCTCTGCTGGTCCCTCTGCATGGAAAGGCCACCAGCTCACGCGAATCACCAGTGGCGCCGGGACCAGCTTACGGCTCTGCTGGTCCCTCTGCATAGAAAGGCCAAAGGCTCACGTGAATCTCCAGTGGGGCCGGGACCAGCTCACGGCTCTGCTGGTCCCTCTGCATGGAAAGGCTGTTGGCACACGTGAATCACCAGTGGCGCCGGGACCAGCTCACGACTCTGCTGGTCATTCTGCTTGGAAAGGCTGTTGGCACACGTGAATCACCAGTGGCGCTAGGCCTAGCTCAAGGCTCTGCTGGTCCCTCTGCATGGAAAGGCCAAAGGCTCACGTGAATCTCCAGTGGGGCCGGGACCAGCTCACGGCTCTGCTGGTCCCTCTGCATGGAAAGGCTGTTGGCACACGTGAATCACCAGTGGCGCCGGGACCAGCTCACGACTCTGCTGGTCATTCTGCTTGGAAAGGCTGTTGGCACACGTGAATCACCAGTGGCGCTAGGCCTAGCTGAAAGCTCTGCTGGTCCCACTGCATTGAAAGGCCGCCGTCTCACGCGAACCACCAGTGGAGCCGGGACCAGCTCACGGCTCTGCTGGTCCCTCTGCATAGAAAGGCCAAAGGCTCATGTGAATCTCCAGTGGAGCCGGGACCAGCTCACGGCTCTGCTGGCCCCTCTGCATGGAAAGGCTGCTGGCACACGTGAATCTCCAGTGGAGCCGGGACCAGCTCACGGCTCTGCTGGTCCCTCTGCATGGAAAGGCCGCCGGCACATGTGAAATGCCAGTGGCGCCGGGCCCAGCTCACGGCTCTGCTGGTCATTCTGCATGGAAAGGCTGTTGGCACACGTGAATCACCAGTGGCGCTAGGCCTAGCTCAAGGCTCTGCTGGTCCCTCTGCATGGAAAGGCCACCAGCTCACGCGAATCACCAGTGGCGCCGGGACCAGCTCACGGTTCTGCTGGTCCCTCTGCATGGAAAGGCTGTTGGCACACGTGAATCTCCAGTGGAGCCGGGACCAGCTCACGGCTCTGCTGGTCCCTCTGCATAGAAAGGCCAAAGGCTCACGTGAATCTCCAGTGGCGCCGGGACCAGCTCACCACTCTGCTGGTCCCTCTGCATGGAAAGGCCAAAGGCTCACGTGAATCTCCAGTGGGGCTGGGACCAGCTCACGGCTCTGCTGGTCCCTCTGCATGGAAAGGCTGTTGGCACACGTGAATCACCAGTGGCGCCGGGACCAGCTCACGGCTCTGCTGGTCATTCTGCATGGAAAGGCCGCCGGCTCATGCGAGCCATCAGTGGGGCCGGGACCAGCTCAAGGCTCTGCTGGTCCCTCTGCATGGAAAGGCCGCCGTCTCACGCGAACCACTAGTGGAGCCGGGACCAGCTCACGGCTCTGCTGGTCCCTCTGCATAGAAAGGCCACCAGCTCACGCGAATCACCAGTGGCGCCGGGACCAGCTCACGGCTCTGCTGGTCCCTCTGCATGGAAAGGCCACCAGCTCACGCGAATCACCAGTGGTGCCGGGACCAGCTCACGGCTCTGCTGGTCCCTCTGCATGGAAAGGCCACCAGCTCACGCGAATCACCAGTGGCGCCGGTACCAGCTCACGGCTCTGCTGGTCATTCTGCATGGAAAGGCTGTTGGCATACGTGAATCACCAGTGGCGCCGGGACCAGCTCACGGCTCTGCTGGTCATTCTGCATGGAAAGGCCGCCGGCACAGGCGAATCACCAGTGGGGCCGTGACCAGCTCACGGCTCTGCTGGTCATTCTGCATGGAAAGACCGCCGGCACAGGCGAATCACCAGTGGCGCCGTGACCAGCTCACCGCTTTGCTGGTCCCTCTACATGGAAAGGCCACCAGCTCATGCGAATCACCAGTCGCGCCCCGCCTTGCTCAAGGCTCTGCTGGTCCCTCTGCATTGAAAGGCCACCAGCTCACGCGAATCACCAGTGGAGCCGCGCTGCTGCCACCCTGTCCAGAGCCATAATCAATCGTTCTTTACCAAGTGGAGCTTTAACAAGGGAACTCAAAATGCCTCATATTAAACCGCTATTAAAAACATGTGGTCTGTATCCTACTGACCTAAATAACTACCAGTGGGAAATGTTCTTTGTCTCTGTAAACTGATCGAAGGCTCTGCATTCAAACAAATATTGGTGGGTCACATGTACAAAGCATTTTTGCAGTCGGAAAGGGCTAATCGGGCCATTTCAGACCGAAAAATGCTTTTACATATGTACAAAACACAAACTGCGATTGGGTATCACATTACTGAATCGCAAGTTGTCTTTGCAATTTGGTATTTGGAAGGTGCGTGTTTAGGGCATCCCTTCCAAATACCGAATTTGAATGGGATGTATGAATGTTTTGCAACCAAATTATGGTTGCAAAACATTCTTATTTTACCGACTCCTTGAAGGAGGGGGTAACCCATTCGCACATGGGAAGGAGTCCCCAGGGGGCCCCTTCCTCTTTGAGAATGGAAAACAAATATTTTCAAGAGCAGGCAGTGGTCCTATAAACCACTGCCTACTCTTAAAAAATGAAACTACAAAGTTCAATTTTTTCTTTTTAAACGCATTCAATTTTCCTTTAAGAAAAACGAGCTGCATTAAAAGAAAAGATTGCTTTATTAAAAAGCAATCACAGACATGGTGGTCTGCTGACCTCAGCAGGCCATTATCCCCGTGATGGCGGCAATCCCAAATGGGTCGCAAATTGCGACCTAGCTCATTAATATGCATGAGGTAGGTCTCTTTGTGACGTACTAGGAATCGCTAATGAAACACAAAAGAGTTTCATACATTAGGAATATCAATTTCCTAATTGCGATTCGGAGAGAATCGCTATTTGAAAATCGATATTCCAAATGTTAGTACATTTTGCACTGTATTCATTGAATGTAAGCTGCTCCTAGACCATTAAACTTCATATCATATAGATCATGGCACTGACGCAGCACTGATTGCAAGGTGGAATGACGTCAAAACAGCTCAAATGGAGTAGCGGTACTTCTGCTGGGTCTCTTACCAGCCTTTGACACAATTTACGACACTACACTCGCAATGAGTTTACATGATTTAAGAGTTCAAGGAACAGTACTGAAATGGAACACATCATATCCCTCTGACACAATGCTCATCCTCTCACTCGCTCCCTCTCTTCTGAACCATTCAGATTCACAGCTTGTGTACCCCAATGTTCAACCATTGCACCCTCCTATCCGCTGTAAACCTCATCTACTTCTGAATCTCAAATGGGTTTAAAAAACGACTCTGTATCCCTAATTGGAAGTGGCGTGTTAAGGGCTTTCCTTAGAAATTGCGAATTAATGAGGTATATATCACTAGTTTCTGATTCTAATTGAGGTCGCAAATGATTTATCGGTTATCGACTACCAAGTTGGAGTGATAACTGATTCGCAAAGGGCAAGGCGTCCCCTTTCGAGCCCTTTCTTTTTGAGACTAAGTATGGCCAGAGGACTGCTGCCTGTTCTCACCAAAGTTTTCCAAATTAGAAAACTCTTTTTCTTTTTAATGCAGATATGGTTACTTTAAGGAACTCAGGCTGCTTTAAAAAGAAGGGTTTGTTGTTTTAAAAATGTTTGTTGTTTTGGAAAGCAAATACAGGGATGGTGGCCTGCTCTCACTAACACACCACCTTCCAGCTGATTTTAACCAACTGCAAGAGGTCGCAAATTGCGATCTGGCATATGAATATGAATTAGGCAGGCTGTTCTTTGACTGTGTGTTTTGTAAACCAACTTATTTGTCGTTTCACAAAATCTGATTGTAGTCTCAAAAATTCAGTGTACAAATGTGATCTCTTTTTGCGAATGCAATCTTTGCACATCACGCCCTAAGGGCTAGATGTACAAAAATTTTTGCAGTTGCAAACTGCCGGACTCATGGATTCAGGCATTTTGGTATGTATTAATCCCAAATTGTGATTCGGTAAACTGTTACCGAATCGCAATTTGGAATCGCGAATACATACCCATTCGGTATTTGGAAGGGGCTTGTTCAGGGCGTCCCTTCCAAATACCGAATCAGTATGGGATGTATAAATGTTTTGTGCCTGAAATGTGGATGCAAAACATTTGCATTTTACCACCAACTCAAAGTTGGTGGTAATCCTTTTGCAAATGGGGAGGAGTCTCTTTGGGACCCCTTGCCCTTTGAGAATGTTTAAAAAATATTTTTTAAGAGCAGGCAGTGGTCCCACGGACCGCTGCCTACTCTTGAAAAATAAAAATGAAACTTTTCATTTATTATTTTTAAATGCATGTTTTTTTAAATGCATGCATTTAAAAAAAATAATGATTGCTTTATTTAAAAGCAATCAGAGAGATGGTGGTCTACTGACCCCAGCAGGCCACCATCCCTGCAATTTGGTAATCGCTATTACTAACCTACGTACATCAAGCCCTAAATGTATTGCATGGCGGGGCAGGACCTCTCTTGTGTTCTTTACATGTTTTCACTGGACACGATTTGGAACCCTTTTTCCAGCCTTACACTGCCTGAAGGGGCATGTACGACCAGGACCATGTAAAGAGGATTCAAAGATGTAGATATCCAACATTGCAACTTTGTAGGTATTCCAAAACCACTACAATGGTTAATTACAGAACTGCAGGCCAGCAGGAGCCCCCATTTAAAGATCTGATGTATATACAATTGCATAGGTATTAGTGTAGATTTTCCTGAAGCCCCGATAAATTGGAAATCAATACAAACCGTAGGAGAGAACCCACAGTGAGTCTACTCCTGACTTTTGTTCAAATTCTGTTTGGATCAGTTACTTTGTGTAGCCAAGTTGAATGTAGAAAGCAAAATAGGACTCTATGGGCCAGATGTAGGTGGCCAAATAGAGAGCGCTAACACTGAAATTCGCAGAATCTCAGCGTTTGCGATCGCTATTTGGCAGCGAGCAATGTAGGTAAGTTCAAACCTACTAGCAAAATAAGGAATCGCAAATTGCGATTCCTTAAATGCAATGTAAGTAGCACAAAAGAAAGTGCACTTTAGCCTTAAGGAATCGCTAATTACCACCAACTTCAAGTTGGTGGTAATTAGCGATTTCCTTTAAAAAAGCACTTTTTTGCTTTTTTTTTAAGTGCCATGTGGCACACATTCATGCCTTTAAGGCATGTATGTGTGCCACATGTGCACACATGCACATTTCAGGGGTGCAACAGGGTGTCCTTTTGGAACCCTGGCACCTTGAAGTAGCGCCGCAATTTGCGAGTGCCTCTTGGTGACTCGCAAATTGCGAGAGCAACTCCTATTCATTCCTATGGGCCTCTTGGCCCATAGGAATGAATGGGAAGGTATATGAAGCATTCCATATAAAGTACATACAATCAG
Organism: Calotriton arnoldi; assembly: GCA_963921515.1. Lineage (NCBI taxonomy): Eukaryota > Metazoa > Chordata > Amphibia > Caudata > Salamandridae > Calotriton > Calotriton arnoldi. Next base: position 197,809 of record CAWUFW010001551.1, read on the forward strand.
GAATGGATGTTGTAATGAGTTTATTCCAATGAGAAGATCCCATCCAACAGGACACCAGACAAGGCTTCAACTGCCGCTAAGCTTAAGCCATAACAAATTCTAAGTGACATGTATTAAGTTCCAATATGACATCAGTACATCAATAGCCTCCCAGAGACACCAGGATTCCAATAGACTGATCTAATTTAAAGAGATACACCACACACCTCCCTTCCTTAATACTAACAAACATAAGCATCATTTACACATAGTCAGAAAGATAACCAGGACATTTTATAGACCTAGAGGAACAACGTGTTTTTGTTACAACAATGTTATCATCACCATTTTTCTTAGAACACTTAATTGGAGTGGCATATCTAATATCTTCCACATATCCCTTAACCACCACCACCCTGTTCAAATTCCAAATGCGGTGATCTTGGGTTTTAATTGCATTTTTAAACACTTTAATGACTTTGAGGGGTTTAAGAAACTTAGAGTTAGATTTGCTACACAGACCAGGTCGTTTAATCATAACCCAGTCACCGACGTTCACCACAGTTGTTTTAACAGCATTTCTCTTATCAAAATACTCTTTCCTTTCTTTGGCTTTATTTTCTTCTCTTTTTGTATTTCTCCCCCATCACACACACATTCTTTACCCTTGGCTAATTCATACTTATTGACCCAACCAGGTTCAACAAAAGTATTTGGAACTCTACCACGAAACAACATAAAAGGAGTTTTCCCTGTGGTACCATGAGGAGATAGTCTGTACTCTTCCACTTTCTTCAAAACTTCGGCTTTCCAATCCAAAGATAGAGATTTCGCCAAAGTAATGGTTTCTTTGAGCACTCTGTTAAATCTCTCAATCATACCATTGCTTTCCGGATGATATAAAGAGCAAGTTTTGTGAACAACACCTCTGGAAGATAAAAATCCTCCATTTCCCTTGAGATTAACTGGACACCATTGTCTGTCAAAATAGATTCCGGCATTCCTTCTCTCAAGAATAATTCTATTAAACATTTGATAATATGAGCCGAATCTATCAGGGATAAAAAGAACACCTCAGGCCATCGAGAATACATGTCTATTACCACCAAAACAAAAGTTTGTCCTCCACCATGATGAACAGGACCGAGTATATCTAAAGCAATGTCCTGCCAGGGTCGAATGGGACGTCTCCTTATGACCATGGGTTGTACCCGTGGACACTTAGATTTGTCACTCAATAAGCAAGGAATACACTCACGTACTACCCGTTCAACCAATTTATCCATACCTGGCCACCAGTAAGACATGCGTAACCTTTCTTTACTTTTGGTCAGACCGGCATGATTTGAATGCACTAAATCCACTAATTCATTCCTAAGGCTGCTTGGAGGAATTAATCTAGTTCCGCGAAACAATAATCCATCAGCTACTGATAACTCATTTCGCATGATCCAATAAGGTTTCATGCTATCAGAATAAGATCTCTTATCTGTCCAACCTTTCTGAACAAAAGAAATAACATCCTTTAAAATAGAATCCACCACTAACTCCTCCCTCCATTTTTGTTCCGAAATTATATTATGATCGACCACACATACCCATTCCTTTGAGTCATCAAACTCCTCATTTACAAGAGATTCTTTAGGAACAAGACGTGACAGAACATCAGCTATGCTATTATCAGCTCCAGGAATATATTTGAGAGAAAAACTATACTCCTGTAAACCAATAATCCACCTAGTAATCCTGGCTGAAATCAAATCTAAACCTTTTTATCGAATACCTCCACCAAAGGCTTATGGTCAGTGCGAACTTCAAAGTCAACACCCCATAAGAACTTCTTCATTTTTTTATTGCCCAAAAAACAGCAAGAGATTCTCTCTCTATCACAGAATAACGTGTTTCAGGATCTCTTAAACTCCTAGAAAGAAACATTACTGTTTGTAAACCACATGGACCATTTTGTTGTAAAACAGCACCCAACCCCTTTTCACTTGCATCAGTAACAAGGATTGGTTTGATTGAGGGATTGAAACTTTTAAGAGAGGAGCATTATCCAGTTTTTCTTTCACGGAACTGAATTCTTCTTCACATAATTTAGACCATTCAAAATCAACACCTTTACGCAATAAAGATCTCATGTTGACAGTAGAGTCAGCAAAATTCTTTACAAATTTCGCGTAGTACTCTACCATCCCTAAGAATTTCATTAATTCACTCTTGTTAGTAGGAGAACTCATATTAGTAATTGTGTCAATCAAATCACTCTTGGGTTTCACACCGTCACCCGAAATGTTATGTCCTAGATAACTTAAAGATTCAGTCCTAAACCTACACTTATCTACTTTAACAGTAAGATTGCACACACACAACCTCTCTAATACCCTACACAACCTATTATCATGTTGTTCCATATCATCCCCAAAGATAAGGATATCATCTTGATAAATACAGACACCTTTTAACTCTTTCAGCACATTTTCCATCGCTCGTTGGAATACTGATGAAGCAGATACCAATCCAAACGGCATTCTTCTAAATCTAAAAGTACCAAAGGGTGTTATGAATGACGTAAAATCTCTACATGATTCCTCAAGCTCCACTTGGTGATAAGCCGATGTTAGATCTATCGTACTGAATACTTTTGCTTCACCCAAAAGTACTAACAATTCAGTAATGTTTGGTAACGGATATCGATCAACAATCACACACTTATTGAGTTGCCTCAAGTCGATGCAGAGACGCAAATCCCCATTAGGTTTGCGTGCGGCGACCACTGGGGCCAACCATTCCGTCCCCTCTACTTCTTCTATTATTCCAGAAGCTTTGAGTTTAGCAATTTCTTTTTCATGTCATCCTTCACAGACAGAGGCACATTTCTCACTTTACAACCTATTGGCACCGAACCTTCTTTCAATTTTATCTTATGTTGATAACCTTTTAAACACCCTAACTCATTTTTGAAAACACCAGGGTATTTAATCTTAAGCTTTTGTACAAATTCATTGTCGTTTAGGTTAGACACAGAACACACCCTGTCCTTAATTTGAATAGGAGGATCGGCATTGGGATCTAAAAATACACCTAAATCTCCTTGATGTATCCAACTGATAATACTATCGCCTCTCTTAGAAACATAAATCTTACCTGACACAAATCTGTCTCTAAACTCAATAAGACCAATAAAATATCCATGCAGTTTTATAGGTTCCCCACCATAAGCTAATGGTGTGATGTCTGGCTTCATGAGTGAAATCTTTCCTTTTAATTTTGAATTATAAAATTCATTCGAAACTATAGTGATCTTTGCACCTGAGTCGAATAGTACACGAGTGCTTTCCCCTTCAACCATAATATTATCAAAAGGACAAACTTTCTTGTCAGATTCATTTTTCACCTGAACTACGATTTGTCCACATACAAAATCATTATCCCCCAAATCACTGTTGTTAGATTCATAAACCTCTACCATTTTAACTTTTGCCACAGTTTTGCTTTTACACATTAAAGAAGAATTACCCCTTCTTTTGCATTTTGAGCATATTTGACTTAATGCAGGACATTTTTATCATTAGCAAGATGCCCTACTCTACCACATCTGTAGCATCTTCGTTGTTCACTAGTGTTTCCTTTAAATTCTTCCTTGTTGACTGTAAAATAATTTTTACTGTTTTCAATTCTCTTTTGATTTTTTTCCTTAACAAGTTGAACATTTACCTCTTTAACATTGTCTTTCTTAATAATTTCAACACATTTTAAAGAGTGTTCTATTCTCTTTGCTACATTGAGAACCTCATCTAAAGTGGGTTCATCACGTAACCAAAGCTCTTCTCTAATTTTTTCCATGTTGCACCCAAACATGAACTGATCACGAATACGTTCATCAGTTAAATTTCCGAATTTACATGACGAGGCAAGCTTACGCAAATCAGTAACATACATTTCAATAGTTTCATCTTCATTTTGGGTTCTCTTGGCAAACTGATATCTTTCTAATATTGTACTTACTTTAGGTAAGTAGTGTTTGTCTAACTTTTTTATGCAAATCTCGTAATCATTTAAATCTCTTGCCTCCGCATCTGGGAGATCAGGAAGGTGATCAAACACATCCTGACCCTCTGAACCAAGACAATGGAGTAATAAAGATGACTTCCTCTCAGAACTTAGAGAAGGACCACAAACCCTGGCATACCTCTCAAACACAACCTTCCACTTTTTCCATTGAATTGTAGGAACCCCTGGATTAGACAAAAAGAAAGGGGCAGCTGTTATATTCTGCATATTAAATTTAAAGTTCTTATTATCACCAATCACTGTAAATATTTGAGAAATAAGGTTAACACAAAATTGCTTAGCTAATTGGTGGAGATAAGTTTTAAATACTAATTTTTCAATAATGAGGAGAAAACGATGTTATCGTAGTGTAGATAAGAATTCATAGTTATGAGGAAATAAATATATATATATATTTTTTTTTAACTAAGGTTGTTCACCGAAAGTACTTAAGAAACAATGATGAACAATTCAGTGTGCGTATCACTGTAGCGACACGCGTTGTTCCATGTGCTGATCTTTTACCTTGTCGTGTTGTCCGTAAATGTTTTTACCACCGATGTCAGCGCAGAGATTGTTTTGTCAAGTTGCTTAGCAACGAACACAATCCAGGAAGTTGATCGCAGAAAATGGCCGCCGTGTTACGTTACGTGCAAGTAGAACGCATGAGCGAAGGCGCTGTTACGCTGCAAATGAAACGCGCAACAGTAACCAAGACGACGATGGTATGAGTGCCTCCACTCCGTTCGGTTGGAATTCTGGTAAGCTTATTTTAATTTCTTTGACGTATAAGCTCAAACTTAAACTGTTTCAACACGAACACTTTGGGATCCAATGCCACTCCAATAAACTGAAGCACTACGAGTATTGCGCATAAATTAAAAGGCCCAAAAAAATAGGTACAGCGCATGAACTAGTATAGCGCATTAAGCCAGCTTAGGACAAGTTCACTCAGCATGAATCCAAGTTCACTCAGCATGAATCCACGATCGACACTTGCCAATTTTTTTTAAAAGCTATTAGGCACAACCTCGAACAGTATTCAACCTGGCTTCAGAATTACTGTCTCTAGAGATGAGCCCGCATCGATTTCAATGCCTCCCAACCCAAACAAGTATCAGTAGGGCGAGCATGCGGCGAAGCTCCCAATCTCAATAAATATACAGATATTCAAAGTCAGTTCCAACTGAAATCGAGATTTTTTAAAAAGAGAGTAGTATCCATCCAAAATTTTAAAATGTCTCTCACCAAATTTTCTGTGTTGAGATCTTCTTCATGGCATCAAATCCTGCCGACTACGCCAATGAAGCATTCCATATAAAGTACATACAATCAGGAATGGATGTTGTAATGAGTTTATTCCAATGAGAAGATCCCATCCAACAGGACACCAGACAAGGCTTCAACTGCCGCTAAGCTTAAGCCATAACAAATTCTAAGTGACATGTATTAAGTTCCAATATGACATCAGTACATCAATAGCCTCCCAGAGACACCAGGATTCCAATAGACTGATCTAATTTAAAGAGATACACCACAGTATTCCTTAATTGCGAATCGCAATTTGCGATTCACAATTAAGGAATATTAAGGAATCGCTAAAAATATAGCGATTCCTACCTACATGGCATTTTGCGATTCCTTAATAGCGATTCCCTAAAAATCGCTATTAAGGAATCGCAAACATGCATTTACCTACATCTGGCCCTATGATACTAAATTAGCATCCTGTCTAAATCCAGTGAGTTTAATCAGAAATAAACGAAACCGCTCCTGGATGATTCAAGATAGCAAACACAAGGGGATGATGGACGGAGCGCTGAAACTTTTCAGACACCACCCCCAGTCACAGATCTGGGTTGAATCCATCATCGTTCTTTAGCTCACTCTAAGGGCACAAGCCAGGCTTCAGGCAGCAGGGCAGTTGTGGTATCTTAGCATTGTGGAATCTTTGGTTACAGAACTTTAAATCCCAGGGTTCTGTAACCAAGGGTTGCTGAGGCATTCAACTGGAACTTGATCGGGAGTTGGAGGCTTCTCCAAGGTCTCTGCGGCTGGGGTTTCTGTACGGAGAAGATTACATTAAAATCTATTTCCTAAATATATTGTTTCAGGTGTCTTCAACTTAACATTTGGCGACGAGGGGCAAAAATAACATTGATTCCTCGCACATTCTATGAGGATACATTGAAAGACAAAGTTAAACTTAGTAAACCGGACGTCAAACCTCGTGGATATGGTGGGGAACCAATAAAGCTGGCAGGATTCTTTTGGGGTACGATAGAATTCAAAGACCGTATGATACCTGGTAAAATATATGTATCTGTAAAGGGTGATTCGTTGATAAGTTGGATACATCAACGTGATCTTTATGTATTTCTTGACCCAAATGCTAGTCCCTCAGTGTGTGTGAAAGAGATTCCATCAATTTGCAGTGTTAAAAGCGGATGTGATGATGTGTTGGATGAATTTGCTGATGTCTTTCGTGATGAACTTGGGTGCTTGAAGAACTATGTCCATGAGATTAGACTCAAAGCCAATGCTCACTCAAAGGTAGCTAAGGTCAGGAATGTGCCACAAGCAGTTAAAGAAAGTTTAAAGTTAGAATTGGACAAGTTGATTGCTCGAGGGATAATCAAAGAGGTGGAAGCATCCCAATGGTTGGCTCCGGTCGTTATAGCCCGTAAGGCCAATGGCGATGCAAGATTATGCATTGACTTGAGAGAATTGAATAAAGCAGTCATTGTTGATCATTATCCCCTCCCTAATATCAGTGAAATGTTGTGTTTGCTTAATGGTGCGAAACATTTTTCCTCCTTAGACCTCAGTTCAGCATATCACCAAATCATGTTGACTGACTCATCACAAGATCTTACATCCTTTGTCACCCCTCATGGTACGTTCAAATTTCTGAGGATGCCCTTTGGGCTCATTTCAGCAGCTTCTGTGTTCCAAAGGGCTATGGAAAGAGTGTTGAAGGGTGTGTGTGGTGTAAAGGTTTATCAAGATGACATTTTGGTGTCAGGGTCCAACGTACGAGAACACAATGAAAGGTTAGGTGAGGTACTTGAAAAGCTACAAAAAGCAGAACTTACTTTAAAACGAGGAAAGTGCAAATTCAATGTACATGAAATAGAATATTTAGGGCATCTTATCACTACATCTGGTATCAAGCCTAAGAAAGGATTGGTAGACACAATCAAAAATCTTTCCTCTCCACAGTGCAAAGAGGAACTAGTAAAATTCTTGGGCATGGCCGAGTTTTACAACAAGTTTGTTCCAAAATTTGCGGAGAGAACTGTCTCACTTAGGTCGCTTTTAAAGAAAGGTGTAGATTTCAAGTGGACTGACTGCTGTGAGAAAGAATTCTTGGATGTCAAGCTAGGATTAGAGGATGCCTCTGATTTGGGAAGCTTTGATGCTAATGATGACATCATTATAATCACAGATGCCAGCTCCAAAGGGTTGGGGGCTGTTTTGTTGCAGAGATCTGAAGGAGTTTACAGAACCATCTTATTTTTGTCTCGTGGACTTAGGGGTGCTGAACTCAGTTATTCAGTCATTGAAAAGGAAGCTCTTGGCATTTTTTGGGCTGTTAGGAAGTTGAGGAAATTTTTGTGGGGCCGCAAATTTGAAATTAAAACAGATCATAAACCACTTAAAGAAGTGTTTGTGAAGAAGGGGCTTGATCAGATTTCGAGTCGCATCAGAAGATGGGTGGTTGCACTTCAAGAATTTGAATTTACTCTCACGCATGTACCTGGAGCTAGCAACTTGCAATCAGATTGTCTTTCTAGGCTGCAAGATAATCTTGTTACAGATGAAATGTTGGAAGAAGATTTTGGGGGAGAAGATTTTGAAGACGAAGTGAAAGTTTGTGTTGTTACTGAGGGCATTGTACAAGAAGAAGAATGGAAGAGTATGCTACAAGATGATGAAAGTCTGCAATATGTAGTGAAGGGTGTTTCTGGAAGGATGGTCAAACAGAAACAAGAGTGATCATCATGCTGTGGGGTATTGGGAGGTGCGCAATGAACTGTCCGTGGCTGATGGTGTACTGTTTAGAGGTAGCAAACTCATTCCACCACTGTGTTTGCGGGAGAGATTAGTTAAGAGTGCCCATGCCAGTCACATGGGAATATCTAAGACTAAAGAGAGAATCAGGGAGGGATATTGGTGGCCCTCCATGGACCTAATGATTGAAAGAGAAGTGCGTGACTGCATTGAGTGTGCACATAGTGACAAAGTCTTGAAATGCAGAGATCAACCCATGAAGATCAGAGAACAACCCTCTGGTCCATGGATTGATATTGCTTTAGACATACTTGGGCCTGTAAAAATAGGATCTCGTGATCAGTATGTGTTGGTATGTATTGACATGTATTCTCGCTGGCCTGAGATCAAGATGGTAAATTCTATTGAGTCTAAGGATGTGCTGAATTTTCTAGATGAGATTTTTGAGAGAGAAGGATTTCAAACTAGTATCCTCACTGATAATGGGGTACAACTGACTTCTGTGATGGTGGAGGAGTATCTGAGTACAAGGGGAATCAAGCATAAAAAGGCCGCACTTTATCACCCGGAGGCCAATGGAGTTGTTGAATGTTTTATAAAAGTGTTGAAGGAATGTTTACAACAATCCTTGATGTGTGGAGTGAGTTGGGAAGAAGGTATGAAGACTCACCCCTCATTCCTCTACCGGGGTGTCCCCTTTCAGATTGTTCAAAGGGAGGTTGCCCAGTTCTGAAGTTGTGCCGGCTTGGGTCATTGAAAAGAGGGCTTTGGTTGGTGAAAATGTTTCTGATGTTAGTGGGTGGAAACAAAAAAACAAGAAAAGAAGTTGAAAGCCAAGCTGTGCTATGACAGACATAAAGCTGTTAAGAAAACAGATGTGAAGGTGGGGGACTGGGTGTAGTATATGGGTGTTAGGGATATCATTGGTAGGTACGTGCTTTATTGTTTATAGAGTTTAGATTCTCTTCTTGTGAATTCCACGTTCTATGTTCTACCTTTAGGTCAGATGCTGCCCTCTCTTCGAGAGTGAACTGTTAGTCCTACGGGTTGGCAATAAAGGATATTCTTCTACTACAATTCCTCTTGTGTGATTCCTTCACCTAATGCTACACTGGGTAAAGATCAAATTTCCTAGAAGAGATGGGGGACTGTCTAAGTTTGAACAACCGTGCATGATAATAAAAATACTACAATTTCTCTTGTGTGATTCCTTCACCTAATGCTACAGAAAATTGGCGACGACTTGGGATGCCAACCCCGGACCCACAGCGAGTTTCCGTTTCTTTTGGTTATCCTGACGCTCATCTTTGAACCCTCATCGACGACGCACCAGTGAAACCAACCCAGAAAAACGCATGGGAACTTTTACTGCTTCAGCGATCTACTACTTCAATTATTTCACTAAGTGAGTGCTCGCTTTGATGTCAGTCGGGTAAATTAGCGTGGATATTTTTTTTATTTCCAACGCTCATGTTACCATTACCGTTGCCCGCATTATTTGAACTGGCTCGCACTCACCCACAGTGTCAGCATTCTACTGCTACTCCCGCATTCTACTGCTATTCCGGCATTCCTACGTTCTCTTGCTGGTGATTGTTGACGATTCGGCGCACACCCAAGGTACTCTGGGATTCCTTGTGGGTCACGCTGCGTGACCTCTACGTGCCGCCATATTGTTTCTTCGTATTACCTAGCAACGCTCCTGTTCTCTTCGTGTCAATATCAAGCACGATCTACGGAGCTTCTTTTCTTCATGCCGGATGAGGCGACTTCATCTTACGCCACCATTTCACCCCAGCGCATCAGTTAGAATTATCGAGTGGATGCTGGTTGGTTACTTCTATATATATATTTGTTTTACTTCTCCTTTCATATTACTGTGCATATTTTAGTGAACATGGAGAGAAGTTCTGAAGGGACATCGTCCTCTCCTAACGTGGTTAACAGTTTAGTTGTCGGTATCAATTTGAACACTCCTAAAGAGTTTCTTACTAACCCAGGTGAGCCTATTGTCAAGTGGGAAGATTGGAAAGCGTATTTACTCAATTATATTGCCACTTTAGAAGACAATAGTGGTGTTCTCTCACCTGACAGAAAGAAAAGAATTCTTATGCATTGTCTTGGACCGGAGGGTCTGAGAGTTTACAACCAAATGCAGAAAGTGGAAAGAGCGGGCGATGTTGATGTTTTTAAGTGTGCTATTATGGATTTGGATAATCATTTCTCCCCCATCGTATGCGTAGCCATTTCCAGACATACATGCTATAAAAGGAAACAACAACCAAATGAGTCCATCGAGGATTATACTTCTTGTTTAGAAACTTTGGCGATTCCTTGTAAATTCGGAACACTTCACGATGACATGATAAGAGACCAATTGGTTGTATGTCAAAAAAATAAAAGTATACAAGACAAACTCTGGATTGAAGGAGACTCTTGCCTTAAGGATATAATTATTCTTATAAAAAAGCAGAACTATCTGAAAGGAGCGCTAAGGCCATTTCAACTAGTTCAGAGAAACTTTCAGTCAGTCTTGTGTCATCTAAACCTAAGGGAAAACCTTACTTAACTGTTCCGCAAGTTAACCACAAGTGGTCTGATAAAAGTACTTCTAAATCTCAAGGAAATGTTTATAATTTTGCATGTTACAGATGTGGCAGCACCAAGCATAATGCCAGTTTTGACAAGTGTTTTGCTAGATCTACTAAATGCCTCAATTGTGGTGTAGTAGGCCATTTGGCTAAAGTTTGTAGAAGGAAAGTGAGTAAAAAATCCAACCAGGTCGCTTGCCTCACTGAAAATTCAGATTCTTCGGAAAGTGATTCCGTGGATTCTGAAGGTATTCATCCTACCTCTATTTCTACTCCCAATTTAAAAAAAGTCGTTCTTAATATCACTGACTCTGACAATAGTAAACCTTTGTGCATAATCAATTTTGGAGGTATTCCTTTGCAGGTGGCTGCTGATTCCGGATCGCCTTTCACAATTATTGCTCGTTCCATTTGGGATGAGAAGTTTGTATGTGTTTTAGGTTCACACTTAGAATCCTCAGATATCAATCCTGAAAGTTTTACAGGTGAAAAAATAAATGTACTAGGTTATCGTTTACTTAAATTTCAATTTAAAGGAAGACAAGCATATTGTAAACTTTATGTTGCTTTTGATGGTCCCTCAGTTTTAGGTTGGAAGGACCAAAAGGCTTTGAATATTATTCTGGATCCTAATAGCCCTGAACAGGTTTTGGTGGCTTGCGAGAGTGAAGACACAAAAAAATGGGTTTTGAGCGAATTTAAAGAAGTGTTTAATGGGAAAATTGGTAAACTTAAAGGCTTCACTCATCTCATTAGGGTCAAGCCTTCTGCTATTCCCAAAATTTATAAAGTGCGCAATATTCCATTAATTGCAAGAGAGGAAGTTAAACTTGAGTTGCTAAAGCTACAAGATGCTGGCATTATTGAACCCATAGAGGCGTCTGAGTGGATTTCTCCGTTAGTGGTCGCTAGACGATCCAATGGAAAGATTCGTTTGTGCGTTGACCTCAGAAGCTTAAATGAAAGTATCATTGTAGACCAATTTCCTCTCCCGAGGATTGATGAAATGCTTTCAATGACCAGAGGTTCAAAGTGGTTTTCCACTATCGACCTTTCCTCGGCATATCACCAAATTGTTCTACATCCTTCTTGCAGAAACCTCACCTCTTTCTGTACCCCTTTTGGTTGCTACCAATTTCGCAGAATGCCCTTTGGTTTAGCTTCTGCAGCTGCTGTTTTTCAGAGGTTGATGACTCAGTTATTTGGTGATATGCCGGGCATTACGTTATTTCAAGACAACATCCTCATTATGGGCCAAAATAGGTCTGACCATGATGAGCGTTTAAGAAAGGTTTTGAAGGTTTTAATGTCCAAAGGCTTAACAGGTGAAATCTCAAAATGCAAGTTTGCTGAACGCAGTGTAACGTATTTAGGGCATGAAGTAAGCTGTAAGGGTATCAAACCCAAAGCCAAACTTATTGATGCTATTGTTGATGCACCAGCGCCTAAGTCCAAGGATGATCTGAGGTCATTTTTGGGCTTAGCGGAATTTTATGCTAAGTTTGTTGAGAACTTTTCAGAAAAGACTCATCCTATGAGGTTTCTTTTAAAGAATAAGGTCAGTTTTGATTGGTCCTCTGAATGCCAACAAGCTTTTCTTTCTATTAAACAAGCCATCAGTAAAGCTCCTTGTTTACAAGGTTTTGACCCGTCAGCTGACACATGTGTTACCACTGATGCGAGTTCAAAGGGGTTAGGTGCTGTCCTCACTCAGTTTGATGGAGATAATAAGGAAACCGTCATTGCTTTCGCTTCTAGGTCGTTATCTCCCTCAGAAGAAAAATATTCGGTAATTGAGAGAGAAACGTTAGCCTGCGTTTGGGCTTTGGAGCATTTTAGAAAATTTTTATAGGGCAGGCATTTTGTTTTAAGGTCTGATCATAAACCTTTAACTAAACTTCTCACAACTGAAGGTTTATCCAAAGCCACTTCCAGAATTGCTAGATTTTCATTACGACTTCAAGATTTTTGTATATTATAAAGTATGTTCCTGGCGTTAAGAATAGAACTGCTGATTTTTTTAGCAGAATGGCTTTGCCTCTAACTGAGATTGATTGCAACGCATGGAGCGAATTTTCTGTTGCTAATGTTTCTTATGTTGATGTGTTGCAAGGTAGCATTGATCGTGCGGAGTGGTTAGAAGCTGAAAGCGAGGATGTTAATCTCCTCAATGTTAAATCCAAAGTTATTAACGGTTGAAAGAAGGAATATTGAAATAAGAGGATTCTGGGAGGTGAGAAATGAATTAAGTATTGATGATCAATTTTTGGTTAGAGGTGATAAGGTGGTACCTCCTTTGTCCTTAAGAAAGAAAATCATCAGTTTATGTCATGATGGTCAGTCTGGCATCACGCGTACTAAGCAGAGACTTAAAGCTTTATATTGGTGGCCAGGTGCGAATGTGGCTGTGGAACGATTTGTAAGAGAATGCGTAAATTGTGAAATTGCAGATAAGTCTCATAAAACTCTTAATCCCCCTTCTTTTCCTTTGCATTGTCCAAATTCTCCTTGGCAGGAGGTTGCTTTGGATTTCATGGGTCCTATTGTGTGGCAGGACGGTTCTACTAAATACATTATTGTTCTTGTGGACGTGTTCTCCAAGTGGTTTGAGTTAAGTATAGTGGAAAGTGTCAATTCTATCACTGTTATAAAATTTTGGGACTCTGTGTTTCTTAGGGAAGGTTTTCCTGCATATATTCTTACTGATAATGGTGTCCAATTTAAATCTAATGATATGGTCCGTTATCTACGCTCTTCTGGGACTGAACAAAAATTTTCGGCACTTTATAGTCCCACTGGGAACAGTGTTGTAGAAAGAATTAACAGGACTATTAAAGGGATTATTCAACTTTCTAATAAATCGGGTTTGTCTTGGGATGATGAGTTGGTGAAAATGACTTGGTCTTACAGAGTTACTAGTCATTCTTCTTTAGGTTGTAGCCCATTCTCCGCCATGAGGGGTAGAATTCCGTTTTCAAAGGAAAATCCTAGTTGGATGAATAGGAGTAGGTGTGTTCATTCTGATTGGGATAGTATTAAGCATCATATTAAAATTTCTCAATCTAAGAATAAGGCTTATTTTGATGCAAAACACGGTAGCAAACCTTGTGATCTTTCTGTTGGTGATTGGGTTCGTGTTAAACTTGCTAAGAAAACTCCCAAAGGGGATAGCAGGTTTAGTGAAACTCATCAAGTTGTCAAAGTCAATAATAATACTGCAGTCCTTGACAACGATGAAGTTTGGCATATGAACCGTTTGGCTATTAGTAAAAATGTTTCACAAGAAAATGTTTCACAGGATGTGACTATGCCTACCACTACAAAGAATTATTGGTGGATGTTGGAATGTGATCAGTGTTCTGACTCGTGCAATCTTCAAACTTCTGATCACGACAGTTTCCAACCATGCTCTAATGATTCTATTCCAGGAGCTTTATCTACTGCACAAGATATTTCTGATGAAAGAGCTTCCTCAGGTTTTCAGGTTGTCTCACAAGATTTGTCTCAACCTGTTTCCATTCAAACTTCTGTGCCTGTTGAAGGTTGTTCTACATTTAACGAATCTGAACCAAAAACTTCTAGCGGAAGGGTTATTAAGAAACCTTCCCGTTTTGATGATTTTATATGTGAATACATTTTTTTTTTGTTGTTGTTTGTTTTTTTGTTATTTCATTAGGAGGAGGGATGTGTAGTATATGGGTGTTAGGGATGTCATTGGTAGGTACGTGCTTTATTGTTTATAGAGTTTAGATTCTCTTCTTGTGAATTCCACGTTCTATGTTCTACCTTTATTTACAGAATGTGGAATCTTTAGGTCAGATGCTGCCCTCTCTTCAAGAGTGAACTGTTAGTCCTGCGGGTTGGCAATAAAGGATATTCTTCTACTACAATTCCTCTTGTGTGATTCCTTCACCTAATGCTACACTGGGTAAAGATCAAATCTCCTAGAAGAGATGGGGGACTGTCTAAGTTTGGACAACCGTGCATGATAATAAAAATGTTTAGAAATGCAGTTAAGACAAGTGACAACAGAATTTGGAACCTCAACAGGGTTGCCAAGGGTAGTCCGACGTCAGGGAGTGTTTCCTCGTCCAAGGGGTTGGTTGAAGACTCAGAGCTGAGTAGTCGCCCCAAACGTGTATGCAAACGCCCGGTTCGTTTGAGTGACTATGTTTGATTTTGTGACATCATGCAACTATTCTGTGTCTTTATCATTCTTGTGTTATTGTACATATTTGTTATTTTTTTCATTTTGTGTTCTCTTTACATTTTCAATTGTTATATAAGAAAGGGGGGTAATGTGGTATCTTAGCATTGTGGTATCTTTGGTTACAGAACCTTAAATCCCAGGGTTCTGTAACCAAGGGTTGCTGAGGCATTCAACTGAAATTTGATCGGTAGTTGGAGGCTTCTCCAAGGTCTCTGCGGCTGGGGTTTCTGTACGGAGAAGATTACATTAAAATATATTTCCTAAATATATTGTTTCCGGTGTCTTCAACTTAACAGCAGTCCTCTGAAGTACACAGCAGGCCACAAGCAGCTGTGAGTTTCTCTGAGTATGAGCTATGAGGCTCTTTCTGCAGGTCCAGAAGTGACCGAAAGAGTGAGTCTTAGGGCCCCATTTTTATACCTAGTGGCAGCTTTGAAGTGGAAGAAAATTCTACAGTTTTCCCCCACACAGAATTGTCTAAAAATTCAAGATAGTGCCAGGATACCATTGACGGTGATAGTGCCCTTTACAAATACATGTGACAGAACATAACATAATGTAACATAACATAACAGCGAGATGCTAAGGAGTGTGCCCTTGTCCACCATGTGAAAAGGCACTGAGTAATGCTGCAACATCAGCTCTTAGAGCATGGCCTTTACCAGCAGTAGAAAGAGTGACCCAGAGGGCATCCAATATGTCATCAAAGGTCCTGGTGATCCATGTGAAGAACTAGTCGTATTATTGAAAGTTGCCCACGAAGCACAAGTTATCAATGAGCCAAAGATCACCTGGATCTGCACTGTCTTAGAGCCGAGGAGGAAACTGACAGAGACATCAAAGGATCCTGCGGAACATCCTTCGTCAAACTGGATTGAGAGAGAATCATCTCAACAAGGATTGTCTTTGAGGTGACACCATGTGACCTTCAGAGTAACCTGCCCACACAGGAATATCTGTGGAGCAGGGAGAGGGATTGAGACCACATGAGGTAGATGGTGGATCTCTTAGGGATGAGAGAGATCTCACAAATAGAGATCTGGTTTACACCAGGGCATATAGAGTTGTATAGTAACAAAGAGTGGTGATCAGATAGGACTGAAGAAGGGCCCAAAGGTTTGAAATGATGCTTAAATTGATTGTCCGCACAATTAGTTAGCTCAGGATATTAAGTAAAATGTTCCTCCATAATTAGCAATCTTCCTTCTCTTTGGAAGGAACTGAAGCAAATAATGGTCTGATTAGTCCAGAGATCTTTAAATCAGATGCTCAGCTTTGGCGAAGAGACATATTGAAGTTGAAGAGCTCACGAAAGGGAGGACCACGGGGTCAGTCTAATTCACGACAATCTGATCAGAAGAAATGAGATGGAAAATAAAGCAATTACCAAACTCATTGCATTAACATTGTCGTGAGCAGGAACGGTATGTGCTGATTTAAATCAAAAGACGACAGACGTACGCAGCATTTTAAAGATTGGGTCTGAAGTCAAGTGAAACCTCGGCAACTAACGCGGTGGAGGAAAAATGAGCTGAGGACTTTGCCAGAGCTGTGCCGGCTCTCATTGTGCGCGTTGGGGCTCTGCCTTCCTTCTTTTCTGTCTCATTTTCATTATACCAAGAGTGAACGATAGCCTTTTATTCACTATTATATTATTAAAAAATGCTGACCCGTGCGTAGATTTTGCAGCAGCCTTAGGACGTGAATCCGTCTGATGGCTAGCACAGGTGCATTGAGTGTGTCTGTGCCAGCCATCCTACAGATTGTCCAGGGTGGGCAAAGTGCAAGCCCAGGCCTAGCTGCCACCCCATTGGTGCTGCCCTGCAGCATTACCCACACAGGTGGTTCCGGTGGCTTTAAGTTTAAACCCTTTACTGTCACTGGCGAACCATTGGATCAGCGTAATTCTGGCTCCACCCTTTCCAAATAGATTAGGCCACATATCTGTTTACTTATGGCCTCATGTAGTTCTGTGATGTAATCTGATTAATGAGGTGTAGTGCACTTGAACCAATATAGAATGTGCATTTATCGTGTAATCTCGAAGTTTGTATGTGTGTGCGCATTAACGTCTTCCTTTACAGTAACAATGAATTGCAGTTCTCATATATATCTGCATATGTGTGGTTTGAATAACATTGTTAATTCTTATGTACTCACGTATCCATTTGAATAACACATTGTATTTATTTTCTAACGGGACATGTATCTATTTGAATAGCATTCTGCCTTTATAATGTGACTGTCTATGTATCTGTAATCACGCAGTTACAACGTGTATTGAGATGTTTGCTATACTAAAATTGGCCAAAGGCCTTAAGTATTTGAATTTCGCAAAGTTTAACCTTCAACGTTAATATTTGCTTCGGTGCAACATTTTTCTCTCCTCTGCAGGTGCAGTGGCATGGGCTACTGAATAAAGAAAGGCACATTGTGTGAAAGACCCAGGGAAGTTTGAAAGGAGTACTCTGGCCAAGGACGATAAGACTAACAAACGAAGGGAGGACTGTCTGTGCGGAATGAGGAGATGGGTGGAATCCAAAGACACTCTGAATATGAGGACCATAGAAGGGAGTCGTGAGTGTAGCTGCCAAAAAGTATTGTTTGAAGGTGGACACTAACAAGACTTTTCATATGGGATTCTAGAGGGTTCTTTCTGTGGGTATAATTGATGGGGTGGGTGGTAAACTCCGCTACACTGGTGCAGTTCATGGAGTTTTGTCATTGTGTGCTACACTTGGAGAGTGGAGTTTGGCAAAAACTCCGCTGGTAGAGCGGAGTTCACTGGCGTCCCCCATGTTCACCCTTAGACATAATGCCCAGAGGCCTACCAATCACCAACAATGTTTCTCTGACATGGTGGCCGGGCTGTGAGAGATGGGCAGCTAGTGGCTAGTGTATTCCTGTGCTGCTAAGAATGTCGACTTCTAGCCTGACTCTCCCATGAGCCTGCAGTCTGGCTAGCAGATACTGCGCAGGCGTAAACTGAACAGGCATATGAGGACCATTTCAGCCCAACAAGTGTAGATGCTCACGGCAGCTGGACCCTCTCCATGCATCCCTTTCTGCCTTTCAAGTGTCACACAGGAAGTCCCTGGCTGCTGGGGCACATAGAGGATCTCCAGCTGTCCCCCATGCCCCCTCAGAGCCCATTCTCAGTTTGAGCCCCCATACAGTGTAAACCAGCTGCCCCAACTATCAAAGGTGGTCGCTGCCGTCTCCTACCAGCTTCGGAACAGCAGCCCATTGTGAGGCACACTGAGGAGAACCGGGAGAGAGCCAGGCGGGGGCACACATGGACTCCATGGCCACGTCGCCCGGCGACAGCACGGCCCCCAGGGGCGCTGAAAAGGAGGGGGTCTTTTTGTGCCCCCCGCAGTTGGATCCTTGTTGCTGTGGACAGCAGGGCAAAAGCTAGAGTCAGTGCCAGTGAGAATGTGGCCTTCCGCACCTGGCATCTGGCTACCGGGGATCAGGGATTCCGCACCCTGGTGGGCAGCCTTCTCTGGGAATCTGGCTGCACTGCTTGCTCACCAGATGCCCACAGGCATCTGGAGTGTGCGGGTCTTCTCTTCATCAGCGCCAACCCAGAAGGTCTGTGAAAGATAAGGGAAGAGAGCATCTGTGGGGTCAGGCAGAGGAGGAGATGTACCCTAGTGGCTAAACTGCAGCCTGTGAATCAGGGGACATGGCATTTAATCTTGGCTTCCTTCATTCCACAGACGTGTGATCCTGGGCATCTCACTGTTCTTATGCCTCAGTTCAAATGTCTATCAACCCCAGGTGCGCTTCAAGCCTTTCTGTTCACTACATGCACTCAATACAACCAATCCTCAGAGGTTTTCCTGAGCTGGGCATAGTCTCCCTTTCTCCCTCTTCCAACAGGTGCAGTAAAAACAAGCATCGGCGCCTTGCTCAGGCGCACCTTGCACCTCTCAGCCCACGCGAGCGATGCACCTGCAGCTAAGGCAGCTTTCACAAAGTATTTCTGGCAACTTTTCTTCCAGTGATATTATGAACGAGGCGTTTCTGTGCCAAGTGTACCACTTAACACTTCTTTCAGGTACTTGTCCCAGTCCCCAATGCTTAACAGATCATGAAACCATAAGAGGGACAGGGGCGGCTGGTGACATTTGAAAGTGGTAGGACGTAAAAGTTTTCTATGAGTGCCCGGAGGCGAGCGAGTGTAGCTAGCGAGTCCAGCCACCATATTGTGGGGTTCGGGGAGATTTGGGGGGAAAAAGAGCAGGCAAATGGTGCATTTAAGTAAATTTGAGGAAGCAAGAGAGTTGATAAAGCAATTGTGAAAGTGTAGTTATGAAATAAATAAAGAGATTTCATATGATAATGATGTAGGTAGCTTAAAAAAGCATGCACCTTTAATTCCAGCCACATGCACATCATGTTTTTCCACTTAAACAAGCCTGTTTTGCTTTCAAGATGCCCGCGCGTTCCCTTGTGTGCAAGGAATGGGTGCTTCTTTCTCGCTCATAGAATATAGATATCATCAGTCTAGTAGAGAGTGGTGGGTGAGAGGAGAGAGAATGTAGAGCCAGGAAAGGGGAGCTGGGTGGACAGAGACCTAGAAAGGTAGAGGGATGTGGGTGAGAGGAGAGAGTGTGCAGAGAAAGGAATGGGGAGCTGGGTGGACAGAGAGAAAAGACCACGATACTCAGAAGGGATTCATGAATCCGAAATTCAAATTTGGTTCACCCCGGACTAGCTGTGCAGCATTCACAAAGCGTGCAGACACTGCCCTGTGGGTGCTCAGAGACTGTCCTCAGTGTGCAGACACGCCCTGTGTGTGCTCAGAGACTGTCCATAGTGTGCAGACACTGCCCTGTGTTTCTCCAGAGACTGTCCTCGGTGTGCAGAGACTGACTGTCCTCGGTGTGCATGTGCTCTCCTAAGTGTGCAGAGTTTGTACTCGGCCGTACTGCCCCGCCCGTCCGCAGGTTCAGAGACGGTTCTCAGTGTGACGATGTTGTGTTCGTGTACGTCCCGCCTCGGTGTGCCGGAGTCTGCACTCTGTGTGCAGGGTCCCCACTCTGTGTGCAGGGTCCCCAGTGAGTAGGGAGTGCCTCGGTGTTCACAAGCGGCCCCAGTATGCATGGTTTGTACACGCGGAGCCAGCCATCCTTCAGTGGAGATGGTGTGCGTGCCCCGTGTGCACAGCCAGCGTGCAGACACCTTGTCCTGTAACATGCCGCCAGGGCGATGCGAGGTGCTGCGTTCGCTGACTCACGTGTGTCACTGGGTTTGTCTGAGAACAGATACTTGTAAAAGAAGAATGTGTAAACACATCTTCCGCATTCCCCCCTCGGCCATGCGTGCACATTCCTCCTGTGGGCTCGTGCCTGCACATTCCCCCCTCGTCTCGTGCACATTTCCCCCTCGTCTCATGCACATTTCACCCTCGTCTCGTGCACATTCCGCCCTCGTCTCGTGCACATTCCGCCCTCGTCCAGTGCACATTCCTCCTGTGGGCTCGTGCGTCAACATTGCTCCCTTGGTCTCATGTGTGCACATTCCACCCTCGTCTCCTGCACCCCCCCGTCTCGTGCACAGCCCCCCCGTCTCGTGCACATTCCTCTTTCACTATCTCGTCGTGAACAGTGGGCTCACGCGAACCTTCCACCGCCGACCTGTGTGCAGTGTGGGCCCCGAGGCTCTCGCACTTCGCAGGACATGGCGGCTCTCTGCAGGCCACATTTTGCTCCTCGTTTGATCTTGTGTCTACGTTTATTTCGGACGCAGCTGAGGTCCCTGCAGGGCATTCGGGTGTGACCGTTCTGGACACAGCAAGATCCAATTGTTGGTGGTTCCGGCTAAATCTTTCCTACACAATTCCTATTTTGGGCATAGCTTAACCCCTTGTGTGGCAGTTTGGGGTAGGATGTTTAGGCTCATGTAGCGCTTCTTGGCTCAGATAAGGCGCCGGTAAGGAGAGTACCGGCACTTCACAGTACGACTGTTTTGGACACAGTTTGGGACTCTCTTCCTTTTATCCCAATCGCTAGAGCAGCCGACACCAGATGGAATAACAGATCTGCAGTCGCGGCTCGGGGGAGGAGGGATGGGGGGGGTGTCGCGCGGGGGTGGGGGAGTTACGTTTTAAAATAATTAAAAGAAATCCTTAATCCTACCTGAGCAGCAGGTCTGCCGTCCGCGCTGCCTCGGGTCCGTTGGCGCCTACAGCCCCTCTCAGCCAATCCTGGTGCTGCCAGCAGCGCCAGGATTGGGTTAGGGCACGGTTAGTACTCGCCCGCCTGCCCATTAGGAGACCGAGGTTTGAGCCTTTGCTCAACCCTCGCTCTCCTAATGTGCATGCGCAAGCCAGTGCAAACACAAGTGCGCATGACTGGGCACGGCGTGAAAATTCGATGCCCTTCCCCACTCATGCGCACTTGTGCTGCTGCCTGTTGCTCCTGGTCCGTCTGACAATCATGTCAGTCAACATGACGCAGGACCGCCCACCCCCTTCAGACTCTGAAGGGGTGGGCGGTCTGACGTCATGCTGACTGACATGATTATCAGTTCTCCTCGAGCGTCTTTGAACTTCAGTAAACTGATTCAGTTTACTGAAGTTCAAAGACGCAGAGGGAGCTGCGGGCGGGGGGGCTATGCCCCAACGCCCGAATGGACGCACCGCGCCTGAAGAGGGATGCAAAGTTCAGCAATATTTAAGGTTGCCGAGCAATACTCCACTGCGCGCAGAACTCCACGGAATTCGACTGAGGGTTTTGGTAACTCAGAGGCATTCACTCCGCGAGCTCTGCCCAGGCCTAACAATTGAGCAACATACGTAAGCTTGGTTTGGATTCCTTTCAGACTTGGAGAGGTACAGACATCTTTGCAACATTTCTGTTGTGTGGCTTCATGATACACAATATTCTTTCTTTAGTGAACTTCTATAGAAGTTCTGCTCTGCTGACCCCTTTCTACTTCATTGGATATAATTCGGGTTTCCGCAGCTAGCATTAATTAGTGTAGGTTAGTTAAGGAGAATTAGCATTCTCTCATGCATCCAGGCGCGGTGCGTCCATTCGGGCATAGCCCCCCCGCCCGCAGCTCCCTCGGCGTCTTTGAACTTCAGTAAACTGAATCAGTTTACTGAAGTTCAAATACGCCGAGAGAACTGACAATCATGTCAGTCAGCATGACGTCAGACCGCCCACCCCCTTCAGAGTCTGAAGGGGGTGGGCGGTCCTGCGTCATGTTGACTGACATGATTGTCAGACGGACCAGGGGCAACAGGCAGCAGCACAAGTGCACATGAGTGGGGAAAAGCATCGAATTTTCGCGCCGTGCCCAGTCATGCGCACTTGTGTTTGCACTGGCTTGCGCATGCCCATTAGGAGAGCGAGGGTTGAGCAAAGGCTCAAACCTCGGTCTCCTAATGGGCAGGCGGGCGAGTACTAACCGTGCCCTAACCCAATCCTGGCGCTGCTGGCAGCGCCAGGATTGGCTGAGAGGGGCTGTAGGCGCCAACGGACCCGAGGCAGCGCGGACGGCAGACCTGCTGCTCAGGTAGGATTAAGGATTTCTTTTAATTATTTTAAAACGTAACTCCCCCACCCCCGCGCGACACCCCCCCCATCCCTCCTCCCCCGAGCCGTGACTGCAGATCTGTTATTCCATCTGGTGTCGGCTGCTCTAGCGATTGGGATAAAAGGAAGAGAGTCCCAAACTGTGTCCAAAACAGTCGTACTGTGAAGTGCCAGTACTCTCCTTACCGGCGCCTTATCTGAGCCAAGAAGCGCTACATGAGCCTAAACATCCTACCCCAAACTGCCAAACAAGGGGTTAAGCTATGCCCAAAATAGGAATTGTGTAGGAAAGATTTAGCCGGAAGCACCAACAATTGGATCTTGCTGTGTCCAGAACGGTCACACCCGAATGCCCTGCAGGGACCTCAGCTGCGTCCGAAATAAACGTAGACACAAGATCAAACGAGGAGCAAAATGTGGCCTGCAGAGAGCCGCCATGTCCTGCGAAGTGCGAGAGCCTCGGGGCCCACACTGCACACAGGTCGGCGGTGGAAGGTTCGCGTGAGCCCACTGTTCACGACGAGATAGTGAAAGAGGAATGTGCACGAGACGGGGGGGCTGTGCACGAGACGGGGGGGTGCAGGAGACGAGGGCGGAATGTGCACACATGAGACCAAGGGAGCAATGTTGACGCACGAGCCCACAGGAGGAATGTGCACTGGACGAGGGCGGAATGTGCACGAGACGAGGCGGAATGTGCACGAGACGAGGGGGAAATGTGCATGAGACGAGGGGGAAATGTGCACAAGATGAGGGGGGAATGTGCAGGCACGAGCCCACAGGAGGAATGTGCACGCATGGCCGAGGGGGGAATGCGGAAGATGTGTTTACACATTCTTCTTTTACAAGTATCTGTTCTCAGACAAACCCAGTGACACACGTGAGTCAGCGAACGCAGCACCTCGCATCGCCCTGGCGGCATGTTACAGGACAAGGTGTCTGCACGCTGGCTGTGCACACGGGGCACGCACACCATCTCCACTGAAGGATGGCTGGCTCCGCGTGTACAAACCATGCATACTGGGGCCGCTTGTGAACACCGAGGCACTCCCTACTCACTGGGGACCCTGCACACAGAGTGGGGACCCTGCACACAGAGTGCAGACTCCGGCACACCGAGGCGGGACGTACACGAACACAACATCGTCACACTGAGAACCGTCTCTGAACCTGCGGACGGGCGGGGCAGTACGGCCGAGTACAAACTCTGCAGACTTAGGATAGCACATGCACACCGAGGACAGTCAGTCTCTGCACACCGAGGACAGTCTCTGGAGAAACACAGGGCAGTGTCTGCACACTATGGACAGTCTCTGAGCACACACAGGGCGTGTCTGCACACTGAGGACAGTCTCTGAGCACCCACAGGGCAGTGTCTGCACGCTTTGTGAATGCTGCACAGCTAGTCCGGGGTGAACCAAATTTGAATTTCGGATTCATGAATCCCTTCTGAGTATCGTGGTCTTTTCTCTCTGTCCACCCAGCTCCCCATTCCTTTCTCTGCACACTCTCTCCTCTCACCCACATCCCTCTACCTTTCTAGGTCTCTGTCCACCCAGCTCCCCTTTCCTGGCTCTACATTCTCTCTCCTCTCACCCACCACTCTCTACTAGACTGATGATATCTATATTCTATGAGCGAGAAGAAGCACCCATTCCTTGCACACAAGGGAACGCGCGGGCATCTTGAAAGCAAAACAGGCTTGTTTAAGTGGAAAAACATGATGTGCATGTGGCTGGAATTAAAGGTGCATGCTTTTTAAGCTACCTACATCATTATCATATGAAATCTCTTTATTTATTTCATAACTACACTTTCACAATTGCTTTATCAACTCTCTTGCTTCCTCAAATTTACTTAAATGCATCATTTGCCTGCTCTTTTTCCCCCCAAATCTCCCCGAACCCCACAATATGGTGGCTGGACTCGCTAGCTACACTCGCTCGCCTCCGGGCACTCATAGAAAACTTTTACGCCCTACCACTTTCAAATGTCACCAGCTGCCCCTGCATGCATCATAGGCAGGAGGACCAAAACTTTCATTCTAGTCACCAGATTGTGTTCCTTGGCCTTTGTACTGTGGCTACTGAATTCCTCATTTTCTTTCTGTTGAGGATAAATGCTGTGCGCAGATTTATACTGTGTTTCTAAGACTGATTTATTTTACTTTGGCTCTGAATTTGTAATGAATCTATTCTTAATCGCACTTATTGACTCTGAGCCTTACTGTGCGACCCAATGGGTCACACTGTAATCGCACTCATTGACTCTGAGCCTTACTGTGCGACCCAATGGGTCACACTGTAATCGTAATTCGAAATTGATCTTAACTCCTTTTATTCCTCAGGCATCCAAGAAAGTTTGATTGCGCAGGGGGTAGGTAAAGGGGGCCCAACTATTGTGCGTTGTCACCATCAATCAGGCTGCCACCTCTCCCTCTTCCATCTTGTCTCAGGATGGGCTCTGGTCAGGAGGGTCAATGACCCTACTCCACCCTACGATGAAATGGGAGAAGTTGAAGTAAAACTGCAGGAGGTTGAAAGCTGAACCCTTCACAGCATGTTACTGTGTGGTGCACAGGTTCAGCTACTCAGTCTCCTGCTGCAGTACCTGAGCGGTGAAAGAGCTGTGTACCTTTCCGATCTTACAAACTTTTCTCAGGTGGAGGGCGTAGTAGAATTGCAAGAGCTCAGCTGACAGGAGTGTGTGAGCTCCTGATGGTGGCTAGGGCTAGCTACCATGGGGTGACGGCTGGAAACTGAGGAGAGGGGAACTACTGCCTAGCAGCCGCAGTCCACCCACTACAACACCTGGGACCTTTCGCTGTAGAGCAAATGGCCAGTAAATGCCCTTTAAGCTGGCCTTCCACTTTTTGTTTGCAAGATTTCAGCATCACTCTTTAAAAACAAAACCCGAGAAGTGGCTACTATGAGTCTTTTAAACATTACCGACATAATATTGAGGAAACAAGTATTGTGTGGACCGAATATCGTGTCAAAAATATCGAGAACTTAAGTGCAAATAGGTAAGTATAGATTTGCTATTCTTAACTCCACATCTATGTACCTTGAAGATGTATCTATTGTCAAGGTACCTATAGTTATATATAGTTAAAGTTTGTTTACTCACAGAAACTTACCTTCGCTATATTGTTGTCCTCGATATTCTTGGTAAGATATTTTCTCCAAACAATATTTTTTTCTGCGATATTTTGGGCACCCACCACAGAAACAAGAGCACCCGAGGATAAGCGGTGTACAGAGCTGAAGGGTCCATTTATAGCCATCCAACACTTAGGTTTCTTCAATAGTTTTCTGAATGAGAGGAGAGTGGTGGAAGTTCCTAAGTGGACCTGAAAGCTTCATGGGTGGTTTGCAGCACAATTAGAAGACTGTTTTAGTGCTGATAAGTCGTGTGTCTTGGCGCTTTCAGATATAAGGTGTTTTCACACCTGACTCCTCTATAAACACTTGAGATCCTACCTAAGTGCGCTAGATCGGGTGGTATACTTCGGTGAATGGTTTTATTTGTCACTCAGCGGGTTTTAAATTTGATCCAGGTTTCTGGTTGTTAATTGGCCAGACAGAATGGTTTATTGGTTTGACGCCAAGCAGCAGTTCTTATATTTGATTGTCACATCAGTGTAAGTCCCCAGGGCACACAACCTGCAGCTCTTTAGATTAAATTATATTTTTACGCACTCCATTTGCCCTGGGAATAGCTGACCTCTTTCCAGGAAATTATTACTTGTAGTAGCCAAAGTCTACCATATTGTTCAAAAACAGCTGTAATTTCGATAATAAAGTTATCTTTTGACATAAATAGCGTATTCTAAATAACGTGCATAATAATACGGCTAGAGCCGTCGAGCTTGAAGCTGGGGAACTGGGTTCGAGCCTCGGCAGGGACGCTCAACATCCTGTGATTCTGGGCAAATCACTTAATCTACCTGTGCCTAACAAAAAAAATGAATGCGTCCGTCTGTAACGCAACTGGTGCTCATGTAAAGCGCTCTGATACCTTCAGGTCGAGTTTGCGCTATATAAAACTCCCCCCAAAAAAACATTGCTTATTCATATACATTTCCTATTGCTAACTCCAATGGGGTGACATTCTTTCAAACAATATTTAGGACACAATGCTTTTGTCAGGTGATATTTGTGCCACAATATCTTGTACCAAGCCAGACTGGAGGTACAGTGACCACCTGGCATGGTGGCAAAGTCTGGACAGGATTGTAAAAAACTCAGGACAAAGGGTCATAATTCAGGACAAAAATTCAAGGCAAAGTGTCAAATTTCAGGACATATGGTAAATTTTACAGACACATCCAAGGAGAGGCCATACCCCACTATTTTATCAGTGCGTTTATTTACTATTTTCTACATAGCGCTATATATTTACTATGGTCTTTATGTGATTGCCTCTAGGTATGATGCATTCAGGTGGCACATTATGTCCTTGTTCAATAGTAAATGAACGACCTTGAGCAGGGTGTCAAGGGCATCACCCCTACTCAAATCTATCCAATCTTTCTTGGAGAGAAAGCAACAGTGACATTTTATTATGTTTCTAAACATTTTAAAATCCATGGCAAACAGTTTGGGTAACATTAAGGTAAGTGACCATCTGCTCATTTAGACAAGTTGAACAGAAACATCTGGCTCACCTCAACTTCCAGTGGACGTCAAACCTAAACAACATTTATGAGGCAGAGGAGATGGTGTGGGCGACAGTCTCACACCTAATGTCAGGATGTGGGGTACCCACATCATGTCTGTAGTCTCACAGCACTAGAGTGTGCGTCTGGGACTCTACATTTATCTCAGAACTGGGAGTCCAGACTACCAATCAAAGCGAATTAAAGAGCAGGATGAAATCAAGATCTGAAGGGAGAAACACAGCAAGTGAATCAAAGGGTTGTTGCTAAGAAATGGACAAAGAAGGGAAAGAAGAACAATGTGGGGTAATTCCTAAAATCAGAGAAGATGGGCTTGCCATGAGTATCGGAAAGTAAAGTGCATCTAGGAATTTGTCTCCACAGAGAGGAGAGAAACAGAAGAGGCACCGTCAAGTGGTCAAACAAGCAGCACCCACCCCCCCTGCCCGCAAACTCTGCTGGTGCAATGGGCGGCTGGTCATGCTTTTAAAAGGTAAGCAGGGGCCAGAACCTTTGGAAGGTCTGCCCATGTCTTAAAATGGTGCTGCAGTCCAAGCCCAAACCAATGAACTGGTCCATCCATAAGTGCCAAGGTACATGCAGAATCTTCAAAATATTTGGGATGTAAATTACAAAAGCAAAATGTAAGAACATGATTAAGTTTTTATAAAGTAAGAAGTGTTTCTTTAACATATGGTAGGGTTTTCCCCTTAATATCCAATTAGACCCCAGATTGAACTGGGAATCAGTTACCTTTCAATAACTAAGGATTAACGTCTAGCATTCCCCTCCGAGCCCAGTTTGCTTTATGGTCTTCTCTTCCACTTTCAGTAATGGGCCGCGTGGCACAAGTAAAGATGGCGGTGCTACCCCAGTTATTGTATTGTATTATTTTGCAAAGCTTCCCCTGCTCATCCCTTGCTTCTTCTTCAGACACCCCAACACGTCCCACGTCTAATTAGGGATCCGGAGCGCCACTGGGTAGCTCTTTCCACTCTAATGCTACCTGTGACTGTGGCTGGATTAGCCCTTCTGTGGCCATATTACACAAAGTGCCCTGGGGCACAAAGCGCATTTGTGCCCGCTCTGTTCACCCCTGGGGCACTTTGGTATTACAGAAGGGGCCACAGACGCTTGTGCCAGCATGCTCTCAAGAGTGCGTTCCCTAACTTACAAGGGGGGGTGGACCCATGCAAATGAGGGAATCCATTTGCCTCAGCACCAATGCCGTATTATAGATGCAAAAGACACACAGATGATGGACGGAATGTAGAGCAAATCAAACATTCACCCCAGTCAATAGATCTGGGTTAAATCCATCGTTCTTTAGCTCACTTCGCCACCCCAGTTTGGACCCAGCCATATGCAAATCAGTCTTGACCCTGTGCATCATGGGAACTGACCAGACTGAACTACCAAGCCAGGTCCTCCCTGGACTGGAAACAAGCAACCTGGGACTGGTTTCGGGGCATCACCCCTCATCAGCCAGGCAAGCTTGAATCCAGGGGCACAGTGAGCCCGGGACCCACGTCTGGGCATACCCGGCACACTTAGGGCGAGAAAGCAAAAGACACACAGATGATGGATGGAATGTATAGCAAATCAAACATTCACCCCCAGTCAAGAGATCTGGGTTAAATCTATTGTTCTTTTGCTCACCCTGCCACCCCAGTTTAGACCCAGCCATGTGCAAATCAGTCTTGACCCTGTGCCTCATGGGAACAGTCCAGACCGAACTGCCAAGCCAGGTCCTCCCTGGACCGGAAGCAAGCAACCTGGTACCGGTTTTGGGGCATCACCCCTCATCAGCCAGGCTAGCTTGAATCGAGTGGCACAGTGAGCCTGGGACCCATGTCTGGGCATACCCGGTACTCTTAGGGCGAGAAAGCAAAAGACACACAGATGATGGATGGAATGTATAGCAAATCAAACATTCACCCCCAGTCAAGAGATCTGGGTTAAATCTATTGTTCTTTTGCTCACCATGCCACCCCAGTTTAGACCCAGCTATATGCAAATCAATCTTGACCCTGTGCCTCATGGGAACAGTCTAGACCGTACTGCCAAGCCAGGTCCTCTCTATTATAGATGCAGGCGCAGAGGTAAAGAAGCTGTCAGAGAGTGCACTGACAGTGCGCCACCTAAAAGGTGGCGAACTGTCAGTGCGCCCCCTGATAGCAGCCCTCTGGAAGGGGGAAAAGGGGTCCTATGGATGCCCCAGACATCCCCTTGCAGGCGGGTGCAGTCACACACTGCACTCGCCTGCAAGGGGATCTCTAATCCCCTTTAAAAGTGCAGGCGGGTTGCCAGCTGCACAGTAAACCACGGAGCGGCTGCTTCAAAGCCTCTCCACTTTTCACCTGAATGCTCTGCCCTGGGGGCAGCACGAGTTTGCGGCTGCCCTGGGGGCAGCGCATTCTATGAAATAGGACACAATTTCCTTGTTTGCACCTGGAGCACCTGTTTTAAAGTGCGCCAGGAGCAAACAGGGAAAGTGCACCCTACACATAATAGGGCCCCTGGACTTAAAACACTATTATTTAGATGCACAGCTTCAATGGGTGTTTCGCTGGCTGTCTGGCCACCCCCTGCATGAGACGGGGTTTACTCATAAAGACTTTAAGGTGGGCTTACTGCACTACTCATTGTTTTCTACTGCCCATTCTACCCAACGCCACCCGGGGCTATTCCGCACAACTTTCTCTTGCCTTCTTAGAACCCATAAACTCACTAACATGAAGAAACTCTACGCTCCTCCAAAAAACCTTTGCTAGGGTTCCCCATTCACACAGGATGGCTTTGTTTAGGGAAACTCCATCAGTGGTATGCTGCAGGCCTCTTCAAATTGGGGATTTGTTTGTTGACGGCAAGCTACTAGGGGCATATGTATGAAAAATCCGTTTTGCGAGTCCTTAATAGCGATTTTTAGCGAATCGCTATTAAGGACTCACAAAATGGAATGTATGTAGGAATCGCAATAATAATTGCAATTCCTTAGTATTCCCTAATTGCGAGTCGCAAATTGCGATTCGCAATTAAGGAATACCTTCCCATTCATTCCTATGGGCCTAGAGGCCCATAGGAATGAATGGGCAGACATTCGCAATTTGCGAGTACCCATTAGGTACTCGCAAATTGCGAATGCTATTTCAGAGGTGCAAGTGTGTCAAAAGGACACCCTGTTGCACCCCTGAAATATGTATGTGTGCACATGTGGCGCACATACATGCCCTAAGGGCATGTATGTGCGCCACATGGCACTTTGAAAATGCAAAAGAGTGCATTTTTCAAAGAAATGCAAATTACCACCAACTTGAAGTTGGTGGTAATTTGCGATTTCTTAGGCTAAAATCGCACAACTTGGGTGCTTCCTGCATCGCATGCATTCGCAAAATAGGGAATCGCAGATTTTGCGATTCCTTAAATTGCAAAGGCTTTTGGGATGATACATCCCAAAAGGCTTTTTCCTGTTCGCAAACGGGCCGATTCTGAGAATCGGCCCGTTTGCGAACGGGAATTAGGCTTCATACATATGCCCCTAGATTTCCAAACCCTTATGGCAGACTACATTCTTCACCCTGTCAATTCCTTTCTTACGAACTCCTTAAACAATCATTAAATACTATATTTTATATCTGCCATCTAGCACCAATCCCACATGAGGAGAACCAGATGCTTTACACAATAGGTACTGGCAGAAAACTGATAAGATGGGTGCACTTTCCTTCAACATGGGGACCACTCCATGCCTTCTCTCCATGCTAAGTTGGAGATTAACATGCCAAACCTCTGCACGATGCAAACTGGGCTAAAATATTGGAATATCCCCACAAAATATCCCACGACTCACTTTTTAAGTATATTCAATTTAATATTCTGAACTAAGCCTAACATACACCTGCCCGAATTAACCAAACATATACCGTGGAGTTGCAGCTGTATCGCCTCGCTGTATGCAACTTGATGCCAATTTGCTTCATATGCTTTGGCCTTGCCCCACACTCATTCCATACTGGCAGAGAGCTCTTGAGGTGCTGTTGACCACAACGGGCTGTGTACTAATGAGTTCCCCCAAAGTGGTCCTATTGGGCGTATTCCCCACCCTAAATTTTAGAAACCCTCTACCCAGTACCTCAACCTGGCTATTTTTCCAGCAAAACGCAATATTACATTGCACTAGAAGGATTCACTTCCTCCGACTATCATAAGTTGGACCAAGGCCTCGCTCTCCTGGTTTCGATCTGAGAGCGCCTGTTACACTGGGAGGAATGGGCTGGTCTGAAAAAATATTTTATTGCACAGGTGTGGCATATTTTGGTGGGGGGCTTTAAAGACTGCACCACGGATGATACTCTACCCCTGTAACCCACCCTTGACACATACACTTTTGAGGTTCCATTTACAAGGTTTTGCCATCGAGCAGCACCACAAGCCTTCCTGCTGCGCCACCCTACGGCAAAAGAAAAGAGCAGGAATGCGCCGTATCTATTAGATATGGTGAATTCCTGTCCTCTTTCCCTTGCGCTGGTGCTCAATTTTTCTGCCTTGCGCCAACGCAGGCACCCTTGCACTATGGTGCAAGGGTGTCTGCGTTGTAGGGATGATTGTTTTTGTGCAGGAAGGGGAACCTTCCTGCACAAAAACAAACAATTGATACATTTTCCTTCTTCTATGTGTGCTGCAAAATTCAGCACACAAAGAAAAAGGAAAAAACTAGGAGAAATAAAGTAATTTTTCCTTGTTACGCCTCCCCTGGGGAGGCATAGGCTTTTGACGCATAACAAGGTTTACAGAACACTGTAAATCTGGGAACGTGTCAAATGCCATGGGTGTTACATGAATAAACACCCACCGTAACGCCCATGGCACGCCTCCCCATCACAGTCTGAGGCAACGTAGTGACTTGCGCTGCGTTGCCTCACTCCATATCTACAAGACCATGAAAAGCCACGCAGGGTGGCTTAAGGTGGCCTTGTAGATATGGCTCTGCACTGTGCGCCACCGGAACGTCAAAAAGGTGATGTTCTGGTGGCACACTGGGCTTGTAAATGAGCCCATTAGTTTCTATGTACTAGTTGTTTATGCCACATCTAATCAACTGTACAAGGCAGTGGTCTAAGGGCACCTATCTTCGACACACTGTCATGATGTTCCCCCTAAAACACTTTCTTCTAAGCACCACAGGGTTCACGGCTCTGCTTCTCACCCTGATAGTTAAGGCGGAGGCAGAGGGGCAGAGGAATGGGGCGGAGGCAACGGGGCAGGGGGATGGGGCGGAGGCAACGGGGCTGAGGGATGGGGCGGCGGCAACGGGGTAGGGGGATGGGGATGGACAATTTATTACGAGTCAGTTTATTGCACAGAAATGTTTTTAAATTGTCTGTTAACTCTTCCTAAAAAGCCCAGCACTGTTCTTCTGTAATTGTACGATGTAATCTATTGCTAAATACCTGGCTACTATCATGCTAATATTATTGTTATCGATGGTGGAACTTTACAGGCTAATAAAACATACAAGTGAGTTTTTGTACACAGTCCATCTTATAGTGAATTACTTAAAAGCATTCTCAAACGTCACTATCAAGTAAATTAGACACATTAAGTAAATTGATTTGACTTAGATCACACAATTTAGTCATGCAGGGAATCTGGGCTTTGAACCCAGGCTTCCGGGTAACACATAGTGCACTTAAGCCACTGACTAGATTAATTTCTTTTAATCAATCCCCTTTAAAACCAGGAGACAGTGTTCTTGTACTTTTCTGTGGGATGAATAGTACACTGTTTTAAATAAATACAGATCACAGGTTAATCTGACACAATATCTAAAAAACAAAACAAAAAAAAGGTCCCTAATGAAGGTAAAGGAATGCATAACACCATATGCTAATATCACTGGCTTTTTAGACATTGTATAGCTATTCTAGAGGTGGGCAAGCCACTGAAAGCTTGAGCCGGGCTCGAGCATGAAGCCTGGCTCTGGCTCAGCTCGAGGTCCTGCTGGAACCTCAAGCCCATAACGAGCAGAGCTTTCATGTGACTTTTGCTTACCTCCCTCTATCTACCCAAGATGTGGCGTTAGGTCATGTGGCTGCTGACTTTGGAACTGGGGAATCAGGTTTGAGTCTCTGCATTGACTCAACATCCTGCGATTCTGGGCAAACCACTTAGTCTCCCAGTGCATATAAACAGTGGATGTGACCTTGTGCAATGTAAGTGGTGCTTATGTAAAGTGCTCCAATATCTTTGGGTCGAGTTCACGCTATATAAAAACTGCAGAAAAATGAACAAAGAAGTAAAACCTAATCCTTAACATAAGGAAAGACAAATACATGTCCATTTCCTGTGTGATTTGTACAAAGTTAAATTGCAAACTTGGATAAATCGTGGCTTCCCCACTTAAATTGTGTGATCTTTGACAACTATTTTATTTCATGAAAACTCTTTTTTCTTTATTAATGCATTTGAAATCACTTTCAAATATGTGAGTTCTGAATACCAGTTTTACAAAAACCTATTGCATTTGATTTAATAGACTATAATGTGACATATTAACGTCAGTGCTTCACATTAAAGAAATACACTTCATTCGAATTTTGAAGTGACTTTATCATATGATACGTGATGTTTGTTACATAATTTACATGGCAAACATATCAGGGTTCGGCTCGTGCACGGGCTCTAGAACCGTGCCAGACCCTTGGCTTAGCTCAGGCTCGGCTCGCCCACCTCTACGCTATTCAATGCAGCATTTAAAGTGCATTAAAAAAGTATGGATGCTGCATTGGCAACCGGATAAGTCAGCACGACGGTGAAATCAAAGGTGTGTCTAAAAGAACAAAATATTCTGTAACTAGTTGGTTGATATTTCACCTTCAAATAACTACATATAAAATAACACACACCTTAACTGAAAAATAAATAAAAGTTAAACTAATCAGTGGGAAATGCACTATTTTATTATATGAAACCTCTAGGTTAATGAGATCACTACAAATGTCAGTGTGTGCAACGAGAGGTCCACAGAATTGAATCCTGTTTGGTGCAGCATGGAAAAGGGACTTGTGTATTTTTAGTGCTACAAGGAACCTGAAAGTACTGTGAATTTTTAAGTCATTATTTTAAATGTACATTACACACAGTATAATCTAGTTTGCTATGAAATGTGCTTATAAATTTATGTTAAAGATAAAAAGTGCTTCTAAAGTATAGATTTCAGTAATATGCAAATTATACCTAGTGCAAACATTTTTATAACTGTCAATTAAAAGCGCGCACTCCACAGCGCAGCTTGGAACATCCTTACAATACCTCTAAAAAAAATATCTGTCTTCAGGAAGCTTGAAATGACTCCATCAATTAAGGCCTAGAGGGCTCCAGAGCAGTCTTTACATTTGCTGATTAACCAATTTCACACATTTGCATTTCTTTGAGGAAGCAGACACCCCAGCAGGAAGGCTTGTTTCTTTTTAGCTGCTTGCCCTTCTCTTGGTACACAGCACAGGAAACCCCTCTCCCGTCCCTCCACTTCAGCTGCGGAAACAAAATTGTGTAAATTTTGTCCTTTTGCTGAAAGGCTAAAATTACAGACAAATGCCTTTTGTTAAGACATCGATCACGGACAACAGACATTAGGGTTAATTTATGGACAGTCAATGAAAATTAGAGACGGGTGGTCATCCGAACTGGAGGGGAGGAGGTAAGGAGTACAGAATCCCCCCTGGTGGGAGTAAGGTTCAGTGTAATGCAGATTACCAGTAAGTAATGAAAGATTCCTTCATCCAGCCCTCCTCATCACAGGCCTTTTCACAAGGACACAGCAAGTTGTGATAGGTCTTTAATACACATTTGCTCACATGTCACACACAAGCAACAAGATATATAATAGTAATTTGCATGTCCTCGTGCCAGCTCCCCCTGAGACAGTTCTCCTGTCCAGCTTGCCCGCAGTCCGCTACCCTCTGCTGTCTCTCTACCTGCTGCCCTCTGTTTCTGCCTCCCCTGCTCATTTTATGCTCTGTTTTGCCTTTTCTGCTTGTTTTTCTGCTCTCCATTTTGCCATTTTCTGCTTATTTTTCTGCCCTCTGTTTTGCCTTTTCTGCTCAGTTTTTGCCCTCCATTTTGCCTATCCTGCTCGTTTTTCTGCCCATCGTGTTGTCCTCTTCTGCTCTGTTTTGCCTTTTCTGCTCATTTTTCTGCCCAGTTTTGCTTTTTTCTGCT
Organism: Calotriton arnoldi; assembly: GCA_963921515.1. Taxonomy (NCBI): domain Eukaryota; kingdom Metazoa; phylum Chordata; class Amphibia; order Caudata; family Salamandridae; genus Calotriton; species Calotriton arnoldi. The sequence continues at coordinate 233,086 of CAWUFW010001551.1, forward strand.
TGTTTTTCTGCCCTCTGTTTTACCTTTTCTGCTCGTTTTTCTGCCCTTTGTTTTACCTTTTCTGCTCATTTTTCTGCCCTCTGTTTTGCTTTTCCTGCTCATTTTTCTGCGCTCAGCTTTGCCTTTTCTGCTTGTTTTTCTGCCTTCCGCTTTGCCTTTTCTCTTTGATTTTCTGTCCTCTGTTTTGCCCTCTTCTGCTCTGTTTTGCCTTTTCTGCTTGTTTCTTCCCTCTTCCCGCCGTCTCCTCAAGACCTGTCACAGGGGTAGCTGCCACAACAGAGACCTCGCACCCCAGAGCCCAGATACCCCCAGGGGTGACAGCGCTGCGCTCTACAAATGCTGATTAATTGGTTGATTCATTGATTGCACAGTTTTGTCAATTCTACGCATGTTACATGATAGCACTCACTAACTCCTAGTTTAAATGTACACACAGCCGTAAGACAGACGCAAAAACAAGCCATCTGTTCTGCATGTATAAACTCTTGCCTGCGTGTGCAAACACCAGTGGTCATCCTGCATTTTTTTTCTAATAAAGAAAAAAATCCATTTTGACATTTGTTTTAAAACTTTAATTTACCATTCCAAGATGGCTGACAGGCATTTTAGAAACGTTTATTAAAAACAAGGTATGCATAAAATGCCACACAAAGAAAAGACGCAAGCAGCCCGATTGCAACGTGCAGCTCCTGGGCCTTTCATCTATAACATGAGTAAATAACATTTACAGTGTGGAACGGGAAGGGGAGGGGCTTGGGGTGTGGCAACAAACGAATGGGGGAGGGTAGAAGGCACAGCAGTGAGAAGGAAGGCTGGGATGGAAAGGGGAACGAGCATTTGAGGGAGAAAGCAAGTACAGCCCTTTATTCCTCTTGAGCGCTAAAAGAAAAATGAAAAAGTAGTTCACGCATATCCAATCATAAGGATGCTAAATAAGATGGTAAAGAAGAGGCGGACGAAAGACGAGAATAGGGAGGGGAGTCAGCAAATCAAGAGCAGGGAACTGAAACAGAGAAGAAAGCCAGCCAATCAAAGGCAAGGAGCTGACTCAAGACACACTCTATGTACTGTACTGTTCACAACAGATCTTACCGAGACCTCAAAGCAAGTGAGCAAGCAGGCACAGAAAAAAAGAAATACAAGAAAGAGATAAGATTATTTTTGTGGCACACTGCCATTTCTCAGATATTGAGATAAATAGCTATTGCTGGGCATTAAAAAAAGTCTACTATAATTCTATTAACTCTTGGACAACATACATGAGAACGAGGCGGAGCCTAGAGAAACTTCTATCGTCTCAGGCTTGAAGGTCACATCCATGCACCATGGGCCTAATTTCCACAAACACACGTTATCTTGAAGAATGTTTACTAGCAAGATGAGGGAACACTCTCAAAAGGCTGTGATCCTGGGCAACTGCGGGCGGTGCCCTGGCAGAGCACTAGCAACTATCATAAACCACCCTTAGTTTTGAGCTAGATCAGTGGGAGATGTTTGAAACTGAGCCTGTGCTCACCACATCTACAGCAGATGATGTTGGCTGATTCTTACTGGTGCAATGCAACACTGGGATTGATCAGCGGAGCCGGCCATACTGTACCGGTGGGTCAGTGGCCTGAAGTATCAATAGAAGACATTGTTATGTTATGTTATCTGATATTTATAAGCGCACGGCTACTCCCAGGAGTGTACCGGCGCTAGGAACAAAGACCACATAACATCATACAGAGCAATTCCTCTACAGCGGAACTCAAAGCTGAAATTGAGAGTGCAACTTTACCTGTCTGCACTCTACCCTCCCTATACTAACAAAAACGGGGCGCACATCTGCCCTTCATGTGGTATAGAGCAGGCCATAAGTGACCCAGAGAGATCCCCATTGCGTATTAGTATACTAGACTCTCTACCACCCCTCCCCCACAGGCCTTCATCCACGCAAGGGGTCGTGCTTCATCATTAGGCCTCCTCCTCGGCCCATCAAGACAGAAGCTCTTTAATGGGGGAGTTGACTGTATTTGAATTATTTTCTCAGAGCCACTTGTTGGAAAGCATGGTCATTTCCAGAAGATGCTACAGTGAACCTCTTCCACCCGCTGTTATAAAGCCCTACTGATAAAATTGCCTATAGAAGACCAAACAAGTATTTATTAGTGCCTCTTGTGGCAACTCTGAAAACATGGGAGCTAATTGTAGTCGTTCATTTCAGCTGCTCTTGAGACCGTAAACATGGTGTGCCCGCGGCTGCGACGAGTTGGTCCTCACTGTTGGAGGGCACTTCACTTGTGATTTGTAAAGGACAATGCACCCGGACCAATTGTTGATACGTCTCGTCTGCCAATAGATGATGACTTCCTAACCTGGCTTGGGGAGAGCGGTGGTGGGTGAGGTGACACCTGAACCTCTGGTTCTCTTGACATCTGAAGGTGTTGAGGTTTCCTACACCCCTGATGTAGTGATAGCTTCTATCACCGTTTTAGTGGACTTGAGTGGGAGCATACCCTGGACCCACTGCTGCCCCCAGTTCTTGGACGGCTGGAATGTACCTTAGCCTCCGCCCACCGTCAGCACACTCTGCACACATTGGCCATCAAAGCCTTAGCTCACAAACTGCTGCGATTGGATAAAACAAATTTGATTCAACATGGCTCACTTTCGGCTGGACTTGATTGTGTCACTTGGCTGACACTTTCCTTTGGGTCTAACCCTTTCATTCTCCCATCATTGTGTCATGTGGAGGCTGCTGTGATAATTTGCTCTCTTGCTCCCGCCCCGTATGTGTGTTGCTGTGACACCTCTCTGACATGGGAATGCATCCAGTTGGCACCCCATATACTGTACACGCCACACACAGTGACATGTAAGGAAGGTTTGCGATACTAGAGGGCCAATTAGATGGCATGACCCTTAGCTTGGTTGAAATACATGCATCAAATGTGAACCAAATGCAGTTCTATGAGTCTGCCTGGGTTCAATGGTGTAACGCAAAATGATGTGGTCCCCCTTCAGAATGTGATGGGGGCCCCTGAGTGCCCTATATCTCACAGATATTCATTGACCTTGGACTGAATGGTACCCTCTTGAAGGGTTGGGGGACCCGTGGAGGATTGGGGACTCCCATGCACCGCCGAGCTGCAGGGGCCTGCGTTACACGCTTGGCTGATTTACATATAATGTGTGAACTCTGTGGGGGGGAGGACAATAATACTGTTTTAGATATCAAAAATGGTCGGTCCCGCCACTGCAAGGGCACCCTGTAGAATTGTGTCGGAACTGTCTGCTCAGTGGACACAAAACTGGCAGTTTTTGGATGCATGGAGAGAGGTGCACCAGGGTTTAAGATGTTCACATTCTTTCTCACCAGTACATAGGATATACAATGTTTATATTAGCCCACTGGCCCGACTGGTCAAATGTTTTGGCATTAAGATCGTGTCATATGCGGATGATACGCAGCTCCTGCTCTCTTATAAAGGGAATTCAGTGAGCGCCAAAGAATCTTTTGCCCTCTGTATGAAGGCATTGTTAAACTGGCTCTAGTCTAATAAACTACAATGCAACCCAGACAAAACGGGGATCCTTTTGTTTGGGTTGAACCCTTTTTTAGGGTGGCCTGGAGCTTGGCCCAGTAGGTTGCCCTCTGCGCCCCCCAACCCCTGTCCCGGCAGTGGCCGGAAACCTGGGCGTGATGTTTGACTCCCAACTCTCCTTCAAGGCCCAGGTTTCGGCGGTGGTTAAATCTTGTCTCTGGATCCTCCGTATGCTCAGGAAATTTCTGTATCTCCTTCACGAATCTCAAGTAACGGTGGTCAGGGCGTCGATCTTGTCCTGATTGGATTATTTTCAATGTTCTGTATCTGGGTCTTCCTGACTACTTAGTCCTGCAGCTACAAGTAATACAGAACATGACAATACGCCTCATCTACAGGCTACCTAAACATGCCACAGCATCTCATTACAGGGAGAAACTTCCCTGGCTTCCAGTGCACAAGCGCATAATGTTCAAAACTATGACTGTGGCCCACCAAGCCCTCTATAATAGGGGTTCTGCTCACTTAAAAGGGAGGATCAAGGAGACGTACAGACCAGGAAGACCCAGTGGCGGCTCGCCGAGGGAGTGGTGTGGGCGGTGAGGCGGGGAGGGGCAGGGTGGGGAGAAGTGAACTCGGACATACGACGGGCAGAACTCAGAGGGAGTTCTGTCCATCGTAAGTACAAGTCCACTACCCCCCACCCTGCCCCTCCCCGCCCCGCCGCCCTGCACCACTCCCTCGGCGAGCCGCTACTGGGAAGCCTGCTACGCTCTAGTAGTGCTGGCCTGTTAACAATCCCCCGTTTCCGAAAACTTCGTAGAGGGGGGTCATCCTTTATGGTCAGAGCATTGAGTATGTGGAACCAGCTGCCTGGTCACTTGAGATTAATAACCAAGGAAGCACCCTTCAAGAAGGCCCTGAAGACACATCCATTTAAGCTTTAGGACTCGGGTACAACTTTGGGTGCTCTGCTCCTCCTCACCTGTTCTTCTATGCTGAGCGCCGGGACACTCTCTGAGTAGCTGTGCGCTATATAAAAGGCATTCAAACAAATAAATAAATACAAGGGGCTTTAAATATTTCTGATGACAATGGGTAGAATGCTAGTGGTAGGGGAAAAGACCTTCCCAGCGAGAACAAAACTGAATACCAATCCCTTGTTGATACTGTTTGAATGGGAGGACGCAGTGTCCACCACACCAACATGGCGCTTACAAACAGAGGCATTAGCCGGTGCTCCTTTTAGGACTGTGATTGGCAAGCACATCGACAATTACTTTAAAAAGAGTCAGGGAACAGTGGAAGACACAGCAACGGAATGGGATGCTTTTAAGGTGGTCATTCGAGGTTCATGCCTGAAAACTTTACACAGTCTTCCGATTTTCCATAGCCAGCAAAGTAGCGCTCTGGAAGTAGAACTGAGGGATCCTTAGCTGAGAACAGCAAAGACACACTGACAGAAACCTAAAAAAACATCAGTCACTAGTTGGGAGATTAATGGGCAAAAGTTATATCCAAAGATGGGCAACATAGAGAAGGTGACAGAAGTGGCCGACGACTATGATGGCTGATGTGGTCCAATACCGAGAGAATACTAATTTGCAGCCGCGCCCCGTGCAGGTAAGAGCGGTGGGTCCGGGTGGGGGGAATTTTGACAGATGCGACAAGGGAAAATAATTTATTTAATTTTCCCTCGTGGTCGTCTGTCAAATCCCACCTCCCCCCCCACCCGGCCCCACCGCTTTTACCTGCATGGGCCGCTCCTGCTAATTTGTTCTGTTAGAACCACCTCTGGGAAGACAGTCCATACACAGTGAGAAATCAATGAGGCTTTTGTGGTTTATTATGAAAAATTGTCAAAGGTTGCTGTGTCCGAGAGGGATCAAAAGGATACATTTCTAAAGAACCTCTGTATGCCCTGCATAGACGCTCTACAAAAGGAGATGCTAGACGCGCCAGCAGCATACAGAAGATAAGTGAGGCATAGGACAACTTGCCAGAGGGAAGACCTGGGGGACCCATGGTTTTACTGTACCTACAGGACTAGATAAGCCAACATAAGGTACAAGCGACATACTATAGTGTCCTGTTCTTGGATAGTATGTCGTTTGAACCCTGTGTTTAAATAGGGGAGGATCTAGTCCTGTAGGTAAATAGAATTCTATTTGGTTCCATTCATTTAATTAAAATAATATTTCCCATTCCAGTTCACAGGAGTACTCCCCACCATGCCACGCTGCACTGACATCTAACAGGACACATTGAACAGAGCTCCAAAAAGTGTACATACGGCACAGCCAGAATATGACGCCTAGGTGGCCACCCAGCAGTGGCATGATACAAGGTTTGATGCTGACAGCAGGTATGGCCCTTGGCTTGCCATCCGGTACCGGTGGCACTGCTGAGCGACCCTTGGTTTCAGGGGTCAAAGGTAACAGCGCAGCAATAGAAAATTAACAGGACTTTGAAAGCCCTGTTTACTTTGTGTAGTTCTCACAATTTGTCCTCCCTGTGGCCCCTTAAACACAAACAGGAGGCTCCGGGTGTGCTAATGACAGAACGAGGATAAAGGTTGTGAAGCTATTGGGGGGTCAAAGGGTGTGTGACGTCACCTCTGTAACCCCTGGCATTTCAGTGAATGGACATCCATGGTAGCAAACGGCACACAGCACCAAGGAACACAAGACACATCTCCACACCCTGGTGCAACAGTGGGCGGTGCACCCACCCAGAAGATGCATCAGAAATGGGCAGAGTCGACTGAACCCAACTTGTGTTTGAAGACATCAGACGCCCAGAGCTCAGTGAATGAGATACAGCCCCCGCTCCTAGCCTACAATGTGAGCAGAGCACAGCAGTGTAACATGTCACAGGACGGCCGGAACCAGCCTCCGGCCTGCGGTGGAGCAGTACCAGGTGTAATATGGGCCTGTATTGCCGTCCAGCGGTTCTAATGACATTTACAAATCACCCAGTCTTTGGCCTTACGGTTTATGATGTCACCAGAACAACTCAATGGCAATGTTGGACCATATTACACAGTTACCTGATATGTATCCTATGTATATAATCTAATTTGGGCTATTTTGTTTAATAAAGTTTACCAAATGTTGGCTACCATCCAGGGATGTACATTTGGTTACATAAACAAAGATAGGTGAACCTTATTCAAGGATTTCATAGTTTATAGGAAGAATAAAATTATTAAAAATAGATGTATTGTATTGAGTTCTCCATTTTTATGTTCATACAAACAATTGGTGAACTTTTCATGGCATTACAAAGGGAAAATGTGGAGTCCCTGCACCATGTACATATTGCAGTAATGATCAAATACAGAAATAACACCGGCAAAATGGCACAATAATCCACATGTACAGTTGTGAGCAGTTTCAGCTGCGAAATATTCACCCCAGGATACATTTGTGAGTTCGCGTATTGACTTAGCATTTAACTGACAGCGCCGTGGTGCATAACTTCCCACTTCGCTTGACTTGCTCTTCTTCCTTAGTAAAGTGCATTATGCTCTTTCCATATCTCCCGAGATCTTTTTCAAATTTCTTGGGACATCTCCTACCTATATATACCACTCTGTCCACTGCCACACACCAGTCCATATTGTGGGGTCCATTCCTGAATGTCTGGTGGTGATGGGCTGCCCCATCATTTGCTGTATCTCTGTTTGCTAGTGGAACCCAAGCTTCTTATCAACCTGCTCCCAGTATTTCTCTATAATCAAGCAACTCCTTAGTGTGTGGATAAAAGTTCCCTCTCAGCCACAGCTTCATGGACACATTTCACGATTATTACACCCAAATTAGCACAGATGAACCCTTGTGTGGTGCACTCTGGAGAATGTTCATTTGGACCTAGGGAAACCAGATCTCGCTGATAACTCTCTGGGGGGTAGGTAAATGTTTCCTCCCGTAACCCATTTTCTATTGGGCTTTTCTTTTTCCCATCTGGCTTTGAGGCAGGCTCTCCAAGTCCTTTTGTCTGAGATATTGCTGTTTTGGCCATTCCAGCCTCTGGTAGACCTAGCTCTAGTGGTGACACTTCTAGAAATCCTATCACCCCTTTAATATTTAGTTGTTTGGGTGTTTTGTAAATTGCATTTGGTTTACAATTGTGTAAATTGTGCTTAGTGTGTACCAAGTGAATTGACCATAAAGGAAGCCTTATTAATTCAGGAAAACAATACTCCCGTGCCCTATACTAAACAAACATAGAAAGCAGATATGCTCAGACTAGACAACACTATACTGTGCGCTACGTAGCTCTGTTAAGCCACTTATTTATATACAAAGATTTCAACATGAGTTAAGGGTACAATGGGTGCACACTATGAACCATAAAACATATCACAAATGTACTGAAATACATCAGATAAGGTGATTAAAAAACAAAAAATGCTTAATTAATTCGAAATGTTCATTAATATTAAACAATACAAATTGCTGTATTGTTTAGGATTAACTGGTATATTATTATAGTGTTATAATACTTTTTCTTTTTAAAAAGCACCTCGACTATGTTTCAGTATTGGTTAGAATTTGTTCCGTAAGTTCTTTTTTTCCACATGTGCTGTAGCCTGTAGCAAATTGAACTTTAAGATCTGTTGAAAGCTTTTTTAAAAGTCTTAAAATAAAGATATAACCATTTGTTTTTATGTGGAATCTGCTACCTCATACTTTGCCACAAGTGTTCCTATCAGTCGACCACAAGACACCCATTTTATAAGCTTCATTAGAATGAAATCCTGAGATGACCCTGCTGAGGATCAAAAAATATCCTGCTGGTTACCTATTGGCAGGGCCACTGGAACTATGCGGCAGGGAAGGGTCAAATTATGCGGCAGTGTTGACTAAATTATGCACCAAGAAAAGGCAAACTATGCAGTATAATGAGGCGCATTTTGTGATAGTATTAGTTCATTATTTTGATATTTTTACGCTTGCTAACACTAGACATAGATTGCACCTCATTGGTACCACTTTAACACCTAAATATAGGAATAAGCAACCAAAAGGTGACCAGTCAACCTTCGGAAAGAACCTTCCACTCCGTGACACCACATGTCGCTGCGCTTTTAGTAACTTTTGAATCATTTGAGCTAAAAACAACTTTTTTAAAAATCTGCAGATTATGCAGAAGATAATGGATTATGTGGCAAATGCGGCAAATCCCTAGCTATGCGAAAAATGCCACGCCTGCACACTCACATAATTCCAGTGGCCCTGTCCATAGGTCCCTGCACAAGGAATCATTCTATCGCTTGTAACAATCTACATACAAATTAATGTGTTGTGAATTAATGATGAGTAGAATGTTTTTTTTTTAGCCAATGAAAAGATAAAACATTTCTTTTTTTAACTTTTTCCATTAATTTATTTTTTATGTAATGCTGCAAGTTAGTAATGGCCTCACAGCAGAAGGAAAATAAAACAAACCCTGAGTAAATCTCATTGCTAATTATAAACACATTTTCACTAACTTTTTGGGGAAAATAAAATCCTTTGCAAAGTGTTTCTGTCATATCACTTTTTGCAACTCCTAGGTACCTTGTGTTGGAAGCCTGCAGCCTCTTTAGTGCGAGTGAGTGAAAGTGATCAGGATGTCTGTGCTGTTTATTTGCACATCATAGCAGCTACTATCCCTGCTGATTTCACACCCGTCCCCATGCCTGAAACTAGCGCATGTCAATGGTGTTAGTAATTAAATAAACAATGAGGCAGAGCCCAGTGGGGCTTCACGCCACAGTGAAACATTAGGATGAAAAACGCTCGTTTTTCAATTCAGAATGGCCTAGGGTGGGCCAGGGTATTCCTTGGGTGGGCCTGGCCCACCCTCTAGAACCGGGCCTGACTGCCCTACTCGAACACCGCAATCACACGCAGCAAAGTCACCTTGTAGATCAAACTCAGTTGTATATAAAACCTACTCGTAGCGCACTAGTGTCGTACAGCGCTCCGACGCCCAAGAGGTCTGCTTAGCGCTTTTCAGAACTGTTAAATACGAACAATGGAAATGAAGAAATAGAATGCTTTTCGTGCAGCCCACAGAGCCCTCTAGGCTCTCAGCTCGAGACAAAGATCACACATTAGTCAGGGTTGCGCTCAGTTTACAGATTGTGTGTAATTGCAGCGAGCTGCTTCCGGCTTCCGTTCAGCTGTGCAGATAGTAAGCCTGCGGTTCGCGGCGCTGTAACCGTTGCCCTGAGGCTGCACTTGAGACAATGGCGCTGGCAGTGCCAGGAAGCCCTCCCTACCCCACTCACTCACCTACTCCGTACTTCTCCTCGGTGGTGGGGGCCCAGGGCGCCATGCTGGCCGGACGGGGTGGGGGTCTCTGCTCAGGATTTGGATGCACCAGTCCCCCTTGGAGCCTTCGGCCTCACGCTTCCTCTTCAGAGAGATATGCAGTAAGACACACTGCTCGTGCGGCGCACACAGGCCTGAAGTGAAACCCCTACTACACAGTTCCCTTAAATAAGACGGGGGGGGGCACTGGGGGAGGAAGTAGGAGCTGTGCGTCTTCTGTTTGTAGCTGCAGAAGTGTCTAGTACTGTAACTGAAAACATGCCCGAGTGCACGTCACACTACACTTGAGTAAAGCATCGGAGTGATTGCTGGAGCGGTGGCACCTGATGCTGGCACGATGCAGAGTGTATGGTCGTGCCCAGTGCTTTAAATGGGCCGGTACTCACCGGTACTGAGTACCGGCACTTCTTAGATTTATCACTCTGAGTACCAGCACTTCTCTACTTCAGAGGAGAGTACCGGTACTCATGAAAAGGTAGGCTCATTGGCTGTGCTGGTGAGCAGGAGTGGAACGTGTCTCTGGCAGCCAAGGCGCCGCTTCTGCAGCCCGGATCTGAGCCCCAGCTGAGCTATTCAGCAGGACTCATTTGAATAATGTCCGGGTGCTCACCATCACGCTGTGCTTGACAAAGCAGGGTCCGTTCAGGCCCTGTGCTGTCAATCACATTCACACTATCCTGTGCATTTGTGCAACCACAGGAATCATGTCAGTCACCTGGCAGTGGCAATCAGGCTATGGCCAGTCCGGCCCTGGTGGAAATTAAGAAAGTCATGGTAGGTGAAGAGAAAACATGGCTTTTATCATACCTGAGTCTTTTGTGTGTCTGCTATATTTGTGTGTTTGCCTGCATTTGTATGCCTGTTTTTGTAAGAAAAAAGTGAGAGAAAGAGAGAGAGAATCAAGACACTCTCAGGAGGTATTTTAAAGAAAATGTGTGGCACTTTGTTTGTACATGTCTGCTCGGCGACAAAGATTCATAAATAACGTAAAAGGGAGGGTTGGTGGGTGGGTGAGTGAGTGGATGGATGAGTAAGCAAGGGTGGATGTATAGATGGATGGATGAATACATGGATGGATGAGTGAAAGCATGCATGGGTGAAAGAGGGTGGATGATTGGATAAAGGGCGGATGATGGGTGGATAAGTGAAAGATTGGATGGATGAATGAAAGGTAGGGATCATGGATGAGTGAAAGGAGGGATTGAGTGAAAGGGTGGATGGAATGAAAGGGTGGATGGAATAAAAGAGTGAAAGGGTTGATGGATGGATGAGCGAAAAGATTGATGGATGAGGGAAAGGGTGGATAAAGAGATGGATGAGTGAAAGGATGAATGGATAGGTTTGGAGATGGATGGATAGGTTTGGATATGAAGGGTGGGTAGACGGAATGGTGAAAAACTGAATGATGGATGAAAGACTGAATAGACGATAGAATGTAAAGGTTGAATGGTGGACATCAGCAGGTAAATGGTAGGATGAAAGGATGAATGGATAGATCGATGGAAGAGACAAGAGATATCTTCTGGGGAGGGTCATGATGAGTTGCTTCATTTGCTTGGTGCAATAAGAGCTTTGGTTCAAAGTGGGGGTATTTTCAGTTTCTTCCTACTCGCGTGCTCAAAAATATATAGTATTGTGCCAAACAACAGCAATTAACAGTATGGCATTCAGAAGGTGCAACTATTGCAAAAAAAAAGGAAATGTTAACCTATTATCACATTTCTCTTTCTTTTTGTGTAATGAGTTAACCTGCTTTGTTTATATAAACACATTTCTCATGTGTTTTGGTATGTGCTGCAACTAATATAGAAGTCGTTAAGTATCATCATGTCTTGCCCTTAGCCCCGCCCTTAGCCCCGCCCCCTCACTACACCTCTAGCTCATTTTAATGAGTACCTGCACTTATTTTTTCCTATTTAAAGCACTGGTCGTGCCAACATTTACAGACATATTGGCCGCAAGTATGGGAGGCAATGAAGTCTGCCAGTCACCCTGATATTGTAAATGTAAATGTCCAGTATTTGTAAGCGCACAGCTACCTCCGGAGAGGTGTCCCGGCGCTGGGGGCCGTCGGGAAGATTAAGCGAGCTATTGCCCAGAGTCACATGGTGCTGGGCTGACCTGCCGCCGGCGATCGAACCGTGAGCCCCAGGATCCGGAGTCAGTCGCCCTGGCCGCTGCGCCACACCTCTTCTCATTGCAAGCTTTAGCAATACTGCATGACACACCGCACATTACTGGACTGACCAACCACTGGAGGAGCTGGACAGGTTCAGAACTGGCGGTGGCCAAAAAACAGGTATACAGAGAAAATGGAGGCCGTGTTTGTCCCCCAAGCACGATGAGAGGCTGAATGATTTGGCATCAGCAGCTGACAGCATGAAAGACTAATTTGCTAGGGGAGGGCGGAACTCGCGGAGTTTCACCCCACGGGTTTCTGCGGAGTTACCTAAAAACTCAGCGAGATTCTATGGAGATCCATGAGCAGGCGGAATTCGGCATGTTGCGCTGCTCGTGCTGATTTTTAGCGCCGGGAGCTTCTTCTGCGCTGTAAAATCAGTGTGAACAGCACTATGCGGCGTAGATTTTCTACTGAAGGGGCAGCTTTCTCAATGTGAACGGTCGTGACCTGCTGCCAGCATCGGATTGGTAACGCGGGCACTCGGGCAATGCCCGAGGGGCCGGTATCTGAATTCAAGCTGTGGGCTGCTTTTTTGAGCAGCCTCGGGGGCGATTTGGGCAGTTTCTGCGTTGTTTGATGCCGCCAGCGGCCCAGTGGGTGCCTGAGTGGCCTTTCTGGAGGTAGATGGGCGTCCATTACCTCCCTTTTATCAACCGCAGAGGTGTCACTCCCTTTCTCTCGCTGGGCCGGCCCATTAATATATGCATATTGAGCGGGGGTGGGGGGCCTGAGCAAAAGTGGCCTCACTTGTTTTCAGGTGTGTTTCGCCAGTGTAAACTAATCCATGCATTATTTTTAAACCCCTCCCCCTTTTTTTTATACAATTTCGCCGAAGCAGTGTTTTGCGGAAAGGCAATATGCAAATGTGGGCCACTTTTTTTTAGCGTGCGCGGGCCGATTTTTAATCCCAATCCAACCCTGCCTGCTGCAACAGCCCGCATTGAGAAATCTCACACTAGGGGACGCAAATTCTTGCTCGTGCTCGCCAAATTAACATTGGCCAGCTGCGCATGAGGAAAATCTCCGCCACACGGCGGTTGGAATAGTTTTGCCGAAGCACAACGTTCCAAAGAGAACGCAGAGTGGGCAAAACTCTGCAAACTCCACTGGCAGAGCGGAATTTTCGCTCACCCCAACTAATGTACAGACTTCTTGATAACAAGAAATCAGGGACCATTCCATGAGGATCTTGGAAGAAACAGATGATTCACGTTTCAGACAAGACTGTCCCCTCCTACGACACCATTAACCGTCCTTACATCCATCTAATGCTCGATGGCGCCTTTACCTTCCTTACTGAGTCTGGGCCCTCAACACCTCAGTCTTTCAGCACTCTCTTGAGAGATCTGATTTTTTTCATTGACACCTTTTTGGTTTGTAAGATAATACAATGTTCGTATGTTATACTATCGTCAATTTATTTGTTCCCATTTGTTTTATCCTCGTTCTCCTGCTCTCTCTTCTCCCCCTGCATCTCTGCCACTCCCATTTGTGTCATTATATTTTGCATTGTATGTGTTCTATTCTATGACTGTATATCCTTGTATCGTTGTTGACTGCAGATAAAAGCTGTGTTTAAAATAAAAACCAAAATATTCGAGTCATGAGGCTTTGCAACTTCGCACAGCCCTGGTTCAATAGTGCTGATGTACGGCTGCCTGTCAGCGCCAGCCTTGTTGGTCCTACGTAGTACGACAGGGAATAAAGCCCCAGGTGAATACTGGTCCTATCACTAGGACATCTGGTCCAGCGTCGGATTGGTAACGCGGGCACTCGGGCAATGCCCGAGGGCCCGGTATCCGAATTCCAGCTGTTGGCTGCTTTTTTGAGCAGCCTGGGGGGGCCGATTTGGGCGTTTTCTGCGTTGTTCGATGCCGCCAGCGGGTGCCTGAGTGGCCTTTCTGGAGGTAGATGGGCGTCCATTACCTCCCTTTTATCAACGGCAGAGGTGTCACTCCCTTTCTCTCGCTGGGCCGTCCCATTAATATATGCATATTGAGCGGGGGCAGGGGGCCTGAGCAAAAGTGGCCTCACTTGTTTTCAGGTGTGTTTTACCAGCGTAAACTAATCCGTGCATTTTTTTTAACCCCCACCCCCTTTTTTTTTAATAAAATTTCGACGAAGCAGTGTTTTGTGGAAAGGCAATATGCAAATATGGGCCACTTTTTTTTTAGCGTGCCCGGGCCGATTTTTAATCCCAATCCAACCCTGATCTGGTCCCATCACAAGGCATCTCTCTGCTGCCAGACAGATGTAGTGCAAGGAAAGCCAACCACTTCCTAGGGAAGGAAGGCCACAAGTGATGCTGATCAGCACCACTAGAAAAATGCAGAACTCCTTTCAGTTCCAGATAAAAAACGAAAGAATGAGGATGTGGCCTAACTGCCAGGGTGTTCGACCTCAAAGCTGAGGAACCGGGTTCCAGTCTCGGCAGAGACGCTCAACATCCTGTGATTCTGGGCAAATCACTTAGGGGCAGATTTACAAGCCCCTTGCACCACTTTTGCGTCATTTTTAACATGGGAAAAATGACGCAAAAGTGGCGCAAGGGCCCTGTAAATAAGCCCCTTAATCTCTCCGTGCCTGACAAAAATGCATGTGTCCACCTGTAACGCAACTGGTGCTCGTGTAAACCTGACACCTTAGGATCTAGATCCCCAAAAAAGACACCAGGGGATTCCCCTATGTGGATTAACATTCAGGAATGAGGTGTGGGTTCAGGTGAAAAATGTATGTGTTCCTTTTAGGCAGGCCCTGTGGATGAAGGAACCAGTAGCAGGGAGGGGAAGTGGTAGGGTGAGGTGTCTCTCTCTCTTGTCTGCATCTTCTGTCTTATATTCAGTTCCCATGCAAAGAGGTGTCCAAGATCACACAAGAGTAGTGCGCATAACCACAGAGAATCACAGAAGTCGAGGTTAGGGCCTTCCACATCTCACAGCATCCCCAGGGTGTCTCTGGGCAGCTCTAAAGTTTTAGTTTAGGCCAGGGGATAGTGGCTCATGCACCCTTCAAACACATGCCCCCCAAAAGTATAAAGGGTTATTACCAGGAATGACAGAAATGATAGCGATGGCTCTGCTGGTACCTAGGGCTGGAAACCTTGGTGTTGACAGCAGAGAAGAAACCTGGGGTCATTCTGCAGTGAACGAAAGCCCTGCATGAATGGCACAAGTCACTTGCACTGCAGGGGACACATTTTCATGTCTCAGAACGGGCCCTGAAGCCCCTTCATTAATGTTAAATACGCACCACTGTTGGAGCCATTTGACCCTGTAAAAACATACCTACATCCGTTGCATTGTGTTCATATACATCTATGAAGAAATTCGTGATCAACCACACATGTAATCATGGAAGTATCCAGTATTAATCGAATATGAATGTTGTCTTCTATTTGCTTGAAGTTTCCCATTATATTTTATTATTCACAAACACGTAAGGACCTGACCAGGCCCAAGAGACTCTGGGGCAGATTTACAAGCCCCTTGCGACACATTTGCGCCGCCGTTGGGTCACTTCTGTGACGCAGCGGCGGCGTAAACCATGCGCCACGTTGTGACTTATTTACAACGTGACGCATCTAGGGAGATGCGTCACGTTGTAAAGCCCTGCGCCACATTAAACCTGCTACAGGTTTAATGCATGCCGGGTGGGCGTTCCGTCGGAAAAAGCCTCGTAAAAGTGACGCAGTGAAATCTACAAGATTTCACTGAGTCACTTTTCAGAGGCCGCTGCGACAAAACCTTACGCCTGCTTCAAGCAGGCGTAAGGAGTGGCGCAGCACGTTAGGTATGGGCGGTCCCTGAACATTGCTGGAGTTGCGTCGCGCTTGCGACACGACTCCAGCAATGCACCGCCCTTACGCCACAAGATGCGACACGCATCTGCCTACCCTTGCGCCACGGTGCGCCGCATTGTAAATGTGACGCATCCGTGGTGGCGCAAGGGGAGAATTGCGTGTCACATCTATTCTGGTGCATCCCTGCTGATTTGCAGAGATGCGCCAGTCCTTGTAGATCTGCCCCATAGGGTCTGATTACGATCCTGGCGGATGGAATACTCCTTGAAGTAAAATCCGACATCTGCACATTCGAGAAGTTGTCGCTGTGAATGTCTAGCTTCTGTCACCCGGTCATGCACATTGACTTGTATTGATAGACAATTGTCTATATATTAGCCCAATTTTACATGCCTTTTAGCTCATAGCTCAAACTGACCCTTTCCTAGCGAGAGCCCTGGTCAGTTGAAATGACACTTATCTCTGCTCTTCTGCTTTACTGCTTGTTATTTTGCATTAAACACTAGTCGGACTTTTGACGTCATGTTTTATTTTTAATAGCCACATGAAAGTCCTTTTCCCTTATGTGTGTTCTCATTACAGAACATCTGCACTGCCACAGAGCACCCTCTGAGCACAGCCCGACTATGCTGTGCATTTCCACACCCTCACGATGCTCTCCCTCTCATCCTCTCTCTCTTCTCCTCTCTCTCTCTCTCTCTGTCTCGTTCTCTCTTTCTCTCTCACTCTCCCTCTCCCTCTCTCTCCCTTCTCCTCTCTCTCTCTCTGTCTCGTTCTCTCTTTCTCTCTCTCTCTCACTCTCCCTCTCCCTCTCTCTCCCTTCTCCTCTCTCTCTGTCTCGTTCTCTCTTTCTCTCTCTCTCTCACTCTCCCTCTCACTCTCTCTCCCTTCTCCTCTCTCTCTTTCTTTCTGTCTCGTTCTCTCTCTTGTGAATCTACTAATACTAACAGTGTATTCAAGACTGTACAATTCAGGGTAAATATATGAGAATGCCTTGCAGCTGCAAAGGTACCTTGCAAGTTGGAAATTGTTTTCTGAAATGCAAGGTACAACTTGTGATTCGGAAAATGGCGCCTCCTCGCATTGCCATAGTTTGAAGCAGCAGTTAAAGTCGCAAGTATCTAATCAATAATTATCTGCCAAAAGAGTGTGGTACGCACCTGCACAGTGGAAGCTGTGTATATGTATGTGGTGTTAGAGTAGCACAAACCTAAGTGAGAGGCAGCGGAGTACTGGGCAGGGTCAGAGGCAAAGATACATTCGACAGGTTGAGTGTAGGGCAGCAGGGTTCTGAGAGCAGAAATGGCTTGTGACTGCATCTGATGAAGGTTCTTTAAGGAGGTGTGCCTTGAGATCTTTCATTAACTGCAGCAGGCTGCGGGTGGTCCCCATGGATACGTGCAGGCCACTCCAGATCATGGGTGCAATGACAGAGAAGACCTGTTGTCTTGTTTTTTCTTGAGGTGTGCCTTGAGATCTTTCATTAACTGCAGCAGGATGCGGGTGGTCCCGTTGGATATGTGCAGGCCACTCCAGATCATGGGTGCAATGACAGAGAAGACCTCTTGTCTTGTTTTTTCTTGAGGTGTGCCTTGAGATCTTTCATTAACTGCAGCAGGATGCGGGTGGTCCCCATGGATACGTGCAGGTCACTCCAGATCATGGGTGCAATGACAGAGAAGACCTGTTGTCTTGTTTTTTCTTGAGGTGTGCCTTGAGATCTTTCATTAACTGCAGCAGGATGCGGGTGGTCCCGTTGGATACGTGCAGGCCACTCCAGATCATGGGTGCAATGACAGAGAAGACCTCTTGTCTTGTTTTTTCTTTAGTGCACCACTTCATCCCCAGACTGATGGCGTCTTGGTTGTGACTGTGCGAAGAACCACCTGAGATGGTGAGCTTATCGGCCACATAGGCGGGGGTGCTGCTTGCGAGCGATGGCTTTGTAGATGATGCAGCTGGTTTTGAAGACCATGTGTTCCGGCATAGGGAGTGGAAAGATACACAGAGATATCCATCATTCAAAAGCTTCTATTTTCATAAGATGCTGCCAGCTTCTCCAGTTCTCTCAAGCCACTGACTCACATTTCATATGATTACATTCCATCTCCTGTTCCACATCCCAACAGCTCATGACATATCTCCCCTCTTAAATACATGAGAATAGAATAATGAAAACACATTACAATTCCTACAGAGTGAAAACAAATTAGCTTGAACTTATTGTGACTATAATACAAAAGCATACAATATGGCGGTGGCAATAACTTTCAGAATTTAATTCAGATTCAACTCTCCAGAAATACTGGTAAACTTGCACACATTCCATAGACTCCACACAGATCCGTCTTCTAACACAACCACACTCCGTTTCACTTTTGCAACCTTAAGTGGAAGAGAACATTTGCTGTCTCCTTTCCTCACTATGCTACCTCTCTTTATCACGACCCAGTCACCAACTTTTACACTTTCACACTTGGCTCCATTCTTCATTTCAAAGTATTCTTCAGTCTTCTTCTGTTCTTCGACAACACCTTCTCTTATAGCCTCATGACCAACCCACGCACAGTTCCTGTCTACCAACCACTCAGGAATTCATTTTCTTCCTGCCTCTCTCCCTTTCAAAGCCACAAAAGGTGACACCCTTGCCACTGAATGGGATATTGTTCTATGGGCCCACATCAATTTGATCAATTCCCTCTTCTAATGAAGAGCATTAGCTAGAGACAATTGTATATTTTCTCTGATCTCTTCTTTATGCCAAGGGCTTGAGGCCTGAACGAGGCCGCTCTCTCATGCACAATTACCATCCAAGACATAAAGTCTGCCATTTTCCTAGACACAAATTGCACTCCATTGTCTGAAACTATGTTTTTTTTAAATTTCTTCATCCATAAAAACTTCCTATAAAACTTCAATTACATTTCCAGTATCTACGCGTTCCAGAGTTTCGACCCCAAACTACTTAGCGTGGTAATCAACTAGAACAACGGTGTACCTAATTTTGGGTCCCAATCTGTTAACTGAGCCCAAGAAATCTATTGCAAGTCTTTCTCATGGTTTGTTAGGTAATTCTACACATTTCAAAAGGGGTTGTCTTAACACTTTAGTCTTATTGCTACTGGCACACAGGTAGCATTGCTTTGCCATATCTTCCACAGCATCATCCACTCCAGGCAACCAGAATGATTGCCTAATTCCTTTCTTGGTCACGTTGCATCCTGGGTGAGCCTCCTCACCCTCCTGGGTGACTCGTTTACGGACACCTGCAAGTGGAATAACTTGATTTCTCCTTATCAATTGTTCCCCATTGATACACGATTCCTCCTTCACTTTGTGATACATCTCCATTTCTTTATTCTGATATTTCTCAGTAGACCATCCTTGTCTCACACAATCTTTTACAGCTCTTAAAGCCGAATCCTCCTCCTTAGCCAGACTCCACACTTCTTTCTCAAGTGCTGTCTCTTCATGCCTTACCAAATCAATGGAATATCTGAAGGCAGGAGCAATCCCTTCTGGTCTGAGAGTCAGAAATATACCAGCTCTATTTGTGGAGGTCCGTCAGTTCCTGGAGCGGTGGTCACACATTGCTAACCGCTGCTCCAGGGACTGGATGATTCTAATTATAGAGACAGTAAAGGAGATGATCCTAGTACTTAATAAAGAAATCCTAGAATTAGAAGAAAAACTCAAAAACAATACCAGCGTAGAAGAAGGGAAGAACAAACTCCTTAATATAAATCAAGAACTACAGGAGTTTGAAGATTACCTTTTAAGAAAAAAACAGAAAAATTAAAAAAGATGTACGTTGGTTTTCACAAGAGAAAATATATCCGTATCTACAAAGTAACTTTTACCAAGAGGAACGCTATGAGGCAGGACAGACAAACACCTACCCGCAAAAAAGACAAAAAACTCTGACTTTCTCAGACACTAATTCCTCAGATTCAGACTATGAAGGCCCTACAACTAATGAAGGACAGGGATACAACCCAAGGAATCGTAGAGGACAAGCCTATAATCCACAACAATTTGGCCAGACGTCTTTTTAGAACAAGGCAGGGGACGGATGAGATTTCAGAGGCAGGACAGGAACAATTTCCACCAGACAGAGCAAGTACATCTACAGCCATACATGAGAACAAGGAACAATCAATACTGGAAGTCTTAGATAATGATACCTCAAATAGAGATAGTATTCCCATTTTCAATCTATCCAGTCACCAACTTGCCTCAGAAGAGATCACATTACTCAGTACAGGTTTATCCTTTGTCCCGAGTAATTCTCCTGACATCTTTGCTATAAATAGAGACGTATTTTCTTTCTTCCGAAAAATCCGCTTACAAAAATATATGTCTGAAAAAACACCGACAGAAGAAGATGTCAACTACTCAGGTTGCAAGCCTCCGTCCAAGTTTACACCTACCTTAGAAATGGTAGGTCCTGAAGTTGCAGTGTTCGAAAAAACAGTGATCAAAGAACTAGAAAAGATTACTAAATATATCCGCAAACCTCTTCCCAATCTTACTAACTTGGAAACACAGGCACTTAAAAATTTAGAGAACAATAAACACATTATCATCAAGCCTAGTGATAAAGCAGGAGGAATAGTGATCATGGACAGTGAAAAATACTCGCAAAAAATGGAAATCATGCTATCAGTTCCCGAGCATTACCAACCAGCTCGTCGATCAGTCATAGCAGATTTAAAAAGTAAAATTGAGGCTATAACAGCGATAGCATTCAGGGAGGGCTACATTTGTCAAAAAGAGTTGGAATTTCTGAATAAAAGAGACACTGTCATCCCCGTCCTATACGAAGTTCCTAAAACGCATAAGAATATACAAGATCCCCCAATGCGTCCGATCATTTCGTCTATTAATTCCTGCACGGAGCCACTTTCACAATATGTGGACTCATTTCTATGCCCTCTTACCAAATTGTATAAATCATACATTAAAGACACAGGGCACATGATAGCAACCATTGAACACACACCTTTCAATCGTGATACTCAGTGCCTTGTCACTCTAGACATAGAATCTCTTTATACTAACATACCCCAGGACCTAGCTATGGAGGCAGTGGCAGCCCTCCTGGCTACAGCTCCTGGGGAGAGACCTAACCATTTTATCTTAGAATGTCTAGACATAGTGTTACATCATAACTACTTTGAATTCAAGGATAACCTGTATAAGCAAACGCAAGGTACTAGCATGGGTGCTTCATGTGCACCGAGTGTGGCAAATACCTATATGGGAGAATTTGAACGTAAGCATATTTTTAATGAAATAGCTCCCTACTCTGAAAACATTACCACATGGCATAGATTTATAGACGACATATTTTTCATCTGGACAGGGGATGAACTAAGTCTCACACATTTTACTGAATGGTTAAATCTCAATGAATGTAATCTCAAGTTCACCGCTAATTACTCTCAAGAAAAGGTGGAATACCTGGATATATGGATCATGAGTGGAGAAGCAGGCATAGAGGTTAGTCTATACAGAAAACCCACGGCTAAGAATACAATCTTACAACACACCAGCTACCATCCATCTTGCCAAAAAGATTCAATTCCCTTTGGGGAATTTCTTAGAATCAAGCGTAATTGTACAAACATGCATGATTTTCTGATACATGCAGAACAATTGAAAAAGAGACTGATATTCAGGGGTTACCCCAAACGCCTGATAAGGCAATCGATGAAACGAGCTAAGTACTATAACCGAGACAGTCTAGTCAGTGGTAAGACAACGCAACCCTCAGAAAGACTAGTATGTGTAATAAATCACACTTGTTACAACAACAAGATACAACAAATCCTACACAAGAATTGGAAGATTTTAAACACCAGTGATGACAGTAAGGCTCTGATGAAACCCATTGTGGCTTTCAGAAGAATTACAAACTTAAGAGACAGATTGATACACAGTAGACTGAAATCACCTACTAAGAACAGGGAACAAAAAACAATTGATGGACTTCCACCGATCCTAGGCAACCACAGATGTGGGAACTGCCATGCATGTCCATCAGCCATTACCACAGAGGAATGGTCATATGGCACAAAAACAGGAAAGCTTAAAAGCCACACTAATTGCAGAAGCTACAATATTATCTATCTTATCCTTTGCCCGTGTGGGCTTGGATACATAGGTGAAACTGGCAGAGAATTTCGCCTAAGACTATCTGAGCACAAAGCTGCCATCAGAACACATAAAACACAAGCCCCGATGGTCAAACATTACATTGATTATAATCATAGTGAACAGGATTTAAAGTGGCTCATTTTAGAAAAAGTGGATCACAAACATGGTCAACAGGCAGAAAAGGTAAGAAAAAAGAGAGAGACCTTCTGGATCTTTCACTGTGATACAGTGCGTAGAGGTCTGAATGAAGAGATCACCAGGTTTATTACATGACCTCACAGATGGTAGGAGTGCTTATGTTTGGTAATACGTTTTTTTTGTTGTTGTTGTTGTTGTTCAGTATCTGTTGTTAAGAAACTGCATATAGTTGTCTAATGTGGATTTAACATTCTTTTCATATTTAGGCAGTAATCAGGGACATTGTCAGTGAGAGGTGAGCAGCCCCATATTCAGCCGATAATGAGGCTTAACTAGCGATTTTGTGAACCCTGTCAAATACATCCCCTTTCAACAGATTTCACTTCAGCTGTTGAATGTGGAATAAACAACCTTTTTACATGTAGGCATGAGTCAGCGGCAATGTCACTGAAAGGTGAGCAGTCCTGCAATTATTTACCAGCGAGTTTCAACTAGCGATTCCATGAACTCCATCAATATGCGATTACCTCTTTACATATACTTTTCCTTTGCAAACATGCAACATTTAAATGCTCAGCATGAGATTTGCTAATTTAAGCAATCATATGTTGGAATTCTGCAATCATCTATAATGTACCTTCAAACCACACCAACATGGCGACCGGTATCGCTTGACTATCAGCTTGATTAGGGTCATCATCGCGAGATTTAGATGGCGGTTTTCTGAAGCCTCTAAATACGACGAGGGAAGTTGGCTTACTCCTTCAGGCTGCGGAGACAACGGAACTTAGACTTTCCACATCGAGAGAACACGATACAAGTAAGGCTCATTTTATTTTTTGTAGGACACGCCGTTAGAGGTCACCCCGACTGCTTGTAAACGGCCCCCTCTATATTTTTTGAGGACATAACTCTGATACCGCAGAGTATAAGAAACTTTTCCAGTCTTAAATAACTGGTATATAGGTAGCCATTTTTTGAAAATGCAGCACTTTAGAGTGGTCCGCTGTCACAGGGCTAATGCAGGACAGCTATTGTTTTTAGCGTTTACTTCTTTGCCGTTATCCGTCTGTGGTTTTACCACGGCATTAAAATCACTACTATCATGTAACGCAACCATAGTGGTGTTTTATAGGCAGTGTACACTTGATTTATTGCCTCTTACTTTGTCGTTATATGCCCATGGTTGGATGATGGTTTTATAGTCAAAAACAGTATAGATCGAAACCAAGCTGTTGTATCCCCTTGCCAATAGAGTACACAAACGGATTAGATGTAACAAGGCATATGGGTAACTGGAGTAGCAATAGGACCAGTCTGTAAGTCCTCTTTATGCCTCATTGGAACAAACATTACATTTGTCTTTTTTCTCTGCAGAGACATGTATAAAAATTTGTGAAGACACGTAAAAAAAGCTGTCACTCCTAAAACCAGGACTCGTGAAAGAGGGAAATTCACTCCAAGAAATGAGGCTTCATTTCTAAAATACGGGTAACGACAGTACATTAATATCTGATGAAAAGATTTAAAACTCGTATTTAAACAATGCTATTGAAAGTGTGTATCTTTTCACCTTTTGTGTTACCTTTACAGCTCACTTCTCCTTGATGATCTGTAGCCTGATTGCTACCTGTACAGTCCAATAAACTTAACTTTAAGGTATTTGTTATATAATGGGCCCTAAACTAAGATCACTGGTAGTCTACTGTAGAACCAATCTATAAATCAAGTTTTGTTTATTTACAGAACGAATACATTTATTGACAAGAAAATATAAAATAGAAGGTTTCGTTCCAAGAGAGGATTGCCAACACACTTTTCATGAAGGTTAGCTTGATTTCCAGTAGCTCTATCTGACTTATTCTTCACATGTTACGGGGAGCTGGCCTATTTCACTCATGTCTGCTCGTGTGCACTCTATCCTGTTGACAACTGTGACTCGTTTAATCTTGGGACCGTGGTCACCTCTATAAATCCTCTGTATGTGAAAATAATTCTTACATTTATTACACAAAATTCTAATTCCCTCCTGTTTCACTCCATCTTTCATTCCCTGGCATCTGTAGCACTATGATGAGAAAAGAGTTTAAACTTTTCTAAAAATACTAATAAGAGGAACCTTCCCTTAGTAAATTATTATAGCCATTACCTTCTCCTAGCTAAATGCCCCTGTTTTTTATTTCAGACATCCCAAGATATTTTTAAATGAACTTTCAGCATATCTGGTCCTGAAGAAGGTGGTTTTCCACTGAAACGCGCGTAGACCGCGAACCATTTTCAGAAGAGTGATCTTGGAGAATCGTTTCTCCTTTTACTGATGTTTTTGTAATTAATTATACCCAGTTATTTATAAACACTGTGAAATCCACCACAGGGTCTAAAGATTTTTCCCTCCCTTTGTCTTTC
>CAWUFW010001552.1:0-165000 GCA_963921515.1 Calotriton arnoldi
TTGTCTAAATAGGACCCCCTGCTGAAAATACTAAATCCTAGGGCAGGGAAAATACATTTGAGAAAAGAACAACCCTAGGCAAATATTTGGTCATATCTTATATGCAGACCTACATCAAGCAACTTGATATTAACAGACTCAGTGTACTGTACGTTTAAGTTAAAAACTTCATTTTATTAATACAAATTCATAATAAAAACTATTTGTGTCAGACATAAAATATCTGAGGCCTATAAGACAGATAAAACATACTGTACTAATCAAAACAACATAGAAAAATATACACTGAACAAACCAATATAAAACAATTCAATAGAAGTGTTTCAAACAACAATACAAAACCAGACATGTATATAAAAGTTGGTTTCATATTGAAACATCGTGGCTCAATGATGGAAATTTCTTATTTTCTACGCGCGTTTCGGCGTACTAAGCGCCTTCTTCAGGACAGCCACAGAAATTCCTAAACAGACAATAAACATAACTAAATACAAACACAAATGTATACTGAGTCCAAATAACAAACATATATCTTATTTGTTGCTATATAGCATACAATGATACAAATTAACAACATAATCTCTGTGTGGAATTTAAGAAGGGAAAAGAAAATTGCAAATGGAGACAATTCCAGAGAAAGGAAAGAAAGGTGATCAAGATAACATTTGTGCATTCCATGGAATTTTATGATAGAAGTATAGACCCTGCAATCACCGAAGAAGTATGTGAAAGTTAGAAATTGGGAAACAAGAAGATCCTTTATACAAAATTACCAGAGACCCATGATAAATAAAATCATTTAATAATTTAAAGGAACTGGATCAAACGGACTAAATGGGGAACTTACCCAGACTATACTATATGTGGGACCAAAATGGATGTTTGGAGCCAAAGCAATTAAGGTATATAGATAAACTATTCTAAAAAGACAAAGAAAAATGGCAATGTCAAAATGTATTTATGCTGATTAGTAGATACAACAACGCTTGGATAGTCTATCTAATATCATGGGTAAAATGACCTCCACTTGAAAACAGATGATAGACACTGTACAAGAGTAGTGCTGATTGGATAGGAACTTCCTTCTAATACATTTTCTGTAGATGATATAACACAAAGTTATAGTACTGAACCCTGTACATAGTTCCTAAACTGAATTTTATGATTTGATAGTTTTAAAAAATTAATCACCTAAAAGTATGTGATCGTTGAGATAGTCGGTCAATGGTATACTGGTACTTGAGCCCAAGTCTCCAGGAAGGAAAGGAACCACAATGATATGGGGATCGTATTCTGTAATTACGGAGCTATAATGTATAAGAAACAGCATCACATTATACTGCTATAAAGAAATCTGTAGATGTGCTAACAAGTCGAATCCCTAGGTGTTTACCTTTCTGTATATAGATTTCCAGATAACTTTAAGTGTGTATATGTAGTTTTCAAACCCGGGACAACATCTCACAGGTATGCCGGAAGGTGGTCACTACAGAAATTCTATGTGAAAACAGAAAATAGGTCATGTAAAACGTATATTCTATGTATATATATACACCTTAGAAAATGGTGTAGAGTTATCTAGCATCTTAGCGCTTGGTCGTGCTAATACGTATGGAGGGATAGAAAAACAATGTGTGTTAACTTACGCCTATATTGGCCCCTTCATGAGGCATACGCTAATTGGGAGCCTCATGAAAGGAAAACCTCATAATTGATCGAAAAGAATAATTGAGATAAATGTCCCGCTGGTTTACATATGGGGTCAAGATATCGCTGATGGGGAATTTTAAGCGCTGAGTCGTCCCAGCACGCTTAAAGTGCCGGGTGTCAAATGCGGATTAACTTATGCCATATAGATCCCTATTTAAGGCATACGGTAATGAGAGCAAAATGTAGTGGTGATATCGCCGATGGGGAATTTTAAAAGCTGGGTCGTCCTAGCACGCTTAAAGTGCCGGGTACCAAATGCGTATTGACTTATGCCATGTAGATCCCTGTTTAAGGCATAAGATAATGAGGGAAAATATAGCGGTGAGTCGTCCTAATACGTTAAGAGTGCTAAATAACAAATGTGTGTTTACTTACGCCGTATCATGCGACTTACGCTAATGTGGAGCCTTATGTAAGAGAGGACCATACAATTTAAACTAGAGATAAACAAGGGTATTGAAATGGGAGCGTACTGGTAAACTATTGCTCGCTCTCTCCATGGAATTATAGACAAGAACACACTACAGCAGATTACTCACGTATATATGGCAGCCACAACCCGTACAACCGAAGGAAATTCGATCCTAGATTGTAATGAGATAGTGGGCGTTTAAAAAGGGCAGGCTAGCGTTCAAATGTGATGTGTCAAAGGGCGTCTATGACGTGATAACGTCACGCGCACAATTGACGTCCCGCTGTCAAATGTATGAGGCATGTAATACAGAGAGTGAAAAGACTGGGTTATGGTGAAAGGCCATAAGTGACATTGCAAGAGAATAAAAAAGGCCTACAACAAATATGGCAACCCTATATATAGAGACTCCACGTATGATTCGGTTTTTAAATAACAGCAAGGCAAAAGTTAATATATATACATTTTGAGAAGGGTCCTCATTATAGATACTTAAATCAGATTTGAAGGAGCCTCATATCAAAGTATATGTAGTTGTATCCTAATACCTAAATGTTTATGTGGGAACCTGGATTAATAAATGATAAATTACAAACTCCAGTGTAGCCATAATATAATACAGTAATTAAATTAAAATGGCTCTTCATGGATATTAGAATCTAAATAAAGAGGACTCATGTAGAGGGTATTTCCAGTTAGAGTATAATGCCTAAATATATATATGAGGGTATGGAGTGTTAGATGGTAAGCTACAAACACCAGTATAACCAAGAATGCAGTACAGCAAAAGAATCTTCAAGAGCATATATTGTAAGAGTCTTTAAGAGTTGTCATTGGATCGCGTTCTCCCACGGTATTTCGCCATTAAGACCGCGTTTATATGTATCCAATACAAAAATCCCCAAAACTTCTGCGTTTTTACGAACCTCATTACTTTTTTCTCCATGGGGGATATCAATTTTTTCAATGATAAGCCATCGTATATCATTGGGTGTATGTTTTTGTTCCAAATAATGTTTAACCAAAGGAGCATTGAGTTTAGATGTGTGTATAGCTGATCGATGTTCTGTGTGTCAGACATTAAAAGCCCGTGAGGTCTCTCCCACGTAGCCCATGCCACATGGGCATAGTAGGAGTGTATACCACATCTTTTGTCTTACAGTTGAACATTTTCCTTGCTGTAATAGAGTAGCCATTATGGGTAAATGTGTCCCTCTCATGGCAGTTTCACATGACTTACATTGTGAACATTTAAAAGTTCCTTTTATTGGTAGTGTTCCATCAATTGTTTTTTGAATAAATGAAGTGCCTTCCACATATCTGGATCGTGTGATGATATCTTTTATGTTTTTGTTTCGAAGATGAGGCAAACATTGGTTTAGGTAGTTTCAGCTGTTGTTCTGGGTCACTATTTAAAATGTGCCAATTTGAATTAATGATCTGTCTAACCTTTTCATTTAATGTTTAGTGTTTAGTCACACACACTAGTTGATTAGTTATCGATGGTATCTAGCTTGTCAAGAGCGAGTCTCTGTCGTGAAAATCTCACTCTTTATAAGATTCACGGATCAATCTGTGGGGGTAACCTCTTAGAACAAATTTTTCTTTCATGGCGATAGCTTGTTTGTCAAAGTCCTACAAATTAGAACAATTTCTACGGAGTCGGAGAAACTGCCCAAAGGGTATGCTTTGTTTCTGAGTGCGTGGATGATAGCTATTGAATTCTAACAGTGTGTTACATGCAGTGGGCTTGACAAACAAGTCAACTTCCAAAACACCTTGATTGTGGCGAATGATGATATCTAAAAACTCAACTTGAGTGTGACTATGTTGAGAAGTGAACTTAAGGTTCTGGTCGCATAAGTTAAGCCATTCTAGGAATTCAATTAAACTTTCTTCTGTATCAGTCCAGATAAAGAAAATGTCAATGTACCTTGACCAGTGAGTTACAGATTCAAAAAGCGGTGCCATTTCATTATAGATGTTTCTTTTTTCAAAAGTGCCACATAAATATTAGCAACTGAAGGGGCAACAGATGCCCCCATAGTCACGTCTTTAATTTGTTTATATAAGGTGTTCCCAAACTCAAACGTGTTTTCAGTGAGTACTATTTCTGAGACTTTTCAGAAGGAAACTTTTCAGACATGGTATGTTGAACTCGTCAATAAACCATGTGACCGCATCTATGGCTTCACGCTGGGGGATGTTACTGTACAATGACTCAATGTCAAGGGTCACTAGAGTGTGTCGAGTGTGAATGAAAGGGAGATTTTCTACTTTGTTTATAATGGCTCTGGTGTCCATGATATAAGATAGAATTTTTGCGACATGAGGCCTTAACATCTTGTCCGTATATTTTGAAAGAGGTTCTAGTGATAGATCCGATAGTTGAAACAATCGGACAATAAGGTGGATCTAGAACATCTTTATGAAGTTTAGGAATCCAGTAGATGCAAGGCATCTTGGGTTCCTTACGGTTATGATAATCAAACTCTTTGGCACATATGTCTCCCTGGTGCAAGGCATGAGTGGTAATACGATGGATCTTAGATGAGACTTTGTTTGTGGGGTCACGCATGACTTTGACATAAAAGCTTTGGTCATTTAAGAGCGACTTCATTTTGTTTTCATACATAGAAGTATCGAGCACCACAATACCACCGCCTTTGTCGCAACATTTTATAGTGAGTGTTTTCTCTTGTGAGATCTTCTGTAAAGAGAGATATTCCTCTTCATTAAGATTGTAGATTGGTTTAGGTATATACTTTGTTGCTCTCTCCAGGCGATTAAGCACTGTGTGTTCAAACACTTCAACTTCAGGGCCTAACTGGTCTAAGGTGGGAGTAAATGTCGAAGGGTTAGTTAACCCAGAAATATTTGGAACAGCATCACTGGTGGCTTCATTGTCCGTAAAGAATTTTTTAAGTCTGATCTTTCGAAAGAAAGATATGATGTCTTGATATAATTCAAATAAGTTGGCTTTTGTGTGTGGTACAAATGAAAGGCCTTTGGATAGTAGGGTGGTGCATGATGTATCAAGGGTTGTGGAGGACAAATTGAAAATTGGTATCATGTTCCCTGCCTCAATATTGCCCATTGCGAGTCTCCAGCATGTGTTGATTGCTGGGCTGGTAGTATGGCATTTGATAATTGCCTCGAAATTGAGGTTGGAAGCAGACATTTTGCCTGCCCCTGCGGGCCCCACGCTAGCCTAAAAAGGCTGCATCTTGCCTTGTTTGGGGTCAAAGGATTTACGAGGACCCTGTTGGTCATACTGATATCCATTCCCTTCTCCCTCAGAGTCTGAGGTGTCAGAGAATGTGTGTACCCAACGGGACGAGAATTATTGTCATTAGGGTATTGATTTTGTTTATAAAAAATGTTCTGCCAAGTAGGGATAGGTTTTTTCTCCAGAATTATACCGGATATATTTGTTTAATTTGTCCGTTTTACGTTTAACTAGATATTCAGTAAACAAAGCCAGTTCTCTGTCAGCTTCCTCTAATTTCTTTTTGGCTTCATCTAAAGCATTGTTTTTGCGTAATTTTTCTTCTAGCTCAGGCAATTCAGCTCTTTAAAGATGCCACTAGCTCCTTGGTGGTTTCTACAATGAGGATCATTAAATTACGGGAGCATCTATTTGCAATTAAGGTCCACTTTTCTAAAAATTGTCTGATGTGGACAAATAGGCCCGGGATATTACGTATCCTTAGACCTTGAGGATTACTCCCGCTCTCAGATATTCAAGCATAAACTCTCTGTGCGCTTCCATGCGCCTCAGTTTCTTTTTGAGGGAGATAAGTTGATTAACTTCATCATTCCTCTAATATTAAAGTTAGATGTACTGCCAAAATTGGTATTGGATCCTACCAATGCCGCAAACTCTTCATCCAGTAAACCCAGATGTTTTGAGTTGGTCCATGTTTAAGAACAAGAAACAAAAAATAATAAATAGTGCTGAAAGAATCAGAAAGTTATAGTGAATAGACCAAAGATCCAATTAAGTACAGGACTTAGCAACCTCACAGAGAAGTAAGTAGAGACAGACAATAGACAAAACGATAATTGCGACAAACAACAAGCGAACAGCCCCGCACAGACAAGCTGTAGGTAAATCGATTCTCTAAATAGGACCATCTGCTGAAAGTACTAAATCCTAGGGCAGGGAAAATACATTTGAGAAAAGAACAACCCTAGGCAAATTTGGGTCATATCTTATATGCAGACCTACATCAAGCAACTTGATATTAACATAGACTCAGTGTACTGTACGTTTAAGTTAAAAACTTCATTTTATTAATACAAATTCATAATAAAAACTATTTGTGTCAGACATAAAATATCTGAGGCCTATAAAACAGATAAAACATACTGTACTAATCAAAACAACATAGAAAATATACACTGAACAAACAAATATAAAACAATTCAATAGAAGTGTTTCAAACATCAATACAAAACCAGACATGTATATAAAAGTTGGTTTCATATTGAAACATCGTGGCTCAATGATGGAAATTTCTTATTTTCTGCGCGTATCGGGCGTACTAAGCGCCTTCTTCAGGACAGCCACAGAAATTCCTAAACAGACAATAAACATAACTAAATACAAACACAAATGTACACTGAGTCTAAATAACAAACATATATCTTATTTGTTGCTATATAGCATACAATGATACAAATTAACAACATAATAAATCTGTGTGGAATTTAAGAAGGGAAAAGAAAATTGCAAATGGAGACAATTCCAGAGAAAGGAAAGAAAGGTGATCAAGATAACATTTGTGCATTCCATCGAATTATATGATAGAAGTATAGACCCTGCAATCACCGAAGAAGTATGTGAAAGTTAGAAATTAGAAACAAGAAGATCCTTTATACAAAATTACCAGAGACCCGTGATAAATAAAATCATTTAATAATTTAAAGGAACTGGAAATGGGGAACTTACACAGACTCTACTACATGAGGGACCAAAATGGATGTTTGGAGCCAAAGCAATTAAGGTATATAGATAAACTATTCTAACAAAGACAAAGAAAATGGCAATGTCAAAACGTATATATGCTGATAGTAGATACAACAACGCTTGGATAGTCTATCTAATATCATGGGTAAAATTACCTCCACTTGAAAACAGATGATAGACACTGTACAAGAGTAATGCTGATTGGATAGGAACTTCCTTCTAATAAATTTTCTGTGGATGATATAACACAAAGTTATAGTACTGAACCCTGTACATAGTTCTTAAACTGGATGATCATGCATTGCATAAGTTTACAGGCCGATTACATGACAATGTACATTGTGACTGTTTGGGAGGGGCTGCCTAATTCTTCCTGGATGTTGGCTTTTTTGACTACATCACAGGTATGAGGTTGTACTTGTACATTGTCATGCCACAATTTACAGCTATGACTAATGTGATTGGGTAGTTCATACACACAGGCAGCACTAGTTGTGTCCTGTGTTCAGTTGTGAGGGTGATGCAGTTTGTCACAGATTGTAGTCAATGTGGTTGTACTCCAATTTGTATGTGTGTGCGCTGCATTGTGGGATACTCACCCATGCAGCTTTTGTTTTTCTGCCCCTTATCCCTTTCAGGCAGTGGGCCTCCACTTCTGTGCATTTCCAATGCTGAGATGTAGCATGCTGGGCTAAATATGTGTTATGGTCAGAGTTGTGACACTTGTGCATTGTTTTCAAGTAGAGGTCTTGATTACGTCAGGGGTTTTATGTACATATGGATGTGTCAGAGTGTGACCTGCTCCTTTAAGGATGTGGGCCACACTCAGCCACCTCTGTGACGTGGCCTGCACCGTGTGGAGATGTTTGGGTTGCAGGCATGGTATTCATCATGCACTGTCACTTGCATTGTCAGTGTGGCTCACAGAGCCGCACCTTCTCTGTGTACTGCACATGTGCATCAGTTGATTGCAAGATTAGTTATGTGTGAGGAGTGCCCCCTTTAGGCGCATTGGCTACTAAGGTCTACTTGCTGTTCCTATGTGTGCTGCACTATGCTGTATACATGTGCATCCAGGTAGCTTTGTCTATTGTGATTTGTCTTGTGTGTATTGCTTAGTGCCCTCCTGTTGGCTTACCCGTTGTGAGTATGGTCTGCGTGATTTACTATTGTTGTTGCTGGCTGGACAGACAGTGTCAACAACAATAGCCCTCTACGTTGAGCCCACGTGTGATGTGTGAGAGGCCCGGGATTAGAGGGATGTTGAATTCCATGGCATATTTGTGGTGCTCAGGCCTTGTCACCTCTGCCCTCCCAACAGATGCAAATAGCAGGGTGAGGTGTGTTTGTGTATGTGCCACGCAGCTGATCACATGGATGATACATGCTGTCCTGGTTACAAATATTCAATGCATGGCTTTGCGTGTGGGTGATGACATTGATGAGTGCATATTTGTTCACTGACACAGTTGAATTACCAAACAGATGGGTTTACATGCACATAATGGTGTAATGGGCAACTCACCAGGACAGTTGTGGAATGGTGTTTTCTGTATGTCAGATGTGTACACTTGAGAGTGGAGGTGTGCAAAGTGACCTAAGGGGTGAGTGTGCCATTTGGCTAGTCGTCATTATTTGTAACAACTTTGCTATCCTTGCTTGTTGGCGTACTTTGGTTGGCGTACTTCTTTACAGGGACATTATAGTTCTGTGACTCTGGCACACAGAGAAGTCATGCAGTACAGATTAGTTTGACACATTCCTGATATGCATTGTCACTGCACTGTGGTGTTGTGGGCATGGCCCCCCTGCTCATTTTATGACATCACCTTTTGAGTAGAGTCTGCTGTTTGTGTCCATTGTGGGTTATGCCCCTTTGAGCCAGTAGGCTGCATGATCAGTTTGTTGTGACATTGCTTGTGTTTCTGGTATGCAGACTCACTAGATGGTTTCTCACTTGGTGTACACACAGTGACAGCTCACAGCGTGAGTCCTGCGGGCGGTGGTGCATGGTGGTGGAGGGGCAGGATGTGGGGTAGTGGTGTTGGACACACGACGGGCTGGAGTTAGGTAAGTAAATAAATTAATCCAAACATTTACCTTGCACTTGCTGCACCACCGAATTAGCGATGCAGCAAGTGCAAGGTAATTATTAGGATTTATTTATTTACTTACCTGACTCCAGCCCGTCGTGTGTCCAACTCCACTACCCCACATCCTGCCCTCCACCACCACGCCCTGCCCACACCACCACCCCACAGAACACTGTGTACACAGGACTGCATCTCATGGACATTCAGGCGGACACATTTACTGGAGATGTGGCAGGATGTCTACATGGCCCCCTTGCCTCAACCGCACACATTTACAGAGCTTCTGCACAGGGCCCCTTGTCTCTGATACTTGACATGTGGATGCACTGTGTGTGTGACTGATCATGTGCATGAGTGTGCATGCCACCACCAGTGTCAGCAGACATGCAGCATTGTGCCGGTGTGTCTGCGTTGTGTGACAAGAGTGTGCTATGTGCAGTTGTGTCATCCTTGATGGACATGCACATTCTTGCATACAACTCCGACATACGGGCACATGCATATGTGTGGTGTTGAGGCAAGGGGGTAATTTTGACAGCCTGCCGCATCTCCAATAAATGTGTGCCTTTGCTCTTTCACGTGGCCCTTATCTTGTAGTCTGATATGATACTTCGACTATATTTGTTTGCCTTTTCTGTGCACATTTCAAGGTCTGTGTGCCCACCTATATGTGTCTTGCAATGTATTGGTTGAGTAGGGTGATATGTGTCTATGCCACCAGGGCCAAGGAGTATCCGGGACATGATCCACAGTCAGTGTGGGTGTGCACTGCTACATATTTAATTGTGCATGTGTGCCATTGGGCCCATCTCCCCCATCCCCCAGCCCCTGGTTGGTACTCACCCTGTTGGTGTTGTGTCTGGTCATGTTGAGCAGTATCCTGTCCCGGAACTCCACCACCGTCACCTCACTGATTACTTTGGACACCTGATTCCTCCAATGGGTCCAGCTCCTCCTGTGGTGCTGGACTCCCACCTCCAGTCTTCATTGCTGCTTTCAGGTTGGCTGCAAGTTTCTGCTTGGTCTTGCGCTTGGAATCATGCCAGCGCTCTTGCAGTCGCCCACTGTCCTCCTCACCTCTCCGACAGCATTCACCTTGGCCACGATGGACTGCCATATTGCGCTTTTGGTTGCCAATGACACTGTGGAGCTGACAAAAAGTTGTTGTTGGTGTTCTGTCACCTCCGCAATCAGGACCTGGTTTTCCTGCTGACTGAACCGTGTCTTCCTCTCTCCCCCGGCCTTCCCCATGGTCTCTGGCTGGTCCTCCTAGGTGTTTGTGGGGTTGCTGTTGGCCTTTGTGCTGGGTGCAGGCTCCTCCATGGTTCTTCTCCAATGCTTCTTCTTTTTATTTTTTTATTTTGTGTTTGTGGTGCATAGCGAGCGTTTTATACAGCTCTTTTCGCGCCTAACGTGAAAAGGTGTGCTGACGCTGATTAGCGTGCCGTTCCTGGTCGCTAATTGGCCCATCGCCACTTTTTCTACGTTAGCGTGACGAATTTTATCGCCGTGACGCTAACCTTATCGCGCGGCAATTTGACCCGGTAGGGGAAACTATTGCCTGTTAGCGGCGTGTTGTGAATACCGTCGCTAACACGGCGATAGTTTCCTCGGCATGCGGCGTTAAGAAAATTATCGCTAACAGAGGTTAGCGATAACTTTCGCCATTTCTGAGAATATCCCCCTCAGCCCCATCAGGGTCACCTTTATCGCCTTTATCATCCTCTTCTTCCCTTTGTTGACCATCCAGTAGCACTGCCCCCGTGGGGTAAACCATGATCCCCTGTTTCCTAGCCTCCTGATTATTAGAGGCACTGGTTATTTGTGTGGGCTTGTTTAATGGCAATGAGGGGGCAGCCTTTAGTACCAGGGGTATTGCATCTCCATTCTTAGGTGGGGGTGCCCTGTGATTCTCCCCCTGCACTTGTCCCATTGAATTACCCTAATGCACATGCAATCAACCCACCAGGGACCACAGTCTCACTAATGCCCCCCTCGCCCAGGATCGCTCAGGGTCAATGTTGGTAGGAGCAGGTTCGCTTCTGGCAGTCTACCGTCACCAAAAGGAAGTTCGGCAATCTGTCTCTGCCTCCAGATGACTCCAGGACACATATCAGCCCTGGAGGTACTCCTGACTTCTGCTCTGGGCCGGGGTTGCCGGGTCCTCTGTGGTCCCCCTCAGTTCTCAGCCGTGGCTCCTGTCTCGTGGAAGGGCACCACAGCAGATCAGCACTGTCGGGCCAGCCGGATGCGGCTTTCCTGCAGCTCCACCCCTTCCCCTCTTCTCCAGGGGCTGCCTCATTCTGCTGCGCCTGTGTTCGGCATCCATGCCTTGGCGCCCGGCTCTTCCGGGCTCTCAGATCCACGCTCCACTACCCCGGGACCACTCCGCATCTGGCAAGCACCTCCAGCCTTAGAGTTTGCCCCAGCTCCTGCATTCTTTGATTCCATCACAGCGACTGTCGCAGCCGGAGATTTGCCCGTATCGCCGCAGTTAGCACTAAGGTGAGTGTGCTATTGCTGTTATAGTAAGTTTCTTCAGAATGATCAGCCCTATGAGCTTATCCAGTTTGCCCACGGGCAACAGCAGCGGACTTCCAGCTCCGGGGAGCATCAGTTCTCGTCAAGAGTTATTTATGGGCGAGGGCGTGGCCAACCAAGATGGCCGTGTGGACGTGAGCCATAACGGCTCCGTTGTCAAACTAAGTTTAATTATCGACGCCACCGACCTACGGACCTTAAATGAGTGGAAGCGTACCTGTATTGAGGTGGAGACGACTCCGGTCTCTTCTGCAGCGCTTGGGATGAAGTCTGGAGTGCCAGCAGACAAGCGATAGAAGGTCGGATGAGAGGCTGCTGTTCCTGCCAGAGATCCGCCCGTAACTGCCGGCGGTGAGGGACCGGAGGTGTGGAGCGGGTGTCGCGGATCTGGCGGCGCAGCTCGGCTCCTGGACACGGGCCGTGCCTCGAGACCTGCTGGGACCCCCTGCTTGTGGCAACCTGGTGAGTGATTGCAGCGCTGGGTAACTGACACGATGGCCGCCATTTTCTGGTGGCGCAAAGCACTTAGACGCGGCAGACGGAGGCACAGCGGGGGAGAGGCGACCACCTGATAGAGGCGGAGGGCACCACACTGGATCTCTTTTGCTGGATGGGGTCCCCTCGCGGCCCGGACGGCACTGCATTCTACCCACCTGAGAGGCAGTAAATTCAGAGATTGCCTGACCCCAACATGGCACCCGCGGCGGACGCCATGCCTCGTTTGGACACTGGGGCCTCTCATACAGCGACAGATCTGCACCAGGGGTGGAGTGTCACCCGCTCTCCACATCACTAGGGCTCATTTCACCACATAGCTCCAACAAGCTCCAGGGAACTTGCTTATAGCCTCTGTGGAGACTCATAGAGGCGACAGGTCAGTCATGTAAGACTGAGGGTTGAAGCTGACATCCCTGGTTAGGAGGGCTGCAGGCAACGCGAAGTGGGGAGATTTGGCGACAGAGCAGGAATCTTGGCCCGAGTGTTGCTTCCATGACCTGCCAGGCTCCCGGAGGCAGCGCTGGGTTGAGGGTCACGGTCCTTCCAGGCTCTGCGACGCAGGAATCCCAGGCTTGGGTCATCCTCTGGCTCCAGCTGCTGATACCTCTATGCCGCCTAAAAAACAACCCCAGAGCAACAGGGTGTCTACATACTTCGCGCCTACCTCTAGTATGGAACCGCACAGGAGCGCAAGTGAGGAGGGCGCAATGGCGATCTCAAAGGACGACCTTCTCGCTTCTCTGAGGACATTCAAGCAGGAGCTGAGGGATGAGCTGAAGGCGGACTGGGCCCAATCACTGGATGCTTTGAGGGCAGATCTAAGCGGCAGACTTACCTCTCTGCAACAGGATATCGACTATGTGGGCACAAGAATGCTGGATGCGGAGACCAGAACTGCGGGCCTCAAAAGGAGGACAGAACACATCGCAGCCCTAACGAGGGATCTCCAGACTCAGATCACAGTAACGCAACTGAAACAAGAGGACCTGGAAAACCGCTCTCGGCGGGATAACATACGGATCCGTAAATTGACAGAAGGAGCGGAAGGCCAGGACCTCGAGGCCTTCATACAGGGTCTGTTCGCGGAACTCCTCGGAGCAACGACGGTAAAGGTGAAACTGGAGAGAGTCCATCGAGTGGGGAAGCCACTACAAGGAGAGAAACGCCGACCAAGGGACATCCTCGCCAAACTGCACTCCTTCAAAACCAAGGAAGTGATACTCCAGACGGCCAGGAAACAGGATGAGGTGAAATTTCAGGGGTTCACATGTGAACTGTTCCAAGATATCGCCCCAGCAACATTGGCAGGCCATCAGCAATTTAAGCCCGTTATGACAAGCTCCGCCAGGACAATATCCGATACAGATGGACATACCTCTTTGGTCTTTGCTTTGAATTTAAAAATAGAGAACGCCACTTCACGGAGGTCCGGGAGGCCTGCGGGGTCTTGGGGCTCCCACCGCCTTTGCAGGATCCCGAGGAGAATACACCGGCTCTTCCGGGCACCAGCATGGCCGGGGGGGAT
Organism: Calotriton arnoldi; assembly: GCA_963921515.1. Classification (NCBI taxonomy): domain Eukaryota; kingdom Metazoa; phylum Chordata; class Amphibia; order Caudata; family Salamandridae; genus Calotriton; species Calotriton arnoldi. The sequence goes on from CAWUFW010001552.1 coordinate 13,752, forward strand.
GACTCAGGCGCATGGCGACCTCGCCGCCTTCCCAAACCCAAGAAGACCCAAGATACTAACAAGCCAAACTGAATGGCACCACGGAGAGACTGTGCTCTGAGAGGAGGCAGGACAGACTGAAAGAACCGCATTAGTAGGGCAGGGGGAAAGGGAGCTGTTCACTCTCTAGGACACGAACGGAAACGGACTTCTTCCACTCTCTATGCAGTCTCGGATTTATTGGACTCTAAAAGGCTATGCAATAATGGCTGCGACGATCGGGGTCTTTTCTGCTGATCACAGGGGATTGGTGGTTGTCAGTATCTCTAGCAACATTAGTGAGCATTTGGCAACGGACCATGGTCCTAATCGCCTCACAGTGTCGGTCGGACACTATGAAAGTATGAGGGACTGGGGCAGACAGTCCCAAAGTTGACACTGTTTATATTCTTTGACTTTTTTTCTTTTCTGCTCCTGTTTTTCTTTTTTACCCTGGGTACCGAGGTCAACACAGAGGGCTCTGAGGGGACAGGAGGTTGGAGGGGCCACACTCTGAAGCAATCCGGAGGGGCGGGGGAAGGGCGGGTGGGGGAGGAGAATGAGGGGAGAAATGTTCTAAGACATACTCATGTGCGGGTCCATAAACCGTTGTCCTCCCTATGGTGATAACCACACTGTCTTGGAACGTACGAGGTATGAATGCTCCCTTTAAGCGTCACAAGATATGGAAATACCTCACAGATCAACACTATGACCTAGTGGCCCTTCAGGAGACTCACCTCAATCGATCTGAAGATCACAGACTGAAACACAAATCATACCCATTGATCTATAAATCTTCCGCCACTACAAAACATAATGGGGTAGCCCTACTCTTTCATTCCTCTCTCAAATTCCAACCAGAGGACTGCAAAACAGTTAAGGAGGGGAGGGTCCTAATGGTGCGGGGACAGCTTCAGGGATGACAATGCACCATAGCAACAATATACGCACCCAATACTAACCAGGCGAAATTCCTTCACACTACGCTGTCTTTGTTGGGGGGCTTTGCGATAGGTGATAAAATCCTCAGGGGAGATTTTAACCTCACCTGGCACTCGGGAGCAGACAGTTCCAACCTACACAAAACGCATACGGGTAGTTTCCCTAAAGCCTTGAAACAAGAGGTACAGGCAATGGGTCTCAGGGACGCATGGAGGGAGGCGCACCCGGACGACACAGACTATACTTTCTTTTCCCATGTCCACCGCAGCTACTCGAGACTTGATTACACATTCCTCAGTCAAACACTTAATAGTCGGGTCCGAGAAGCTACCATACACCCCATAGTCATTTCCGATCACGCCCCGCTGGTGGTCTCCATGGAGTGGTCGTGCACTCCACTCAAGTCCAAGAGGTGGTATTTCCCAACTGCCCTAATTCGAGACAAAACATCGCGTGACGCACTAAGAACGTCCATTAGAGAATTCTTCCAACTGAATAGCCCTCAAGATACGTCTGTGGCCAATAACTGGGACACCTTTATGGCTGTCCTTCAGGGACAATGTCTGTCCCTTATGTCTGCCCTTAATAAAGAAAGAGCGACCGAGAGGTTACTCCTAGAGGGGGAATTAAGGACTGTGGAGTGTGAGCACAAGGCTAATCCCACTCTCTCGCTTCAAAGGAAAGTCACAGCCCTGAAAGGGAAGCTACATGCAATTTACTCGAATAGGGCTGAATTGACCCTCCTTCATCTTCAGCAGACGTTGTATGCCCAAGGTAACACAATAGGGGCACATCTAGCATGACAACTAAGGGTAAAAAGGGAAAGGGAGTATATTACGAGCATAAGGAACCACACAGGCGTCCAGATTAAGGAGGAACTAGGAAAAGCGCGAATGTTCAAAGACTTCTATGATACTCTCTACACCCCCGACCATACCAATCCACATGCACAAGCCACCTACCTGAACTCGGTGACGCTCGGTGACACTTCCTCAGGTAACGTGCTCCCAGAACGAACAACTCAAGGAACCAATTTCGGAGGAGGAGGTTCATGCAGCCCTTAAAACTCTTAAGCTGCACAAAGCACCGGGCCTGGATGGACTGACTGCCCAATTTTATAAAAGCTTTAGCAAAGAACTCATTCCCCAACTGACCCTTTTTTTTAACCATATAGCGGAAGCTGCCCTGGTGACTCATACCATGAGCGAAGCACTAATCACGATGATTCCTAAGGCCAGAAAGGACCCCCAGTTGTGTGGTTCTTACCGCCCCATAGCACTTCTTAACCTTGACGCTAAACTCTATTCCAAGATACTGGCCTCGAGATTGGACAAACTGTTGCCGGATCTTATACACCCGGACCAATCCGGATTCATTGGGGGCAGACAAACACACGATAATGTACGCAGGGTGATCCACTTAATTGAGAAAACTCATAAGAAACAGATTCCGGCAGTCCTACTGGGGTTAGACGCTGAGAAGGCGTTCGACCGGGTGGACTGGGCCTTTCTCTTCCGAGTCCTCCAAGGGTTTGGATTTTGCGACACCTTCATCACCATGATACGAGCTAACTTCGCGGCTCCGAGTGCTAGGATCTTGATTAACGGGGTGGCATCAGACCCTGTCTTGCTGGGGAGAGGCACGAGACAGGGGTGTCCACTGTCCCCACTCCTCTTTGCGTTAAGTATTGAACCACTTGCGGAAGCTATTAGGAAATCACCGGAGATTAGGGGGGTGCCCTTCGGTTCTGACGACCATAAAATATCATTGTTCGCTGACGATATCCTGTTGACATTGTCGGACCCCCTACGCTCCGTGCTCGCGGTACAGGCGGAACTGGCCCAGTTTGAGCGAGTAGCCGGCCTGAATATAAACCTCCCTAAATCATTTCTACTAATGCCGGAAGCAGACATGAGAAACCTGGAGGCCTCTACGCCATTCCAACGGGCAAAGAAGGAATTGACCTATCTAGGGATTAAATTGACCCCCAAAGTCTCAGGCTTGTTCGCCGCTAATTATCCTCCACTCCTCACTCAACTACAGGCTGATCTCAAGCGCTGGTCGCCTCTCTATTTGTCCTGCATTGGTAGACTTCACGCCACTAAAATGGTGGTATGGCCGAAATTTTTACACTTGTTTCAGAGCCTCCCCATTAGCCTCAAGGCCCACTTTCTACATAAAGCACAAATATTACTTACAAAATTCGTTTGGCAAAACAAACGACCGCGGCTTCCATTCCATCTCTTGCGGAAATCCACGGCCGACGGGGGTCTCGCTATGCCCGATTTGACACTCTATTACAAAGCGGCGCAACTCCGGGTAGTAGTCGAGTGGTCTCACTGAGAATCGGCCAAACACTGGTTACATATGGATCGGGCAATAGCCGGTCGGGTGATCTGGGACCTTATTTGGAAGCCGAAACTAGATCGTCCTCCAAATGCTTGCATCAGCACTCCTACTAACACAGCTCTTCAAACGTGGGATGCAGTGCTGCGCCAGACTGAATGCACGTCCTTCCCATCCCCATTCACCCCTATACATTACAATCCAGCGTTTCCCCCTGCACTAGAACCGGGCCCTTTCGATGCGTGGAGGGAGGGGGGATGCCTTGCTCTTACACACCTATTCCACAATTGGGACTTCCTGACATTTGAAAATTGTCAACGTGACTACAACTTACCCAAGTCGGAACACTACCATTATCTCCAACTATGCCACTGGGCCCTACAACCCGGGATTAGAGCGGGGGCGACAAGGGAACTCACACCCTTCGAAAGTTATTTGACAAAAGCAGAGTCCATGAAAGGGGCTATCTCCTTCCTTTACGCACTTCTGCTACGCACCTTGCCATCCCCTCGTCCCCAGTACCTTGACTTCTGGGAAAAAACGCTTGGCCAAGCTTTACGGACACCCAGTGGAAGGCAATATGGAGGGACATAAGACGCCACAACCACTCCCTGACGCAAAGAGAAGCCCACTATAAGGTGTTATATGACTGGTACCTATACCCCACCAAGCTCAAACAGATTTTTCCCAACACGACGGATCTATGTTGGAGAGGCTGGGGCCTTCTCAGAGATTTCCGACATATATGGTGGGACTGTCCGGTTATTCGTCCCTTTTGGAATGAAATCCTCGCTCATATCAAAGAAATCTTAGGTTACCCCATTCCTGACTCTCCGGCATTTGTGCTTTTAGGACTTAGAGACCCGGGGCTGAAATATCAAACCACGGCGGACCAAGCCATCCTGTGGCTTTGTGTGGGTGCTGCCAAGATGGCCCTGGCCGCAGCCTGGAAGAAGCAAGAGGCTCCAGCCATGACGCAATGACAGGCACGCCTCTGGAGGGCATTAACCATGGAACGATTGAGCGACATTCATAGACTCTTTTAAAAATTTCGAATATACATGGGGTCCTCTAGTGAAGTATTTATCCACGAGACTACCGATGACTGTGTGTTCCCCGAGGGTCAGAGCCCTCCACCTCTTCCAACTCTAAGTAGCATATCGTCACACTTCAGAGCGCGTCATGGGCTGCGTTCTGCACTCTTTAATTACCCAGGGTTCCATTTAGGTTGACTTACACGAGCCCAGGTTTATTTTACTTACTTATTTTCTTTTCTGTTTTGTTCTCACACAGTTGGGGGTTCATTCTCAGGCTCCCTTGCACGCTTCCCGTAAACGAGAACAGGAGTGATTACTTGGCAAGGGGTCTGGGGGTTGGGGAGGGGGGTGGGTTAGGGCTTCAAGGGATTGGCTAGTTTAAGGCAAAGCTATTGTCAGTGATGTACCGGTAATGTGTATATGTCTCCTAGAAACATTTGGGACCCGTAATAATTGTAATACTCTGTACACGGAACTAGCATTATTACAGCTGTATACGGGATGTATAATTCTTTGCATTGGCATGTACTGTGATAATTGTGGTAAAAAAATACAATAAACACAAGTTTGATAAAAAAAATATGTTTATTGAAAAGTTAACATATTGATAAATATATTGCACATAATTAAAAGTAATAATTAATTCAAATGTAATATTTGCTTCATTAACTTCCCACCCTCTACCCTTACAAACCCCAAAACCCGCACATAAAATATAACTTAAAAAATATAATAATTACACAAGTTGCATAATAAATTATCAATTAAATAATTAATTATGAATTATTAATTAATACATTATTACTTGATTAATGTCCCACCCTATACCCCTACAAAGACAACAACCCACACCAAAAACATAACTTAATTTTTTTTTTTACACAATTTACATAATTAACTGTCAATTAAATTATTAATAATTTATTAATAATTAACCAATTGTTACATAATTAATTACCCACACTATACCCCTACAAACCCCGCAACATGCACCTAAACATAATTAAAAAAAATATGAATTGCACAACTTACATGAATTATCAATTACATAAATAAGAATTAATTATTAATTAATAAATTATTACTTAATTACCTACCCACCCTATACCCCTACAAACCAAACAACCCGCACCTAAAACATAACTTAAAAAAAACTAGTTATACAATTTACATGATTAATTATCAATTGAATAATTAATATTAATTCAAAAATAATTATTAATTAATTATACTTAATTTACTTCCCAACCTATAACCCTCACAACTGCTGTGACAATATAAATTTCTATAAAAATTTAAATAAAAATTGTAAATTACTTAAATTTACAAACTATATTAAAAAACGTTAACAACAATTATAAAAACAATATATATCATATACAATTACAATATTATTTAAAACACATAAAGGTAGTTAAATAACAACATTCTTACAATGATTTTATTGTAAACAATATTAACAATGATATTCTTGAAAATAATGATATTACTTTCCTTAAAAATTGATATTTTTATCAACATTATTTCTGCATCACAATATTTCGGTGACACGATATTTAAAACTCAATTTTAGTGTCACTCAATATTTATGACTTGATAGTTTGTCCGAATACCATCTGGAAAAGGCTCACTACATCCTGGATCGCAGTCGCGCAGGGGATCAACCTCAAGCTCGGCAAACTTGGTGATACCAGGCTTGGAAAATACTCTACCAGGGGTCACCCTGGGCAGAGGCAGATGAAATGACATTATTTGACTTTCTCCTGTAAAGTTGTTTAGCATCACATGGTCTGGAACGTGATATGGTATTGATGAGACTGTTGTTTATCCTTGTATAATTTGCTTGGTTTTCTAGTGGGGCTGGAGAGGAGCTAAGTGTGGGCGGGGGCCTGTACTATGTGGGATCTTCCATTGGACATCCCTCTGGTGGATATTGTTGGGTTGGTTAGACTCTTTCCCCTGCAAAACCTTCCTTAACGTAACCTGGTAGCCCTTGAGGAAAGGCTTTAGTTTGTCTGCCATTGCCTACTTCTGTTTGGAAAGTTTCTGTGTATGTTACAGTTCGGGGTAGGGGTTGCAGGTGTTTTTTGGTTAGCTGGGATTTTCTTTCTTGCTCTTTTCTTTGTCGGTGTGCACACGGTGGACGAGGTTGTGTGAAGTGACTGATTGGTGGTGTTACAGATGAGTGGTAGGCGGGGGAGGCCTTTGTGCGCTGCCCCACACACACTAGTATGGAAATGGCATAGTAAATTTGATTGATTACTTGGAATGTGCTGGAACTGAACACACAATCCAAGTGCTACAATGCGCTTGCATACATAAAACACAGAGGGACACAGATAGTGTTTTCACAGGAGGCACACTTGAAGGACTCTGAGGGTAGGGCTTCCCGAAAGAGGTGGAGGGAGCAACTTTATTATACATCCTACTCTGCATTTGCAAAGGGGCCCCTGATTTGGATCAGGCCTGAGTGCCTGAAGAGCGCAACGTCTTGTTGGTGGGTCTACTGGATGGCAAGGATGTTGCACTGCTTAGCCTTAATGCCCTGAACTCAGATCAGCACTCCTTTCTGGCTAGCCTGATGCCCCAGTTGACCACTGAGTTACATTACTGAGAGTTAATTGGAAGGGATTTTAACTGCATTGCGGACCCCCACCTGGAAAGGTCCTACCCCCATTACCAGCGTCTCAGGCACATAAATTGGTGGGTTCTTTCCACATTTGGATAGGGTAACAGGGACTCTTTGATTGTTGGCAGACACCCCGGGCCCGAGCCTACTCCTTTTGCTCTGTTTACATGGATTAAATGTTTTGCGTGGATGCAATGTTCTGCTGTGATGCAAAATATGAGTGAGTGGTAAATGTGGAGTATTTGATGTGGACATATTTGGACCATAATCCTGTGCTCTCTACTTATCATTGGGCACCCCGCAGAGCTTGTATCCTGACTGGATTTGGATTCCATTTGCCTGGATGATCCAGAGTTCTGGGCCTTGCTCTGGCGGTGATTCATAATTATTGGCTGGAGAATGCAGGAATGGCTTTGGTGCTTAGGGTTGAATGGGAAACCCTCAAGGTTAGGGGTGGGCAGAAATCGTGGAGTTTTACTCTGCAGAATTCCATGGAGTTACCTAAAAACTCTTTGAGATTCACAGAGTTCCGCAAGTGGTAGAATTCTGGTCCGTTGCGCTTCTCGCGTTGATTTTTATCACCAGGAGCTAATCCCATGCTGTAAAATCAGCACGAACAGCACTACAGGGTGCTCCAGAGTGCACCGCTATTTTCTGCCACTCGAGCTGCAACTTTCAGAATGTGAGCTGTAACTTTCTCACCACAAGCGGTAGCGACCTGCCACATCACTGAATGTCGGCGAGCCACGTGCGAGAAAAATTCTGTGATGCGGCGGTTGGCGGAGTTTATGCTGAACCACCCACCCCTACTCAAGATGGTGGTATAGGGACATTGTATCTCCAACAAACTGGGAGTACACACACAATTGCATGCTGACATTAAGTGGCAGGAGGGGGTACTGAATGGTTTGTCCTCAGATTTGGGAGTGATGACCACAGGCAGGGCGCAGCTGTTATAGGAAAGTGAGAAATTGTTTACACACTATGGAATGCTTGAAGCAAGATGATTACAAGGACTATATTGCATGGGCCTATGTGGAAAGAGATAATTCAGGGAGCATGCAGGCTTGACTTCTCCAGAAGGAGACCAGAGAACACTCAATACACCGGATTCAGGATCCCACTGGCCGGGAAATGGTCTCACAGGAGGAGATTAATGGGGGGTTTACTCAGTATTACCACGAGTTGTACACCACAGGCGCAGTGGTTGGGGAGGAGGATACATTGCAGTATATTGCAGATTTTTCCCTTTGCATTCTGGGCCTTGAGATGGTGGAGCAGATCGGCACGTACAAGGACAATTAAGGAGTTGGTACGGTGTAAGGTCCCCAAGTCTGATGAGTTACGTATCGAGTTCTATGCTACTTATGTTCTGGCATTGGCCCCTAAATTAACATACATCTTCAATGGGGTGTTGGCACAGGGTTTGCTTCAGCCCTCACTGCGAGGAGCTGTTATTGTGTCTTTGCTTAAGAAAGACAAGGACACGGAACTGGTAGAATCCTACCGCCCCCTCTCTAGGTTCAATGCGAATTTCAAGATACTGAGCAAGATTCTGACAAACCGGATCTTTCTTCTTCTAATACACCTGGTCCAGACGTGGTTTTTCCCCACTTGAAGCACCATGCCCAATGTACATCAATTAATCCATGTGCTAGTTATGCATGAATGCTTCCAGGCAGACTCTCTAGTGCTGTCCATAGACATCAAGAAGGTATTTGATTCCCTCCGCTGGGAATTTCGCTGTGCCACCCTGCTTTGGATGGTCTTTGGGCTACAATTTGCTCAATGGAGCCGGCTGTTATATACCAAGTCAGCAGCAAGTGCCAGAACGGGGTCGGTGGTGTCGGATTCTTACACGGTTGAACGGGGTAGCAGGCAGGGCTGTCCTCTTTCCACACTATTGTTCACCTTGCCTATGGAGCCCACTCCCACTGCAGCTTGTGGCAGATAGTCTGTATATTTCGTCCCAGCACTGAGGAACTATGAGCCCACTGGGCCACACCCATGCTGCAGTGGGAGCAATCTACTATCTGATACTTGGGGGTGGTGATATGTAGATCTGTGGAGCAGCGATTTGAGGGTAATTATGGCAAGGCCCTCCAGTGTTGTGATGCTCGGTTGCCTTTTGGAGCACCCTCCCACTTTCGGTGAGTGGCCAGATAGCCTCCTTGAAGATGGTGATACTAAGCACTTTCTTTACCTGTTCGCTGCACTGCTGGCGAAACTCATGGGAGGGTTGAGAATTATATGGCATCCGCATGACCCTGTACTGGGGCTTCTCTAGCAGCGACTTCCTGTGGATGAGGGGGGCATGGCTGTGCCAGACTTTGAACTTTACTACTTTGCGGCACAGCTACAGTGGGTGAGTCGGGGTTGTTCTCCTCTCTGGGACATCTTGGGTCACAGTGAGCGTGGTTTGCCCTCTCAGTATCTTTTGACCCAGATTTTGCTGAAACCAGCGCCTGTGTCAATAGTATGCGATGAGAATATATTGATTGGGATATCGAGGCACGATTGGGCTAGGGCTCTCCAGAGGACACACACAAGGGTCCCATACACTTCTGAACTCTCCTTGTTGACTGAGAAGTATTAGCCCTGGGGAACTGGGGAAGCCTGCACACATGGGGCAGGGCAGGTTTTTACAAATTTTAGTGACCTGTTTAAAGGAGGCAAACTCACCCCCTTTATTAGATTTGCAATAGACATAAGATCTTCTGGCTGGGCATTTCCATTTATTTAGGGCCTGGAAGGAAAAGGTGCGGATCCTCCAGAACATGAAAGCCTCCATTAGCTCTTCCCTATAATGGGGAAGACAGGGGATGTTGCACTCCTCTACTGGGCTCTCCTGAAGAGAGCCCAGACAGACTGGTTCCACTACATCAGAGATGGGTTGCAGACCTCAGGCATTCTTTTGTTGATGCAGCTTGACCTCATTCATGCAGTGTTTCCTGGAGCCTCATTGGCGTGCCCCTGCTGTAGTGTGGAGGATGCTGACTTCTATCACATGGTCTGGAGCTGTTCTGTACTGGCCTCCTAGCGGGAGATGGTGTTACAGGTTATCCATAGTGCTAAGGACAGGCCTTTCGAGAGCACCCCCAACTATGCTTGCTGTGTCTCCACAGGCGCAGCGCTGCTTAAAAGGTAACTGATAGGTTCACAGATCTGACACTCATCCTTGCCCGTAGACAGTTGATGATGATCTGGAAGCCGATTAGGGGTCCTGATCTGCACAGGTGGTGGAGGGGAGTGATTAAGTGGGCAGATTGTGAAAGAGAGGCAATCCGGAGGGAGGAGAGCAGGGGGGTGCACAGGATCCCAATCTTACCAACATGGGCAGCAGTGCTGTGTGCCTGCCCTAGATTTGACCCTCAGGGTAGGATTTTGGTGGAGGAGGGATTATCCGGGGAGTCCCCAACAGATCCACCCATGCCACTGGATCAGGATAGTGATTCTGTGGTCATCTGAGTTGGGGTAGGTCTGGATCGAGAGACACTGGCAGGCTTGCTTGCAGAATGCATTGGTGGCGGTGTGTCTGGCCTTGTACTAGTGCCTTTGTACAATTATATCTGCAAAGTGCCTACGGTGGGTATTGCCTCACCAGTTCCATGCCACACATTTTATTGTGGATTCCTATGCCTCTTTTTAATTTTAATGACTGCCTCATCTGTATTGCAAGAACACCTTTTTTCTGACTTGTTTTAATTGTGTGAGCTTGTTTGAAAAGTAATACAAATGTTTTTTTGATTTTTTTAAAGTATACATCCTTCACCGTCTCTGTAAGTTTGAGTGGATGTGGAAAGACAACAGGGGCATTTCAGGGCTGGGGCTGCATAATGTTAGGCATGTACCAAGATGTATCCTCTAATTGTGACCTTCTTATGTTTTAGGTCATGTTAGTTTTGGAGGCAGTGAAAGGTTCTCCCGATTTACCTGCCGTTTTGCCATTTGTGCAACGAGTGTTATGACTCCAGGGGCATCATTGGATTGCACAGGGTACACAGCTTAAATTTTTGTGTTTTGGGGGTATTGATTGCTTAGGAGTAATGGCTTATCAATATGACACTCAAACAAAGTGATAGGGAATGAAGCAAGGTGGCCATTGCATGAAGATTCAAGTACTTAAGCATTGCTAAACACTATCAGGAAAACGAATTTTCCAGTAATCTGGTCTTTGTTGAAAGTGTTTATCTTAACCATTAAAAAGACCAGATCGGAATGGAAATGCAGCACAGATTAGTTGTAAGGTTTCTAAATGTATATGTTATCAATTTGAATAAACTGTGCAAATACGACATGATGCTTTGAAAAAAAAATTGACATTAAAATGTAAACCTATCTAAACTAAATGTTTCTTTTGAATTCTATTTTAACAGACAACGTGTCCGCTTGGTAATCTGAAAGTTTAAGTTATTTCCAATATATTTCCAGCACTACCAGATCCCACAGTATGTAAGGAGAAATATTGTAGTCAAAAATCTAAACTCTACAGGTTTTGTGATACCTTAGAACAGAACAAGACGTTGCTGCTTTGCTCACCCCTAATTAAAATAATGTATTGGTTATTAACAAAACTTGAAGCCACATTACCTAGGTTCGAGTCTTAATATAATGATGCAAATGCTTTGAAGTACTGTCATTATCATGTTGCTTGTACAAAAAATATATTTAATAATTAGGCATTCAAACTTTACCTCACTGTGCCCACAACTAAGACAGGGTCCTGAGGAATGATAGACAGCTTTGAACGAAGATCTTCTAAATTCAGGGTGCAGATGTCAATATCATCAATAAAGATGGTGCCAGAGATCGGCTCCACAAGACGAAATAGTGACACTCCAAGTGACGACTTTCCTGAGGGGAAGTGACGGTGAGGTGATGAATATTACTTAAAGCAGTGAACATAAATAAATCAAAGAAGACAAGAAAAACCAAGTACTGAAAAATGACTTTCATGATATGGTTTACATTTTGACTTTGAAGTGTTTCTTGCATGTAAACATTTTGCAACAATGTAAAATATATTTAATATAAGAAAAAAAAATATGTAAAGAAAGCACAAAGCTCAAAAACGGGACAGAATTGAAACACTATATAAAGGAAAGATATTTGTACAATGGCTTTTGATTTAGTCTTTAGGAAGTATGTGAGAACCAAAGTTGCCACCTCTGGTGCCAAAGAACGTTTGACCGTCCACAATCGATGTCTCAGTTCAAAGAAGTCTCGAAATTATTAAAATGCTATAAAATGATTGGAGATAATCTAGGAGGCATGTCAGACCATGTTATGAATGTGTGGCAAAATTTAGATACAGTAGAACTTCGTTGATAATCCACATTTACTAATGATGGGGGACAACTGTAGATCTTGTAATACAAATTATTTTGGCCTGATTCACAAACTGCACTTTAACATATGTTTAACAGCACTACAAAACGTAAGTACACGTATTGTTAGTAAATCTAGGTGGGACTGGAGGAAGTGGGTGGGAAAAGGGGCAGACCCACTACACATGGGAATGTGATAATGGAGTAGTGAAAGGGAATTAGGGGAGGTGATGGAAGGGTTTATTGAGTGGTACCACCCACCCACACAAAAGTAAGCCAATTGCATTAATCTGGGGGTGGAGACATGTAACTTACTCTTTTGTAGTATGTTATCACTCAGAGTTTGTGAATGCTGAAAGTACTAATATTACTCCAAAGTGTAAACTTACTCAAAAGTTACCTTTATGAAACAGGCCCAATGTATTGTAATACAGACCATGCCCTCTATGTAGGTTTCCTTCGAACAGGTAAGGCAAAGGTTGTACTTGGTGTAGTGAACATTTGGCAACCTGACTTTTCTTGTGGATCTTAAAGTTTCTATAACAGAAATACCTCCACATGGAAGTATGCTATTTTGAAGACTCACAATTTATCAGTCAGTGTGAGAAATTTACATATCTCATAAAGATAAGAAGTGAGCTTCTCCTATCACATTCATAATATTTCAATATTCAAAAAATTAAGTCAGACTGCACTATATTGTGTTTTTAACTCTACCTAATTGTCATACAGACTATGTAAAATCGTACTAAATGTATTATATTTTGAATCTGTGCTTCAAATATCTACTCATGCTTATACACTCTGTAATATTGTTTGTATAACAAAGCGAAATCTTCCTAATCTTCAGAATTAGGGCTGGGGAATCCGTGATCTTCACATATATCACATATATTTTGGCGCCTTTATAAATAAGGCTTTGGGCTAGAATGAGCTTCCCTTCTTTTTCCTGGGGACTACATCCGTGGTTTGCTGTATATATACAGGAGGCTAAGCGAATCCCAAGGCATTCCCTGAGCGCCACATAGAGAACTACCACTCCCATCACTTCATCAATCCACAGTGGTAATTTCATGGGTTACATTCTTTAAAGTGTATGTAAGCCCCTGTCAAAAGAGTATTCCAGGATTCCACTGGAGCAGCAATTGTATGTACAGTACATTGCATCATCAGGGTGTGCATGTTCATGGCAGGACATGTAATCCTAGTGATTGCCAGCATTTTCAGGTCCACCAGGCCCTGAGGAATACCCCTGGACTCCTGGATCTTGCAAGGGAATCCTGGAGAATTCACCTAGGTCCCTGGTGCCTCCACAAGCTGTCATCCTAGCAGATGGCACCTCCAGGGCCACCAGGGTCAACCAGAACTGCAGCACGGCAGTGCTTGCACCACCATGCTGGCGTCTGCCACTGCCCCACCATCCTTCAGTCATGACCCACCCCAATAATCAAGGGCAATTACAGCCAGTAAGCATGACAGAGAGATGGAAGGGTGGAAAACCTGGCGAGGTGGTTTCTCTGCTCAGATCGAAATGAGACCCTATATCTTTTAAAGATTCTTCAGATCACAGGTTCTCACAAAGCATGATTACAAAAGAGGAATTCATCATTTAATGAAGTCTAACGTCATTTTACCTTCTTCACTCCAATTCACTCTCTTTATACCCATTCTCCTGGTTCATGCCATCCTTTAACCACAGTTATCTGAGTATCTAATCTACACCCTAACTGTTCAGACACAAATAGCAAAATAGGTGTGAGAAAAAGTGCAATTCTTTCCATTTGGGTGCGTGTACAAAGGGTTGCCATGTACTACAAAGATGTTCACAACCGAGGATACAATGTACAGTAAGGTATTTTAGCAGAGCCCCACAATGTTCCAAATTCTTTGCATTGATAGAGTACATAAATACTGCTGAGTAGAGGAAGAAGGCATACGGGGAGTATGGCTAGCAAGGCCAACATGGAGGTTGAGCCCTAAAGTTGCTCCGAACCACCAAGAGTAATCTGTTGATTCCCGCTGCTTTGACCTGCTGCCAAATTTTGCAGGCATACCAGGACCACATCTGCACAGTTGTCTGGTATAGAGCAGTGTAAGGAATCTTCTGGAGGGATCATCAGAGGCCAGGTGACCCTCCCTGGTTTCTGTTCATCCCCTTGATCCTGGTCAGGAGACCAAGTGGTGATTACCCATGCTTGCGGGCAGGTCGATTTGCTGTGGGGCTGGTGAGGTACCCCACCCCCGGTGAGCACTCTGAGTCCTGAGGAGGCCCAACACCCCATGAGTGAGCTCTGACAGACCCAACTCTGGCAGGCACATTGGCCCGGTAATTCCTTCCTCGGACTCAGCTTCTGGCCACAGGCTTGTGGTCCTGCCTACACTGATCCCAACCTCATTGCCTCGACCTGGGAGTCGAAGGAGACTGGACTACATACCTGGGCCAGTTGAGGGTGTCACACTGGCTCAAGAAGCCCATTTCTCCTGGACCTGGAGCAACCCCCCCCCGGAGTCATTGAGAGCCCCGGCTGCACCTGAAGCACCTTGGACCCAGTGATCCCTCCTCAGAAGGTGGCTACACCCTTTCCCTAATAGAGCAGAGCTTGGAAATGCTGCTGTCTGGGGATGAGACTGAGGGTTTGGCCTCCTCTGCTACAGCGGCCAACTTTGGGCAGGTGAGCCCCCCTCTCTGACTCCTTGAAGGGGTCCCAACTTGCAGCTACATCTGCGGCCCCTTGGGGCTGCCCACTGCACTGAGGGTCCCCTCTCTCTTCAGTTGCTGCACTTTAGCCTCAGGGTGAAATCTGGCACTCTAGAGGCTAGTGACATTTGCCTCCCAGGTACAAACCATGAGGAGACTTGGTGCTTCTGTAGTTGAGGCCCCCTGGTTACTGCTACTGATGGGAGAGCCCTTCTTTTTATTTTTTTTAATTTTATTTAGCCATAGATGCAAAACAATATACAAAAAACGAGCACAACGGGAAATAACATTAACGAAATACAAAAAGAAAGAGAGGGAGAACAAGGGAACATGAATGAAAAAATGAAAAAAAAGAAAATCACATTTTGTAATGCAAAGCTTATAAACTCGAATATATCTTGCTAGATATAAACTCAAGCAGAGTACATATACAACACAATTCTAATCCCACTGAATACCAGACCATATCCATTTAAATTTTCGCCAAGAGCATGGACCTCTAGCTCGGGCAAGAGCCATTTCCATTTCATATATTTCCCGAACCAGTGTCCAAAATTCGTTGATACTGGGTCCTGTTTTTTGGATCCAAACCCGAGCAATGCACAAACGAGCACATACAATTAAAATTGATACAAATAAACTTGAAAGATGACCTAGATCCTGTATTACCCCCAACACAATTTCCTTCTTTGTCAACTGAATACTGTGTGCAGCCAAAATTGAAAGGGCATGGTTTAACTTTAAGCCAAAATACACTCAGCCCTGGACACATAATAAACATATGTCGTAAATCAGCAGCATACAGTTGACACTTTGGACAATATGCTTTAAGTGAAGATAATTGATTTACAATCCATTTAGATATTAGCTCGGGAGTATAGTACTGCATAAAAATTACCCTGTGTTGCTGTAGCTTCAGATTAACCGATACTACTGCTGTATCTATGGTCGCCATGGATTCCTGTATCTCATTACTAGTTATATCGGTTAGAAAAATCCGACTTAACTTTGCTGAAATTTGTGTACCATCATCACTGGCGATAGCTAAAAGTTTCTTGTAAGCTCTACCAATTAACCCCCGGCCAGAAGTCTGAAAAAGTACAAAAAGTACCTCAGAGGTATTTGGTATCTGTACTAAACCCAAACCGCGTAGCAAACAGTCCCTGATTTGCAGATACTTAAAAAACGTAGTCTGTGACAGCCCATACTCTTCCTGCAAAGCAGCAAACGACCGGAACGCTTGTCCATCATACAACTGGCCGAGTTGTGCTATGCCCCTACTTTGCCACCTACTTCTGACAGGGTCGTGAAATACCTCGGCTATATTGAGGAGAGTTCAGGCTATATTGAGGAGAGTTGTAGGCCTATTTTGAATTGCTCTCTCTCTGAGCCTTTACAGAGGGATGTTCATCAAGGTGAAATTGAGGGAGCAATCAATACTTTGCCTACTGGTAAAGCTGTAGAGGTGATACAATTCCACTGGAATTCTATAAGATTTTTAAAAATAGGTTGTTACCGGTTTTTCTAGCATTATGTAACGAGATCATGCGGGGGGGGGTGTTCCGCCCTCCTGGAACATTACTAATATCGTAGTGTTTTTAAAAAAGGGGAAACCGGCAGAGGAGCTGAGCTCATAACGGCCAATATCATTGATAAACGCCGACGCCAAAATCTTTTAAAAAATTCTTGCGTCTCGTCTTGCCTTGGTTATCCACATTTTAGTGTCAGAGCATCAGCATGGCTTTGTTCCAGGCAGAGACACGGCAGCTCACATCAATACAGCTATCGCTATTTTTGATGTTTCTGGCCAGTTAGAACAGCGTGTTGGGATGTTGATGTTAGATGCCGAGAAGGCCTTTGATCGGGTGGTCTGGGGATCACTATGGCTAACAATGACAACGCTTGGCCTCGGTCGGAGGTTTATCTCGGCAACCCAGAAACTGTATACCAATACGACAGCTTCAGTTATGGTTAATGGTCTTTCTTCATCCTCTTTTTTAGTTCAAAGGGGCACGCGATAGGGGTGTCCCTTATCCCCGTTATTGTTTGCTCTTTATATTGAGCCTTTTGTACAGCATTTGTTACGTAACGTAAGGATCCCACCAGTATTTCTTAATGGTATAGAGCTCAAATTAACTGCATATGCAGACGATATAGCAGTCTTTTCCGGGAGAGCCCTTCTAACATCACTCACCTACAACATTGCAATGAGAGGGGGCCATACCTCAGCAGAGTAATGCCCTGACTGGAGGCCACGCTTGCTCAACATCAACAGCCAGTTCCTAGTTGATCCCACACACTGTCCTCGGGAAGTGACGACCGCCCGGTGAGTGGGTCCTAGCAACCTCCTCATCTGAGGACTCTCTGGATTCCCTTGCAGTGGATGCTGTGCTGAACACAACAGAGGGGCTAGTTGGATTTCATGCATCGCTACATCCAGATGTTGTTACTTTTCTGATGATTGAAGCTCCCACTGACCCTCCACTTGTGCCATAACTAGGGAGCCCGCTGAAGAGACACTCATCTCATTGCTGGATTGGTTCTGGGCAGCGCATGCTGCCCTTCTTGAAGGGCACCCTCTCCAACTTCTCTGGGGAGCCCTAAGGGATCTGCAAGTGAGCCTGTCCCGGTGTCTCCCGGGGGCCTGACTCTGCTCGTGCAGCAAGCGTGGGTAGGACCAAGTTCCCTCGTACTGAAGCTCCACCATCTGAAGACTGTCAGCGATCATCACGAGAGACTGTTTCATTATTACCCATGAGTACATTTGATACTATACTACAGGCCATCAACTTTTCCTGAGCAGCCTTGGAGACCAAGATGGATGTTATTTTCATAAATATTGGTTTCCTCTAAGCTGATCAGAGAAGGCTTGCAGAGCGGAGCCCCAGACAGAGACTGCCATGGCAGAACTGACCTCGATTACAGAAGATCACCGTCTCCAGCTCAAGGACTTGACTGAACGCCTGCTCTTCTTTGAGGGTTGAGTGGCAGATGAGGAACCACTGTGGGCAGAAAAATCTCCACTTTGTTTAAGTCATTCACTCCCACCCAGAATCATACAGCTTTCTTTCCAGGGGAGCATTCTCATCATGTCCCTGCCAGATACCTACCCCCAGGTGCACATGGTCCTCTGCTTGCCCACCTGTTCCACTACTATGACAGGGACAAAGTACTTTGGGTAGCACAGCTTGATCTTTCAGAACTGCCAGGTGTTGCTTTTCCCCGATTACACTTTTGCCATTCCGCATCAATGCACCTCCCTCTTAGGTGTCAAGGAGAAACTCAGATATAAAGACATTAAATACTCTCTTTTTTTGGGCAACCTAAAAATCTTGTCAGGAGGTAAGATTTTTTCCTGTATATATATGGGAGGATTGTGAAGGGACTGGCCTCTCCGATGAGACCGCTCTCTTACCTGACGGATGTGCAAAGTAGCGCATGGAGAGAGAATAGCCTTTCCACTGAGACCTCTCTCTGGGCTGCCGGGTATGCATAATAGGGTGTTTGGAAGCTTTTTTCCTAGTATAGTGTATTGAGAATTCACCCACTCCTTTTTACCTTTCATAACGTGAGGTAGCCACATTTTTTAAAAACTTCCATCATGCTAGTTATGCCTTACAGACCTCTTGTCGAAAACTAGGGTGACAGGATGCCTCTCTCCTGCCACCTTACATAGTTTCTTAGTTAATTTTTACAACACCTCACATTTCCACTGTAAACAGTAACGGCAGCCATTTCATTAAAAAACTTCCAACAGCCATCCAACCAGAACGTTCGCTCCCATGGGACTCGTGGGAGTCTCTCACCCCCACTAGAGCAAAAAGGCTTACAGGAAAAATGGGCCTCCCGACCAATCACAAAGCTCCTTTTTGAATTTGTGCTCCCGTGAGACAGTTGAGTTGGCGGGGGTATGCCCAGACGTGGGTCCCTTGCTCACTTTGCCACTGGATTCAAGCAAGCCTGGCTGATGACGGCTGGAATGCCAGAAACCGGTCCTAGGATGCTTGTTTCCGGTCCAGGGAAGACATGGCTTGGCAGTTCGTGCTGGACTGTTCCCATGAGGCACAGGGTCAGACTGATTTGCATATGGCCATGTCTGAACTGGGGTGGTGGAGTGAGCTAAAGAATGATGATGGATTAAACCCAGATCAGTTGACTGGGGGTGAGTGTTTGATTGGCTCAAACGTTCCGTCCATCATCCCCTTTTGTATCGCTTTGTTCGCCCTAAGTTGGCGGGGGTATGCCCAGACGTGGGTCCCTTGCTCACTTTGCCACTGGATTCAAGCAAGCCTGGCTGATGACGGCTGGAATGCCAGAAACCGGTCCTAGGATGCTTGTTTCCGGTCCAGGGAAGACATGGCTTGGCAGTTCGTGCTGGACTGTTCCCATGAGGCACAGGGTCAGACTGATTTGCATATGGCCATGTCTGAACTGGGGTGGTGGAGTGAGCTAAAGAATGATGATGGATTAAACCCAGATCAGTTGACTGGGGGTGAGTGTTTGATTGGCTCAAACGTTCCGTCCATCATCCCCCTTTTGTATCGCTACCCTCACTGAAGGGCAGCACAAGTAGAAGTAGGAAAAGTAGGATTTCTCAAGCACGAAGAGATACACTCTGGAGAGTAGACGCCCTAGACTGGATGGGCAGCTCGTTAAGTAGCACTTCCCCAGACGCTTTTCCTCACTAACTGGCAGACTTAGCTAGTGGGCGACCGATATCAAGGTCACTGGTGGGGTCAGGGGTGCCAGTTAGCTTTAGTTTCTTCAGGCTTGATAAGTTTACACACGCAGGTTCTCTTCAAGATCGTCGCCAAAAACTTGTAGTGATTAAGTCCACGCAGGAAGGTATGATTCAAGTAGCTTTATTGAAGATGGTACAACAGAGAGATCAAGTCAATATCAAGACCCCACCAGGAGCAGCCAGCAGGCAGCTCAGCCCAGTCAACTGTGACTCATTTGACTCACAACATTCCAAGGCATGTCATCACTGTAAGATTCTACAGGCAGGGCATGCATAACATTGAAGTCAGGATATAACACGGTTTTACACCAAATCACAAAAAGCACAACCTGCAGACTAAAATCTAGCTTCCAGCCAAATTTGTTGTAATTTCATTCAGCAGTTTTTGCTATAGCCCTGCCTAAAGAAGTCTATGGAAAATGCATGGCGATTTTGTATTTTGGGACCCCCCTTTTTTCTCGGCTCCTGTTTGATGGATCACCCCAATACTTTCCATGCGCAAATTAGTCAAAAAGTAGCTCCTTTTTGGAAAGTTTCATGTAGATTCTTCTTACAGGGCCAAAGTTATTAGCAACACAATAAACACTTTTCTTATGGAACCTAACTATAACTACTAAGCCCAAGGACATCTGGAATTGGATTGAGGGTGATGCCCCTCCTACACAGTACTCTGATTGTCCTGCTGAGCCTACCTGGGATGGAGAGCTCATCATTATCGTCGGGCACTGGGACTCCAGGAGTGGATGGCGCCCTCCTCTATGCCTTGCCCTGAGCAGGCACGCGATATTGGGAAGTTTGCCCTGACTCTGGAAACTACCTTCAGAGATTTTGCCCAACTGCCTACAGAGTCTTCCTCATCAGACAATGGCAGGGGGACCTCATGAATGCCCCCCCCTAGAATACCACACTTACCCTTATTAGTAAACCCTCAAGGCCTCAAACAGCTGATGATCTACTCTGAAGGTCAGAACACCCAATACCCTCCCCTGGCATGGATGTATGATGAAACCATGCATGCCATTACCACGCAGCCTTTGCCATGCAATGCCTTTACCACGCACACCTTTACAACGCCTGGAATCATCCTCCCCAGTGTCCTGCCACTTAGGTTTGAGGCAACCTACCTGCATTACCCCCTTATCAGCTTGCCCCTGTTGTTCTTAAATATTCTCTCTCACATGATTCCTTTTTCATGCCACCTACCTCCTATAACTTAAGAACCTGAAATGTAAGCATATGCACAAACCCACCTGCATTCACAAAATATATTTTTTTCTCATTCACAAATGGGCACATCTCTTCTTTTTGCAAGAGGCACATTTGATGCCCTCATGCTGGCGGGGACAGATAAATTCCACTGGCCATTCTGCCTGCACCAGAAAAAAACTATATGGATTTGTGCTACTGTCCCATTTTCTACACATTTAACAAGCATTGATTCCAAGGGTAGATTTGAACTAGTGGTAGTCTCATTGGGTGACTTCCAATTACTCTTGGGAAGCATATATGCCCCAAACTCGGAACAGCTTGTTTTTTTCACTAGACTCTCTGGGTTTCTGATGCTCTTGGCTCATCTTCCCAGGTATAGGACACCCCTAGAGCCCTGGAGCAGCAGCATGTTAACGATCTCTCCTGCAGGGATGCTCTTACCAAATAGCTATGCGAGATAGGCTTCAGCATTTTGACTATACGCAATACATCACTCTTGCTGACGAGAACAAAGCAGGGATACTACTACTTTGGCTTGTCTGCTGCGACTCCTCTCAGACGCCCATTACCGAACTCAGGGTCCCCGATGGAGCTCTTGTGTATTTCCGACAGGAAATTCTTTGTGACTTCTGAAACCCTTATGCTAATCTCTATGCCAAACCTGCCAGGAGCCCATCACAACCAATGAATACAATTAATTTGTGCTTACCACACCCTTGAATCTCCCCCTAAGATTGCAAAGAGTTTGCAAGCAGCAAATCGGGGCTTTCCAATTATGCAAGATGCCAGGGACAGATGGCCTCCATCCCAGTTCAATTTCTATAGAGCATCCATTGGCCTCCTTGCACCTAACCAAGCAGAACATTAGGCCACTTCTTGGTATTCTCCCACAATCCCAGAGAGAAGCCACAATAGTCCCCAAATTGAAGCCTGAGCCATCTGCAAATGACCCGTCCTCTTAAAGGCCTTTAGCCATCTTTAATTCAGACTACAAGATCTGTGGTAAAATTCTCACCCCCGGTATTCTTCCACTCGTCGCTCAAGTAATACATCTGGGTCATAATGGGTTCATACCCCGTAGAAACACATCCTTAAGCCTTTGTTGCTTGTTTTGCATAATGGAGGCGCTACCCCTCAGCTTGGCCTAGAGCTGTGATTTTAATCCTTGACCTTGAAAATGCATTTGATACCATTCAATGAGATTATTTAGTCAAGGTCCTGCTCTCATTTCAGTTTGGCCCCTGCATTATTCGCCTATTTAAAATGTCCTTCTTCTCCCCATCTCTTTGCTAATGCCACAGACCCACTCATGCATAGGCTTCATGGCCTGGGCAATTCTACTTCCTGATGGGAGCCAGCCATTTTCCTTATATGCTGATGACCTCCTCTTTTATGTAAATGATTCCCGAGATACCACTAGCAGTTTGGCACAAACCTTGAAGGAGTTTACTATTGTGCCAGGCCTTCAACTAATCTGGTATAAATCCTCTGTTTATTTTTGGTTCCAGGGCTCCCCGAGATCCTATTGGACCTTGGGAGGGGCCCCCTATGTTGGAAGGATAGCACGTTTTGATATCTTTGAATCAGGGTATACCACGCTGATTCGGACCTCACGAGGGAAACCTCACTAGATCAGTGATATCTATCTCTTCACAAATATAATTTTGGAAGTCTCTTCCCCTGGCTCCGATTGGGCAAATTGCTGTTTCCAAGATGACAGGCATCCCACATTTACGATATAACTTCTAGAACTTGCCCTTAGCCTTACCCCCAGCTTTCTGCCATGGACCAGACATAATATTAGGCAAACACTTCTGGCTATGATAGAAGGAGGGTAGCACTCAGCCTACTTCTGCTTCCAATGGAGACTGTCAGCCTGGGAGCTCCCCATTTTGAATTGTATTATCTAGCAGTGCTGCTGCAGTGGCTTAGTAGATAGCTTTCTGACCTCTCCCTTAGGTAACAGCCTCTATGATGCCCCATAGCAAACTGTGGACTTTAGCATTCTCCTGTAAATAAAACCCAATGTCAACAATAGTGTCCCAAACATCTTCAGCTGGCTCTGAGAAGCTACTCACGTGCCCTTACACTCACAAACTGCATAACTCTATATGCCCCGGCAGTCCCCCTAGTGAGTATTCTGATACTTGCAGGGCAGATAACTTCCACGCATATATGTGCTTGGACCAAGACACACATAATGACAGCCAGAGATCTATATCGACACAAGCACTGGCTCTCTTTGAGGAGCTCATAGACAAATTTAATCTCCAAAAGAGACACATTTTGCTATACAACTCTATTCACCATGCCATCTAAGAGTTCTGGCTCACCCTGATTCCACCCTTGGAGATCACCAGTTTATCCAAGCACTACACACCATGGGGCATGGCCGCCGGCATATTTAATGGTTTTACAAGGTGCTTATTCCTCTTCCATCCCCAAAATTAGCACCATAGAGGGACAAGTGGGAGGCTGACACAGGTAGGGTCTTTCATGTGAGGGAATGAGCACATGCACTATTACAGTGATACTCAAAGTACAGCCTAGGGCCACATGTGGCCTTCCTGACCTTTACATGTGGCCCCCTGGGACGCAGCAGCACTGGGCTGCTGTTTACTCGACTCAGCAGTGACATTAAAAAAATGTTGAATAAACAGCAAGTATTTATTTAAAGGTTAATTTCATTTAAAGAAAGGAGGTAACTAGGGTGTGAGTGTACTGCACTCCTTAATTTTAGGAACACCTTAATTTTTAAAGACAGCAAACGGGTAAAAATATGATAGTCTCTTCAAATTCAAAAAGTGAATATCAGTCACCTGGAGAAACATTTCATCTTAGTAAATCAGTTTATAGCAGTGCATTCAGAAGTATGTTTTTAAAAAGCGATAGTTTTCAAATAGGAATTTAGAAAACATGCTCCCTCCTACTCTGACAATGCCATTACTGATTAAATCCAAAATCAGGAGAAGGTTTTGTTATGCACACATCCTGAAGTCATGTATTTTGAGGGCCTCTTATATGTTATAATGAAGCGAAAGGAGAGAAATTGAAATAAAACAGTTGCCTGGGATCACACAATTTGATAAAGTGGGGAAGCTGGGATGCATCCCAGGTTGTCCAGTTCCACATTGTGCAATTCAGTTCAACCTCTAGATGTACGTGCTTAGCGTCTCCTACACCCGCTTTATGCCCCCCTTCTACAACACTGCTGGCATTAGTGCGGCTCTCGGTCACACCAAAGAAAAAACTTTTCAGCCCCCGGGAAAATGTTTGAGAGTACCCATGCACTAGGATTTTCCCACACAGTATCCCATAGTGTGAAATTTAAACTAATGCAATGCAATATATTGCACAGAGCTTATCTCTATCCGCCAACTCTAAGTAAATATTTTCCCTGTACATCACCCACCTTCCCTGTTGCCTTGCAGAGACTGCTGACCTCACACACATGCTAGTGTCCTGCCCTCTTATACTGGCCTTTGAACCTACATAGTAAATATACTCTCCTTTTAACCAATCCCACAGGACTGGGTCCTAAGAGCACTGGGAAAAATCTCTCCAAAAACCACCTAGCTTCATGCACCCCACTAACCAAGCTCTTATTCTAGCTAAGTAGGATAGCACCTCTCAATGGAAATCCAAAGCACCCCCTTCACTGACTGTCTGGTCTCAAACTCTCTTTAAATGGGGTAGTGCAGCAAGTTACCCCTACGAAGTGAGGAAGCTAAAGAGTTAGGAACACAATTCACAATTTTATGACATGTTCAATATAATTCATTGATGTTCAGGCCTTCTATATGGATCCTAAAATGATAGCAAGGTTATAAGGATTATACTTTAATCCAGGAATGTATGTTACATGACATAAGAGACTCCAATTTCAGAAATTAAAAATTATCAACCATCTACACCTCAGGAGTCATCGAAGATTAATGAAGAAGTTTGTACACATTGGTGTAGCCAAATGCTAGCTGTGAAATTATTGCTTTAAAGGATTCCTAGTTGGAGTCTTGTACATACACAAAATAGAGATGATTTGTTGTGCTATTGATCTTCCTGCAGGCTAGCATACTGGAAAGTTGAAATGTAAGTAGTTGTGTCTACTATGATCATTTTTTGAATGATTATTTTAAATTTCAATGTAACGTTTACAAATTAAACTATGCCTAAGCATCTCATTCGATATTTTGTGACCTTGTTAGCAAAATTATTTGCATGCTGAATGGATTTTATGATGTATCACAAATCACGTCAGTAAGAACCTTGATTTTGAATTTGGCAAGAAAGTGATTTTACTTTGATGCTGAAATGAAATGTATGAATGCACCTATTGAGCTAGATGTTTAATATGTCACTAGATTTGAAATAAAATATTTGGGAAGAGGAGGATGAGGACTGCTTGGTGAATAATTTGGTGAGTAGATTTGATGTTGCTTTCAGTCCATAGGCATGCTTACAGGAACAACAGTTGACAAATACTTCGAGTAAGGACAACATGTTAATGGTAATGAAAGAGAAAAGAGGGAGATAAGGAAAAGAGGCATAAGAGGAAGAATGGGGCTCTGCAAGATTATGTGTCATGTTAAGGTTTGTTTAATGTATGACTAAGAGTAGGACACTATTTTAATTTTGTCCTTAATAACATTTTTGCTTCTTATTAATATGTGTATATACACACTTTTTGCCTAAAAGGAAGAACGTATCATTTCTATATCTGATTTGACATATGTGAATAGTGGGAATACAAATGAGGTTGGAATGGGTATTGGTTTGTTGTTTGGGACAGTTATGTTATGTTAATTTTGATTTGTAGAGCGCTTAATACCAAAAGGTCTCTAAGCGCTGCAGAAGAATAGCATCAGTCCAGAGCAAGTGGAAAGCAGTTAGGCCCAGGCTTCAGTGAAGAGAATGGTTTTCAGTTTTTTCCTGAAAGGGAGAAGATGGCTTTCTGCACGAAGCTGGCTAGGCAACTTGTTCCAAAGGGTGGGTGAGAGAGTGGAAAAGGCTCGGCCCCCCTTGGTGGCATAGTTGAAGTGTGGGCAAACTAAGAGGCCCATTGTGGATGACCTTAGCGAGCGACATGGGGCATATTTCACAAGGCGTTGTTTAATATAGATGGGTGCCTGTCCATACAAAGCCTTGTGAACAATACAGAGGGCCTTGAATTTGGCCCTCTGTTTCAAGGGCAGCCAATGAAGACGTTGCAGGAGGGGGGATGCACGCGAATGCCTGGGTACTTTAAAGATTAGCCTTGCCGCATCATTCATGACTATCTGCAATTTGCCTACTAAAGAATCTGGCAGTCCAATATAGAGCGAGTTGCCGTAGTCGAGACGGGACAGGATCATGGCAGTCACGACCGTTCTCATGGTCGGGAAAGATAGGATGGGGGAAAGTCTCCTAAGTAACCTGAGAAGGCCCACACAGGTTCCAAACACAGTGGAAACCTGGTTAGCCAATGAAAGCTTATCATCCACTTTGATTCCCAAACTTTTTACCACTGGGACTGGGGTCGGAGCGGCACCCAGTTCCTGGGGCCAGTAGAGGGAATTCCAAGGGTTGTCAGCATCGGTCAGAGCCAGAACCTCAGTTTTGTCTGGGTTGATCTTTAAGGAATTGGCAGTCATCCAGTTGACCGTGAAACATAGAACCTCTTTCGCCCGGGAGTGTGCTAGGGGGGTATTTTCAATTTGCAGAATGATTTGAGTATCATCCGCATAATTGAATACTTGACACTCCATAGCCGAGAGGGCAGTAATTAATAGTCTAAGATAAATGTTGAATAGGAGGGGTGATAGGGCCGACCCCTGTGGAACTCCACAGGGAACGAGCCACCTCTCTGAGACCCAGTCACCCATCTGAATTCTTTGGGAGCGGTTCGTCAAAAATGAGGTAATCCACTGTAAGACCGCGCCCCCGATCCCCATAGTTCTTAATCTTTCCAAGAGTAGAGCATGGTTGACCGTATCGAATGCTGCCGACAAGTCAAGGAGGACTAGGGCACAAGGCTTTTTATTATCGGTAGTCCTCCTAAGGTCATCGAGCACTGATAACATCACCAATTCTGTGCTATGGTGGGCTCGAAAACCAGCCTGCCTGTCCTCCAGAAGGTTATAATCCTTCGTAAACTTAACTAGTTGTTGCAGGACATGTTGCTCTAAAAGTTTAGCAAGAAATGGAAGTTGAGAGATAGGTCTAAAATGTTTCTTATTGGCTGGGTCCGCGCCAATCTTTTTAAGCAGGGGGATAATCCTGGCTTCTTTAAAGTAGCTCGGAACCTTCCCAATCTCCAGGCAGAGGTTTAACAAAGCGAGGATTTCTTCCTCAATTTCAGGGAGAGCTAAATTGAAAATCCTGGGGGGACAGGGGTCGGAGGGTGAGCCAGATTTAATTTTTGTAGCAATGCGTCGGAGAGATTCAGTGTCAAGATCTTGGAATGAAGAGAGCAATTCTGTTTGCTTTCCCTGTGGGATCATCTCTACAACGGGAGGTTGCTTAAATGGAGAATTATCAATCTCAGTCAGGATATCCTGAATTTTGTTAGAAAAATAAAGTAGAAATTCATTGCATTGTTCTTGATTGGATGGAGACGTCAGTGATTGTTTATGGCTGAGTTCTTTAAGAATTTTAAACGTTTCTTTCTGTTTATTAGTTGCTACTAGGATCCTATTTTCATAATAATCCGCCTTCCTACGGAGGAGCGCCTTTTTATAGGAAGCAATTTTGGCTCTATACTCTTTAAGAGCCAGAGGGTCATAGTGTTTGCGCCACTGTCGTTCGTAGTGTCGAAGCAGACGTTTCAGTGCTCTGAGCTCTTCCGTAAACCATGGCGCGCGCCATTGCCTATATTGCCAGTTTTTATTTTCCTTTCGGGGGCTATTTTATTGATGGCAGAGAGAAGCCGGCTGGAAATAGCTTCTGACCAGCCATCAATATCTACTGTTTCTGGCTTTTTGCGAGGGCAGTCTCGAAGGGCGCTTACCAATATTGGGGCCTCAATTCTTGACCAACTACGGACAAGTTTCCAGTCTGAAGGGGGTCTGGCATTATGCTTAGTAAGGGGAAGAATCAGGTTGATACAATAGTGATCAGACCAGGCACATGGAATGATATCTTTTAGTATCGTGAGCGAGACAGTGGACCATACCAGATCAAGGGTATGTCCAAGCTCATGCGTAGGGGCTGTTACTAACTGAGTGAGGCCAAGATTAGAGAACGTCTCCTCCAGCTGACGGGCCTGTGCCTCTCTGGGTTGTAAATCCCAGTGGTAGTTAAAATCTCCTACCACCAGGAGTTGTTGAAAACGTGAACGAAGGTTCGCAACGCATTCGGTCATCAGGTCTATAAAGTGCGGGGGGCATTTGGGTGGATGGTAGACTATGATAATAGTTATGCTGGATGAATGGCTACAGACCTTGAAAGTAATGGTATCTGCCCCTTCTAGGGTATCACCAGACACCTTTTCAATGGTCAAATGTCTTTTGTACAAGACCGCCACCCCACCTCCCCTTTTTCCCGCTGGCCTATTGTGCCAGAGGACCTCATAGCAGTCGGGAAGTGTAGCCCGTAAGGTGGGGCCAGAATCATCGTCTAGCCAGGTTTCAGTCAGAGCTAGGATGTCTGGTGCCTCATCTTGTAGAAACGTAAAGATCTCAGTAGCATGTTTCTGTAGTGATCGTGTATTCAGGACCGAAAGTTTCAGGGTATCAATGCTGCTAGAGCTTGAGTGGCCTGAAATGTTAGTCTGTTTGGGACTAGGTATCTCTCCCCTCTGTGGGAAAAGGAGTCCTTCTCTCCTAAGTACACTTGCTGTTTCGGGTTTCAAGGGGCACCGTCTATGATTAAATGATCTAAGTTCTTTACTGGTATAGGCCAATATATGGCCAGGGGTTCTGGCCCCTGGACCCGTTTGGGCGCGGACGGGCACAGATGGGCTTGCCTTAGGCGCGCCTTTGGCGCGCCAGCGGCGCGCCCGCTGCGCGCGTCCGCTCCAGCGTGCGTTATATGCCCCCGTGACCCCTGGCTCCTCCCCGCCAATCAGCCCTGCTGTGCAGCAGCTGACACCCTCAGGGTCACTAGACCAGGTGCGAGCACACGGGGGAGAAGAGGACCGGTCAAAAATAAGAGCCGGTGAGTAGCGCTTCACTTTTAAAAGCAGAATAACACTCAAATGTAAAAACTGGTAAAACACGTAAAAAACACAGAGCTCAAAGTACCATCATACACTGCCTGTGCTTGCGCGAATTCTTCTATGATTGCGCGTCCGCTCCAGCGTGCGTTATATGCCCCCGTGACCCCTGGCTCCTCCCCGCCAATCAGCCCTGCTGTGCAGCAGCTGACACCCTCAGGGTCACTAGACCAGGTGCGAGCACACGGGGGAGAAGAGGACTGGTCAAAAATAAGAGCCGGTGAGTAGCGCTTCACTTTTAAAAGCAGAATAACACTCAAATGTAAAAACAGGTAAAACACGTAAAAAACACAGAGCTCAAAGTACCATCATACACTGCCTGTGCTAGCGCAAATTCTTCTATGATTGCGCGTCCGCTCCAGCGTGCGTTATATGCCCCCGTGACCCCTGGCTCCTCCCCGCCAATCAGCCCTGCTGTGCAGCAGCTGACACCCTCAGGGTCACTAGACCAGGTGCGAGCACACAGGGGAGAAGGGGACCGGTCAAAAATAAGAGCCGGTGAGTAGCGCTTCACTTTTAAAAGCAGAATAACACTCAAATGTAAAAACAGGTAAAACACGTAAAAAACACAGAGCTCAAAGTACCATCATACACTGCCTGTGCTTGCGCGAATTCTTCTATGATTGCGCGTCCGCTCCAGCGTGCGTTATATGCCCCCGTGACCCCTGGCTCCTCCCCGCCAATCAGCCCTGCTGTGCAGCAGCTGACACCCTCAGGGTCACTAGACCAGGTGCGAGCACACGGGGGAGAAGAGGACCGGTCAAAAATAAGAGCCGATGAGTAGCGCTTCACTTTTAAAAGCAGAATAACACTCAAATGTAAAAACAGGTAAAACACGTAAAAAACACAGAGCTCAAAGTACCATCATACACTGCCTGTGCTAGCGCGAATTCTTCTATGATTGCGCGTCCGCTCCAGCGTACGTTATATGCCCCCGTGACCCCTGGCTCCTCCCCGCCAATCAGCCCTGCTGTGCAGCAGCTGACACCCTCAGGGTCACTAGACCAGGTGCGAGCACACAGGGGAGAAGGGGACCGGTCAAAAATAAGAGCCGGTGAGTAGCGCTTCACTTTTAAAAGCAGAATAACACTCAAATGTAAAAACAGGTAAAACACGTAAAAAACACAGAGCTCAAAGTACCATCATACACTGCCTGTGCTAGCGCGAATTCTTCTATGATTGCGCGTCCGCTCCAGCGTGCGTTATATGCCCCCGTGACCCCTGGCTCCTCCCCGCCAATCAGCCCTGCTGTGCAGCAGCTGACACCCTCAGGGTCACTAGACCAGGTGCGAGCACACAGGGGAGAAGAGGACCGGTCAAAAATAAGAGCCGGTGAGTAGCGCTTCACTTTTAAAAGCAGAATAACACTCAAATGTAAAAACAGGTAAAACACGTAAAAAACACAGAGCTCAAAGTACCATCATACACTGCCTGTGCTAGTGAACCGGAGGAAGGTATAGAAAGTGGTTTTGTTTGCATTTCTTTGTCTTGTGAGACATATAACAAAGCTCAGTAGTCTGTGTTTTAATTACATAGGAGCAGACAAAATGAAATACAAGACATATAGCTCCACAAAAAACACAATATACTGTTATGTAGTGAAATCAGAAAAAATATCTCACCAGAGCCAGTCCGTCCAACAATACCAACTGATTCCTGAGCATGAATAGTCAAGTTTAGTCCTTTTAGGACAACTGGTGTGTTTTCTCGATATCTCATATAGTAGTCCCTAAAAGTGATGTCTCCCCTACTTGGCCAGCCTTTTGGAGCCTGTACAACATTGACTTGAGTTGATGCCTCTGGAACACAGGTCTGTGGAAAAATGCAAGTACAGATACAAAACAAAATATATTAATCAAATTCTATGATTTTAAAACATCACCCGTAGACTTTATACAGCGAGATTAATGAATAAGACAATTAAGTAGTATGCATTCTTATTTTTTAGGTTACTCTATCATACACAATGTAAACAGCATTACATTAACCTAAAGTGCATCACCAACATTAGAAAAAGTCATTAATAAAAAAATAATAAAAACTCATCAAAATTCACATTCTCATCAAATAAACATGTTAGGTGAACCTACAAGGGTATCCTAACGCTGAGCAGGTATGTGTGCCTAGCCTTGTCTATGATAGGTTGGTTAATTAAAAAGTCAGGCTTTCAGCATTTGAAGTCCTATGGTGAGGTGTTCTTAGTGAAGATCACTATTTCCGTCTTATAGATGCGAAGTTTGAGACAGTTGACTTTCATCCAGTTAGCAAATTAGGTCATGCAGGCAGTGTACTTTTTTCTAGTGTTGGAGGTCTTGTCTAAGAGGGAAAGTATGAGTTGTGTGTCATCGGCGTAGGAGAGGATGTTAATGTTGTGTTCACAGGTGTCATTGGCCTGAGGGATCAAGTGTGCAAATAACCCCTCATAAACACCCTCTGTACTTTTTCTCTTTGAATTCATGCACTCTGGCACACATAAGATCTTATTGAAAGTAGGGGTGGTTGTAACTTGCATAATTTGCTGTAATTTAAATGTGAAATTACAGCAAAATTATGCAAGATTACATGGAATTACGAAGCCCGCAACCGAGTATTTAGCCCAATTTTCTTACAACAAAGTGCACTCTTGCATCCAAAATGGAAAATAGCACTAAATGCTACAAAACAAGAACAGTAGCAGCCACTCGTGCTTGCTAAGTTAAATGTTTCTGTGCTCTTGTGGTACATTTGTCTGCTATATTCTAATATTTACACGAACAGGTGTAATTCTAATTTTCTGTATTTTTGTGTCAAAAGAGCAACACAAACTTACTCTAATTGCCCAGGCCTAATAAAAACGTATTAGTCACCTTTACACTTCTAATCATTATATTTATTTAGAATTATTTTTAAAGTCTCTTGGAAATTGGACTTTAACTTATGCTCTTGATATCATTATTGTCAACAATTGGATTATGTGTTAAGGGGGTAAGAGGGACACTCAAGTAATAAGCACAATCCTTGTCATGATAAACCACTAAAGTCACTAAATGAACCTGTGCTTAAACCTCTGGTTGCTTGGCACGAAAGCAGTCAGGCTTAACTCAAAGGCAATGTATAAAGTATTTATGTATCACTCAAACCTTAAAAAAGTGATAACACAACACAAGAAAAATCCTGAAGCAACTTAGAACAATAGAGCTCATTTTATTAAATAAAATGTCATCTGAATGACAAAAATCCAATCAGAAAGAACCAGAGTTATACATTTTCAGAGTTGCAGGTAGAAATAGCACCAAAAGAACAAAGAACCATTCAAGGTAATCTAGTTGAGCTGGACCAGGTCAAAGTCACAAGTTCAGGCCAACTGAGGTGGAATGCAGGTAGGGTACAGGGAACCGGTTCATCCTGGTGAAGAGTTTAACTTCACAAAGTCTAAGTCCATAGGAGGAGCCTTGGCAGGAGCTTCGCTTAGGCGGGGGTCCATGAGGAGATTGGTGTCGGCGTCGGAGCAGTCATTGCTGGACATTCACATTGGCAGTGGACGTGGGCAGTCATTGCTTGGCACAAAGATCAGACCTCTGTCTGAACTTTATGCTGACTGGAGACTTGATGACTTTTGCTGATGTGAGAGGTGGAGTTAAGATTTTTGAGGATTTGAAGCAGGAGGAGTACACTTTGATGTCAGCTAGGGGTCCAGGACCTGGGGGAACCTCTTGGTGAATAGGACTTACTCCAGCTTAGGTCAGCAGTAGGGTTTATGGAAGACCAGGTGTTGCTGGTCAGCTGGGCAGTTCCAGGGAGTCCTCTGAAAACCTGTTGTGTCCCTGTAGCTCAAACAGGAGGTCAGTCAACTGATTCTTGGAGTTACTTCTGGGGATTCTTGGTCCAAGGCAAGCAGGTACAGTCTCCCTTCATCAGACAGCAGGGAATTCCTTCTTCTGAATGTTCCACAGGTCCAGAAGTGTTCTGGTGAGAGGTTCTGATGGTGCCATTCTTATAAAAAGTGCCAGCCTTTGTGTGGGAGCAATCCCAGACCTACTCCCAAAATATTTCTGGCCAGTTCTTCCCTTTTCCCTGGGTTAGGCTCCAATCTGTGTAGGGGAACAAAGACAAGCCTGGTATTTACTTCTCTTGTGTAGGCTGCAGACAGGTCCTTTGTAGTTCAATCAAGGAATGGCACCCCTACCCCACCAGCCATATTGTAAGGAAGACAATCTCTCTACACACAAGCCCCTTTTGTCCCCATGTCTGGAAGAAATGCACATCACAACACAGGAGAGCCATTACAGTCATGTGACCCTCGACACTGGCAGAAAGGCACATTTGGTTTAGGCAGAAAAATTGCAACTTTTTAAAGTGGCATTTTCAGAATAGTGACATAAAATACGGCTTTCTCACTAGAAGGTATTGCTAATTCCAATTCAAATGAGTAGAAAAGGTTTTCTCCATCTGCTCCTAAACTGAAGTCACAACATATTAAGTGTAATAAGGTAACCCAGTGCTAGTTTATGGGAGAGATAGTCTGGACACAGTGAAAAATGACTTTAGTAGTTGTTCACTGCCAGGACATGTAAAAGTTAAGTACACATGTCCAACCTTTTAAATGCCATGCCACCTGGGTGACTTATAAGCACAACAACAAAGGTTTGGGCCTTACAAAAGGTTTATTTTCGCAGGTCAAAATGGCAGTTTAAGAACTGCACATAGGCTGCAAAGTGAGGCTGAAACATATTATACAGGGCTACTTTAGATGGTGGCACAATGAGTGATTCAGCCTATTAGTAGCATTTGATTTACAAACCCTGGGTAGATGCACATAGTAGCGACCTATAAGTAAATTAAATGTACTAATCAGGTGTAGGTCAATTTTAGCATGTTTAGAAGGGAGGGCACAAGCACATTACCATTAGTAACAGGAGTAAAGTGCACAAAATCCTAAAACCCAACAAAAACGGGTTCAGCAAAGGAAGACAAAAATCTGAAGGAGCCAGGTCCAGCATTTATATTTTGAGTAAATATTGAGAAAGATCCAAAAACCTTGTGTTTGATCAAGAAGAGTGTAGGTTACAAATGTGATGAGTACTTCATTTCCAGGTTTGATCACATAACATAGAAACATTCAAATGGACTGCTGTCATATTTCTTCACAGCAAAATAGATGGTTATTAAATAGGTTTGTTTTTTTCACAAGGTGTTTGAAAATTGCATGTAGTTAATTAAAGTTACAAGATTACTTGACTCAAGAATGAGACGTCACGGTCTGGAACAGTTCCACCAAAGTTTATTCACAGTTACTCTTAATAATGGAGTATGCACATAACAAGCAAACCCAACCCACAACATATGTGTTTGTTCTAGTGATACTAAAGGAAGAACAGACTGGCATAGAATTAGATTACATCATAGAACATGGAGACGCACAGCACATTATCACAACACACAAACATACAGAAGACATAGCTAGTGATAGCTTATTAAACACCTGCATTATTCTGGGTAGCAACACAGTATTGGGCATATACAGACAACTCTGAAGAGTTTAGAATGGAATGGTGCGAGAGTAGCAAACCAATCTCATTTGTGCTCCTCGGAATGTAAGTTATTGAAGAAACACAGCATATTCTGCAAAATTCTGAGGTGTCGAATTGTAGAATGTGCAGTTTTTGCCAGCACAAAGTCTACCACTATATACCTAGCAAAAATCACAGAGTCGAGATTACAAAAGGGGGTGTAATGAGGTCCATGTTACATCTATATTCTCATGTCATATATTTTGCTCGCCACTACTTTGACCCTGAGTTGGCCATATTTAGGTATGGCAATACTGGTGGGTGTGGGTTGGTATCCCTGATTCCAGGTGGTATACTGCACAAAAATCCGCTCAGTATGAGATTATCTCATCAAAATAGGAAATAAACACATGAAATTGGAATTACTGAGTCTTTTTTTGCATGTGATCTCTGATTTCGGGAACAAATCCACCCATATTTACTACCAGCCTTGAAGAGCTGGTAAATATCAGTGTGGAGCCTGCTGGTGCTCAGAGTCTTAGACAGAGACACCCTCAAGTGAGTTTTCGCATTTGCAATTCTCAGACCTGACCCATGAAAGGGAGCGACATCCTCCAAGAACCCTCTACTTGGTCATGCCTCACTCGCTTCTACTACCCCCAGTGCATCAGGGGGGTATTTCGTGAATTTCCTTCAGGTTAAGGTGCAAGTACACCCAACTGAGCAAGGGCAAAGATGCTAAATCCAGGGTGAAGGCAATCACATTTCAAACACCCCACAAGCAAGTGAAAAAAGCCTCTTCCACCCGCCCCTACTCATGGCTTTGACAACACAATAGCTGAAAATGCATCAGATGATTCGATAGCCTGGCAAGAGTTACTGCTGCTGTGCTCCTTCGATCAATCTCACAAGGGCAATATAGTCTTGCACAATATTTAATCTAACTCTGGCTCTAAGCATGACTATAACCTTTTCTGTCTCCAATCAAATTGCTGCACCGGAACCGAGCTGCACAGATCAACACAGACCTCCACTGTAAAAGCCATGAAGAAGGGCCTGTGAGCGGAATCGCCCATTGCCCATACCAACAAAGACTGCCACTGTAAAATCAACGAAGAAGAGCCTGCAGAGTGTACAATGGCATTGCCTAGTGTCCTACTCTGTGACACTAAGGCCTCCTTTATTTCTCCCATACATGACAAGGAGAGCACCTTGCCCGCAGAAAAAAGCTCCCCTGTTCGCAATTCGATATGGTTCCTGTTGCTTGCCACAATGGACGTGATATCCTCAGCTTTATACTTCCATTCTGAAAAATTGGAAATACAGGTGGACTTACTAAATCCTCTGGTAGTCTGTGTCCTAGGCATTGACCATAAATTGCAGGCAGTAAATGGCCTGATTAAGAGAGTTCAGGAAGACCCAGCAACCTCCTATCATACACGCCAATGTTCTTCCACAATGGAGCTCCTGAAAACAGTTCCAACCATTCTCTTAGATATTTTAACGGATGTTAACGAACCTATGCACTGCCCTAGGTCTCACATAGAACAAAACGATGCTCTACACCTAACAGATCTTGTTTCTCATTCTCCGGTGCAATAAGAATGGGACACTTAAAAGGCACAAGTCAAGCCAGTTGACACTTAATGTATACAGCTAAACAAATCCAGTCGTGAGCAAGTGCAAGTTAACATTGTGGACCCAAATATGACTTGCAAAGCAACACAAATAGTAGACACATCAATCACGCACTTTCCTAAGGAGGCCAGCCCCCCTTTAAAACAGCTGCATTCAGAGCAGGACCTTGAGAATCAGGGTCCAAGAACGTCCCTTTCTAAAAAAGAGCAAAAGTGCTTCAGAAAGGCCAGGCTCAACAAAAGATCAAAGGCAATAGTACAACTCGCTCCTTTGCCAGGCAACCTCAACACAGAAAAAAAAAATACCATAAGGGAGATCCAGCAGCACCAGGTCAGCCAATGCACAATTCCCTTCTACAAAAGAAAGCGGTAACTAAAACCACTAGTCCCTTCAAAGCTAGTTAATGTTAATGTGTATCTAATCCTACATATGAGACAGTGAAGGTGACTTTTCCTCTTGAAATAAGACCGCCTGCTCATGACTCTGAAAACAAACACGTTTTAAGAACAGAATTTCATCTCAACACACCATCAGTTCACCAGGACCTAATGTCGCATCATGCTTTAACGACCCACCTGCAGTCATTGTGCCAAAGGTCACAGGAACGAAAAGCCCTAGAACAACATAGGACAGAAGGTCCACCCTACCTAATTTCATCGTGGCCCATTCAGGCACAAGGGGTGTTCAATCTCCCCATACCAATCAGCAACCAAGCCAATTCGATCAAGGACTGATGGCTCGGGGGCAATCAAGCCATTTACCAGCATCTTGTCTGGAGTTCACAGTGGCAACTCTCCATCGGCCAGCCCAAGGCATATCACACCAACCCCAAGCAGAACATCTTGATTCAGCCCTAGCAAGGCTCAAAGTGGTCCCTCGATATCATTCAAGAGGATCTCATGATGTTTTAAACAGAAGTGCCACTAAAAAATTACCCAACTTGATGCACTTGCAATCAAAGCACATAGAAGGAGTTAAATTCAAATACAACCCGACCTCGCCAGGTTCTGAAATCATAGTAGTCACCTGGGCTAGTGAACACATTGCAACTCAGGTATGGCTGAACAAGGAGGCCTTTTTAAATTGGGGCATAGAAATTAGGACATCCGAGCCAGATATCTACCCAAGTCCACTTCTTTCCATGGAGAGATTGCCAATCACAAAGCAGTCACCTGCAAAGGGACTCCTAAGGGGAGGAATTGGTCCTTCAGAACATGGTGCTCACAGAACCCCTTTGCACATATCAAGTTCCTGGAACCCAGGAATGTTAACCCCTTTCTCTTACATAAGGCAAGTCACCACACAGATGGGGCAAGGGCATACCCCAAGAACAACACAGTCAGCATGAATATGAGGATACGTGGACCCCAGAATAGATCAGCAGTCAGTAAAGCTGTGCTCTTGGAATGTCAATAGGCTCAACAGCAAGGTGGGTGAGAATGATTTTACTGCCTTTCTTTAACTTTTCAACATCCTCCTGCTACAGCAAGCCTGGTCTTTGACTTCTATACCTTTAACTGGTTTTAAAGAATTTCAAATTGAGGCAACTGAGTCATCCCTGTCTGGAATGGGCTCCGGAAGCCTTACCACCTACATTTCAACCAATCGCCGCTTGGAGCAAGAAACCATTGATCTGGACCAGCCCTGGGCACAATGTATCAAGTTGTCAGTTCCCCCATCAGCTCTCAACATGTTTAGTTTTTTAGTTTGCAAAGTATACGTCTATCCAGGCCCCAAGCAGAAGACTGGCAAAATTAGAACATTGATCGCCTTGCTTAAATCCCTCCAAACCACATTTAGCCGCAAGTCTACCTGGTACTATCAGGGGATTTCAATATGCACCTGCTGCAAATAAAAACATCAATATCCCCTGGCTGCCAAAATTACTCTAATCAAATCAATCCTCCAATGGTCTCAAATTACACCAGGTATGACCAGATTGGAAAAGAATGCATGTGGGCTCTATAGAGTATTGGTCTACACACATTAAATAGTTCTTTTCTGAGGATCAACCAGCCGCTCACACCAGAGTCACCCCAACTTCTTCTGCAATCCTGGATTATACCCTTGTGGAAGTGGAAATGCTCCCAGCGATCAAGTCCTATGGTAAAATTTCTAGGATAGAGAGCTATCACTTCCCTCAACAAGTGAAATTATCTCTGGGTTTCCCAAGAACTCTGCATGCATGTGACCCGATAACATCAGCTCGGGCCATCAATCCAAAATGTCATATCTGGTCAGGTACCGAAGCAGAGGAGATTTTGGACTTTGTCAGTGCTCACATGACTACTGGCTAATCAAGCATAATTTACTAATCAACACTAGCTCAGGCTTGGGAGTCTCTGGCCACTGCCCTTACTGCCACCTTCTCAATAAAAGATGAAGAGGTAGTTAAACAGGAAGTCTCAACAAGCCCTTAAAGCAGATCCCTCTATAATTCAAGAGGCAAGGAAGAAACTCTCAGCCATGAGGAAAGTTTATAGAAAGGCTATCTGGTCGGCTAAATTAGCCCATCAAAAAAACATATGGACCATGCTGCATCACATGAGCAAACTAGCGAACAGCAGCCAATTTTGGGCTGAAATCAATATATTGGTGAATGGGAGCCATCAACATCACAATGCTGTTATAACAGAAGCAGAGTGGATCAGACTAACAACAGCTGTTTATGCCACCAACATAACCCTTGACCCCTTGCAAATAGAACCAGCACAGCCAGGGTCCTCTGCTTCTACCACTTTAACAGAGGGAATAATATCTTCCCACCCAGATGAACCATGGTGGAAGGAATCACAGGTTTGGTGCCTTCTTACACATTTTAGATCAAAGGATATCCCAGGCCCTAATGGTTTCCAAAATGCTCTGTTCAAGCATGCCTATGATTTATGACTCAAATCTCTTGACAGATCTGGAAGCTTGGGAACTTTATTCCAGGAACGCAGACTGGCTCTAGAGCAGGTATGAGCACTGCAACTAATCTCATTGCTTTCATTCTCTTTGCAGAAAAAAACTAAAGACAGAAGTTCTAAAGTCTAAGCATGTTTTGTGGACCTGAAAGCAGCATTTGATTGAGTTCCAAGGAACTGACTTTGGACCAAGATGAGCAAGTGGGGAGTGACTCCTAAATTACTCGATGCTATCATCATTCTGTATTCGGATACCTG
The DNA here is from genome assembly GCA_963921515.1 of Calotriton arnoldi. Lineage (NCBI taxonomy): Eukaryota > Metazoa > Chordata > Amphibia > Caudata > Salamandridae > Calotriton > Calotriton arnoldi. The sequence continues at coordinate 53,184 of CAWUFW010001552.1, forward strand.
GGTTCAAATCACAGTTGACAACAGCCATAACATCAACCGCAAAATCCTGATGTATATCAGCCTAAAACAGGCGTGTGTATTAGCCCCATGTCTTTTTAACATCTACAAGGCTGACCTAGACATTCATCTTTCCAAAGTAGCAGATGAATCTTTCAGTTGTCTTCACTACGTTGATGACATTGTCTTACTGAGTCTAGCCCCAATTGGTCATCAGCATTTAATCATCAAATTGGCACAGTACACTCAAATGTGAGGACTAGAATTAAACCACAATAAAAACTAAAGTGGTCCGCTTCTCCTCATCATATAGGTCCTCTTCTCCAAACTTCAAGTGGAAAGTCCTAGCTATACCATTGGCACTAGTCAAATAATACAAATATCTGGGTGTGCTAATGGATGTTCAAACATCATTTAGAGAACACCTAACACTCAAAAGAGCGACAGCAAAAAAATTACAGTTTGCATTTAAAATTCTGCAAAAAAAGATCGGCAATATATTTCAGCACAATTTGCTTCAAATCATCAAAGCAAAAAAATGACTCCATTACTAACGTATGAATCCAAACTAATGAAGGGAATCGAAGCAACCACTCTAAATCTGCTGCAATTAATGCTCCCCAAATGCCTTTTCCATGTTGCCACAATGTATAACCCGAACACAAATTAGACTGAAGTTCGGTTTGTCCCACGAAGGCCCAGTCAGAAGTGGAGCAATTGTTAAATTGTTTTAGAAGTTAAGAGCAGCTCCCCAAGCCTCGCTCGCTGATAGGTGCTGGTGGAAATGGAGAGGCAGCCACCTGCCAAATTCTCTTGACCAACGTTGTTGCAAATGGCTCTTCACAAGTTAAAACTTGTCAAACCCTCGACTTCCAAATTGGAATTTAGAACCTTTAAAAAAACACCACTAGGGCTACAACAACTAGTACTGGGCAGAGGTTGCAAAGTTCAACGGAACTCCACAAAGTGGCAAAAAAACTCCACAGTGCCACACGAAGGGCATTAGGTCACGCCGTTCTCACTGATTTTTAGTGCCGGGTGTTTGTCCCACACTGGAAAATCAGCGCAAATAGCACCATGTGCAGCACAAGAGGGTGCTGCTTCTTTCTGCCACTCATGTAGATGTTCTACTTGAGCAGCAGCTTCCTCAGTGCGGAGGGAAGGTTTCTCAAGGCGAGCGTTCGCAACCATCCGCCCGCGTTGAGAAATCTCGCTGGAAGATGGTCTAGCATTGGATTTTCCTTGCTCGCGAACTTATCGTTGGTGAGTGCGAGTGAGGAAAAACTCCATGGAGTGCGGAAAACTCCACAAACTCCATGAATGGAGCGGAGTTCACCGCCCAGGCCTAGCTACAAAACAACTCTTGTGGGTCACCGACAAAGCAGAGTTCGCCCTGAAAATGTTTGCATGGGCAGTGCTGGAGTCATATTCTGCATGGTCTCCACAACTGTACTTAATGACGCACATTGCAGCATCTGTTCAACATGCACTTTTATTAATTTGCTTGGGGGTATATCTTTTCGAGGACTGTACAACCTTCTCGAAGCAGTCTTGGCTGGACACCCAATGCCACTTCTGCGGCTATAACCAAGAAATTTTACTTCATCTTTTGTGCCTATGCTCTCCGCTTTTATTCCTAAGGGGAAAACTGTTACGCCCAACTGTAAGAGCTAAGACACAAATTCAGTTAGCTTGCAAAACAGCCAGACTCTTACAGCAAGTGAGCAAGCTGCTCCCACAGTAACTACTGGCCCATAGCAGAGCAGTTATGGTCTTGTTCTGAAGTTTAAATGACTCCATTATGGCTCAGCACAGTATACTTGTTTTATCTGTAACAAAAAATGAATTGTGACCGAGTATTTTCTAGGAACTCTTCATATTTCCATTTCTGGCACTTTTGTGCATTTTCCTTAATCTAGCTTGATGACCTACTAGTTGACAGGTTCATCTTGATTCAGCAGTAATGTATTCTGTATCACCATTTTAGTCTCTTCCCTTCATCTTTGACTTTATTGTGTTTTAATGAGTTTTATATGCAAAGGTTTTAATTACCTTTGCATGTTCATAAATATATTTGAAATTCAGGTGTAATTACAATTGGTAAGGGAACCTAACTGTAAGCCCTTATTATATGGTAGGGAATGTAGGTTTAGAGGTCCAGCAAATTTAATGCACTTAAATGTGCACTGCTGAGTTGTCTGCTGTCATTTTAACGGCAGCCCTTTGCAGGCTCCTTTTAAAAGTAAATTATATGCAAATTCAACTTTAGAATTTAAGTCTTAAACTACCTTATTTCTCCATATACATCACCCCTAAGGTCACCCCTTGGTGCCCTAGGGGTAGGGTGCCTTGTAACTATAAGCAAGGATCTTATAAAATATGTGTATAACTGGCAATTTTGTTTTTCTCCATTGTAGCAAATTGGCTCCATAGGCTAACATGAGAATACTTTAATAAACTATACATAATGACAAGAGCCAGCTAAAAAAACACTTCAAAGTATTAAAATGATAGGTAGAACACACCCAACAACTTGCCAAGTTTAGATTTATTATAACAATCACAGAAAAGAAATTATAGAACTTTCTGTTCTGATTAATAAATTACAGCCTTCCAGAAGTCCTCTCATGATTGGCCAGTCTTTGGCAGGCTAAGCCTAACTACTCTGAGGAGGTGTGAAGTGGCCGGCATAGAGACAAAGGACATCTGGTAGGAGGAGATCTGCAGGCTGCAGAGCAAAAGGAAGGAAGGCGGCTGGGTAGCCAAACTGGTCTTCAAAGAGGGAATGACAATTAGGACAGGACACATACTCACCCCCGCTCTCTGCACCCCAGCCACACAGAAGCCCCAGTAATTGAATTAGCGGTGGAGCTGGAAGGGGACTGTTAGGGAAACTTGGCCACACCAGTGGGCTGGCTTAACCAGATCTTAACCTCCAGGAGAGACTTTCCTCTTTTAGGATTTTAAAGGAATAGTGCTTTCTGGGACAAGAACATTCCACACTTTGGAGGAAGTGGTCATACCTGAGGGTGGCACCCTGTACGTACCCCATTGGTCAGGGGTACCCCCAAGCTTGTCACCCAAGGACGCTGGAAAAATATAGGAGAGCAGCCCAGCAACTCAGATAACTGCTTGAAACTACAAGAAGACAAGAAGAAGGACTGCCCTGCTGGAACCCTGGCCTGCCCCAAGAGATTTGCACTCTGAAAGACTTCACCTGCTGCCACTTTGAGAACTACAGCCCTAAGGAATTTGCCTTGCTTTGAAAAGTGAAAAGTGAAGGAGTGGACTCCCTGAAAGCAACAGGTTCAAAGAGCTCCACCTGCATCATCTCTAGTAAGAAGAAACCAGCTGAACACCTTCAGCCGGACTTTAAAGGATTTGACCAGGTACATTGTTGGAGATGTAGTCCCAGCATCTCAGGGAGCAACTCAGAGCTTCTGGAAGCTTGGATTGGTGCTGTGTACAGTTCGGAATCCCAAAAGGACCTTCTGGAGGATGATCCAGAAGTTTGGAGAGGATTGGAGAGTTTTGGGTAAAAAGCCCCATGAGGTGACCGACCCATCGGCGAGAGTCAAGCTGGAGACATCAAACTATGACCTGGCCTGAGATTCAGATTTGCCCCGCTGAAGCTTCGGAGCTTTTCGTCATCAACGAGACTTCCAGGAGTTGACGAGGCATTGCACCAAGCCAAGCCACTGTTGTTGAACCTAAAGCCACCCTGATGAGGAGCCTTGCTTGACGTCATAAGAAAAAGCTCCACAAAAGTGGAAGGTAAAAACTTGACTGAACCCTACTGCTACATGTATCCAATGCCTGCCCCATCACAGTCAGCCTGAAACTTTAACTTTGTCCTGGTCAAGTGTGACCAGATGTCCCAAAGCAGTACTTTTGTTTTTTAGGCACTAGAAAGTGCTTATTCCTGAAAAATGCATATCTCCGGTTCCCTACAATGGATTTGTGCCATTTTGATGTGGTTTTAATAATACAAATATTTCCTATTTTTATGAATTGCTGTTGTTTTTTCTATTGGGTGTTGTGTCTTACTTATTTAATGTATTAGTGTTTGTAAAATGCTGTACACACCTGTCTCCTAAGTTTAGCCTGCCTGCCTGCTCATAGCCAGCTACCAAGGGTTGAGCAGGGTAAGAATTTATTGAGACCTTGACTGGACCTTATATTGTGATTGTGGCCTTATTACTAGTGGTAGGTGCCTACCCACTCCTACTAATAAACCAGATTCCAACAAATAGAGTGACCAACATAAGGATTCTCAGAAACACAAATCCTGTTTGCCATGCCTCTGTACTATTTTATGATAGATCTCTCGCAAGGTTGCGTCCTCGTCTTCATTGGGCTCGATACAACCTTTAACATTAAAGAGGTGGGTGAGCTATGTACAACTTTTGCCCATTCATTCTGTTTCTGCTCCTCCTAATCATTGCACTAACTGTTTTTCTTTCCTTTCACCTAGAGGTTCAGTCTGTCCTAAAGAGAGTTACCACTGCAAAGACCTTTGGGCCTCAATATATACCAGTAGGACTTTACATGTTTCCTCCCTCTCTCTCCCCTATTCCCTTACCCAGCTTCTAGGTTGGCACTGTACTCTTCAGGATCATGTCATGGTTTAGAGGAAGTTAGGGCCTGGCTTTGGAACAAGAAGGACACTGCCCTGGAAGATATCAGCTATTTGTAGCAGCCAAATTCCTCGGCTGAAAGCAAAGTGATCTGCAGTGTTTCCGTGTTAGGGCTGGTAAATGCTATTGATGGCACCATCTGAATTATCAGACCACTCTTAATGAAGGCTTTAGTGTTTAAGCTGTTTCTTATTCTTAATGACATTAACAGTTGCCTGCCAATAAATTGTCCAAGGGCATTGTTGTGGTGGGGTAATTATTCTGTACAATGACAAGAGTGTGCAGCTGACCTCTTTTAGCAGGGTGAGAGACATTCTATAACCCCATTCACTTTTAGGGAGAAACTGGAACTGGGAATTGGAGGTTTTCTAATTTTTAATATCTACTTAGCTCTTAAAATGAAACTTGAAACAGAGTATGTGAACTTCTTTCTGAGAGATGAAGAAAAACACAGGTAACCTTTGTATGTTATTTGGTGATTCTAATGCCTAGCTTTGGAACTAATGAAGATAACTTGATGAAAAATATAATTTGGTCAATCCCAGATATAATTTTCCAACAGGTAGAAGATCAAGGCCAGCATTTGTTTTTGATATAACAATGTATGGGATTAAGTACTTTGAAAAGATAATTGCATCAGGACATACCTGGAAAAACGTTCGACTTACATATGGGTGGATCTACGATTGACTGTTCAATGTCTGCCTACCAACAGTTTTTATTCAGTAATAATATTTTCCTACTGAGTGACAAAAGTTACCATCACCAACACAAAATTATTCTATGTTCCAACAATTATGTTTTGCATGCCTTATTCACTGTCAGGACACCAGATGAAGATGCGGAGAACAGACCTAAACAATGTCATATGAGGAAGAGGGCAGTACAAACTACAAAAATGCAGGGCAAAAACTTCCAGTATACAATAGTAGGTTTTGCTACACCTGCAGCTACAGGGCTGGCCATAGTAAAGAACCCTTACACACATGGGGAGAAGGAGGAAATGACCATAATAGCCTACACTTGCTGATACAGGAGTCAAAAATCCTAGTTATATGCATCATGTGTATCTAAACTTGCTGAAAAATAACAATGGTCAGAAAAGCAAACACCTATGGTTATCTAATTGATTGCATTAGAAAAGCACACTCCAACATTTATCTAGCTGATGGAATCTAGTCGAATGATTAACCTTGTTCCTCTGTTTACTAACCCGGGCTCATAAACAGTACTACCATCTGAAGTCAACTATGGGTCTCCTCCCAAGTACATAGCTGTAATGAAATGGCCCTTTTTATGGTGAACAGTCATACACGTCAAGGAGTACTATGGATCAGCTATCAGAATCAATCGCACACTCTACATCTGAGATAATGGCTAATAATGCTTTCATTAAGGGTGAACTTTAGGATATTTGTAATGTGGCCACATACTTTTTGTACTTTTTGTACTTTTTGTTCAAATCTCTGCAGTGCATTAGTGCTTTGACTTGGTAAATGCCAGGACTGAAGCTTGTCTGGGCGATCAGCTGTTAAAAAAACAATTTTGGAAAGCTTAGGTTACTTGTGCTTATCTGAAGACCCTCCCCGTCCACATTCATGATGCTTTTCCGGTTATTCCTTTAGTGAAATAATCCACTGTGGTAATGGCATCCTTGAGAAGAAGGTTTCATTGCTTTGGTAATATTGGCTTTGATGGATGCTGTGCACCCGCTACTTATTCAGCTCCTCCTATGTCAGTCTCCAGGCCTTCTGACACAGTGTTCGCTTTGCGTGGCAACACTTATGTGCTTCATGTCACTAAACCTGATCAGCATTGCGAGACTCCAATAAGAGCACAGACAACAATGCCATCAGAGCATGTAAATGTTTCTTGGGTCCCAATCTGTGGTGAGACATAGTTCAAAGATAAGGTATGTGCAGAGGTAGCCCAGTGAACATCAAAAGGCGCATCTTTTTTCTTTCCAGTTCTTTGTACTTTGATTAACTGCATGAGGGATGCCCTTGGATAAAGTGTGTCAGTTTGCCTGTGATAATAATCATTCATACATTGCAACAAAACCACTGTGTGTACAAACATTTACCAGTGTCATTAATGGCTTTGTATACTAAACACAACTCAACTCAACTGAGAGATAAAATCAAACAATTTAATTTTCATAATTTTTCCGTAAGGCACAATACCCACCGCGATGTATTCCAATAATTGTTCCACAGATGTAAAGGTCGATTCTGTTTCTGATGCCATTCTAAAACATACGTGTAGCAGTCCAGCTAACTAAGAGAAATAGCACAAGATGAATTATAGACAGATATTTAAAGATCAATAGTATATTTTCATTAATACAATCATTTAGAAATGCCCTTCCTTTTCATTAATATTTACTGGCAGCAGCTATGACATCAGCTGCATAAGTATTAGACATAAAATAAGATTGTACGGGTAAATCCTATCACTAGCCAGTGCACTAATAAATACATTCCTTTAGTCCCCTTTGGCATAGCAACAAAATGTATCTATCCCCTGTTGTAATCACAGTGAGTGTTTTTACATTACTGTGCTTTAGATTTACAATACAATAATAAAATATGACATGACTTAGTGAATTTAAAGATGTGGTGATTTGATATGAGTTTAACCTGGTATCAGTACTTTACATTATACTCTCCTACTCTCAGCTATGGCCCCTTTGCCCTGGTGGGAAGCCTGCACTAAATGATCTTGCAGAGTTTGCCTCTTTTAAAAGGAAATATTTCCTAAGCAAATGGATCCCGATTTTGTGTGAAGGAGACACCTGTCATTGAGCCACTGGCTTGTATGTAATAATCTTTCTGAAAAGAAAGAGCCCTTTGTAGCAGAATTTGAAGGTCACATTGTCTCTGAGACCACAATCCACAGTGGTATATAGTTATGAATTTTTAAAGTTTTTAATAAAAACTAGCACCGACAAAATCAAAAGTGCCAACTGCAGAGATCTAGTCGTGCTAGACCGGGTCAAAGTCGAAAAAAATGTTTGAATGTAATGTAGCGTGGTTTGGATACAAGAAGTGGTTTCGGCCTGGTCAGCGATTTCTTTCTGACTTAGAAGACTGTCTGATAAAAAGTGTCTGAAAAGGTAAAGTACAGCAGGGCAAGGCTGCAGGAGGTGTCCGAGGAGGGAACGCCATTGTTGGATGGCCTTGGGTCAATGCAGCGGTGAAGATTTCTATATTCGGACTTGGTCACAGAAATGGAAGTTGAGAATCTCCAGCAGAACGAGGTAGAGGGGTGTAGCCGAAGGCAGTTCCACAAGATCGGATAACCCTTTGCCTAAGAACCACTGAAAAGGATCTGTTGCTCCAGAGAAGAACGCAGTCAGAGAAGCCATTAAGTCAATGTGATCGGCATTGCATCTCGGGCGGATAGGCAAGCAGGTTGGTTCAAGACTCCTTCTGGTTCTTGGAGCAGTATTGACCAACATTTTGGGATTCGGCCATTTGGGCAGCCTTAGCACCACAACCAAGGGTCTAGAAATGGTGGGACACCGCTTAGGGGTTCAAGACTCCCTCAGACTGGGTTCAGGTGTGGGTTGAAGATGGTGGGAGCCTTTTTTGTCCCAGTGGATCTGAACATGAGGCCAACAAACTAGCCTTTGGGGTCAATTCTGGTAGTCCTGGGTGTAGATGAAGATGTAGGGATCAACAGGAGGGCTGGCCTCTAAGGTTTCAAGGCAGGCTACTGGCAGCAAAGAAGTACTTCCTGGTCGTCAGCAGTCTAGCAGAGTGCACAACAGGTCACAGCACCAGGAAGTCCTCTGAGAGTCCTTCCGTAGGTCCAGTAGTAAACTGAAGAGTCGGTCTAAAGGGCCAATTTCTATGCCCTGGTGCCATTCTTCTGGAAGGTGGGAGAAGCTTCTGGAAAGTTTCTTTGAAGTGCATGGAATATCCTGACTCTCCTGCCCTGGCTCCAAGCTTGCTGCAGTGACAATGAACGGATGTTGGGCCCTTTGTGTGAAGGCAGATCACAGACTATTCAGTTGTAAGTGGGGTTGTGCTCAGCTCTACCCCCATCCTGCCTGCCAATCCCTCTATTGTGTGACTGTCTGGGGCAAATTCACAAAGTGTAACTGTCAACTACCACCCAGTCATATGACCCAAGACAGGCGGCAGGCGCAAAGGGCTATGGGGAGAAAAATTCCAACTTTCTAAAAGTGGCATTTTCAAAATTGTAATGAAAAATCTGACTTTACCATTAAAGAAGGTTTATTATTACAATTGCATATGTACCAAACATGATATTGCTACCTGTTCCCTATTAGGCATTCCAACTTATTTACTGTATTAAGGAATCCCCAATGTTATCCTTTGGGAGTGGTAGGCCTCACAGTAGTGAAAAACGAATATAGCAGTTTTTCACTACCAGGACATGTAAAACTTAGAAGTACATGCTCAATTTTTAAATTACAATCCTTCCTGCCCTATTGGCTACCTAGGGTCTATCTTAGGGATTACATATGTAATGAAAGGGGAATTTAAGGCTTGGCAAGGTGATTTAAGTGCCAAGCCAACATGACAGTTTTAACTGCACTCAGGCTGCAATGGCAGGCCCAGGACATGTTTTGAAGTGCTACTTAAGTGAGTGGCACAATAAGTGCTGAAGGCCTATATGTAGCATTTAATTTAAAGGACCTGGATACTACTCTGTATATTACCCTTGTATACTACTCTACAAGGGACTTATTAGTAAATTAAATATGCCAATTAGGTATATGCCAATCACACCGTGTTTAAGGGAGTGAGCACAAGCACTTTAGCACTTGTTAGAAGTGGTAAAGGGAACAGAGTCCTAAGGCCAACAAAAATGAATTTCAGCAAAAGTTGGAGGTGAGTAGGCAAAAGATTTGGAGGAAGACCACCCTAAGGCTGACATGACCTCACAGCATAATTGAACACAAAATTTGCCCTCAACAGAACTTATCAGGGATTCCAACAATGTGGTAGTTTCTAGGTTACCTTTTCATTAATCCATCCTAACGATGGACTGAGCATTCCACTTGATACTTTTAATTTGAGCAGTCCCTTACAAAAGGCTTACTGCAAATATTTCTTTTGATCTGTGCATGTCAAAATATATTCTGATTTAAAATACTTTTTGCAAAAACTTTGTTTTGATTAATGTTAAAAAAGCATCCCAGTAGATGTCAGTGTCATGTATATTTTTTCAGGGACCTTCCTGCTTTTTCATCTTCTAACTAGGTCATTCACAAGTGCTTTTATAACATTACTGTGTTATTCTGTTTTTCAACTGGATCAATCTTCCAGTGAGATTACTTACAGCTTCAAAGGATCGTGCCATAAATCATGCCTAACAAACAGACTGATCATAATTCCATTCACTATTTCAAATGTAGAATCCACTTTATTTCAAATGAAGACTTTTACTGCACTCTTGTTAACCATAAATGAGTCACATATAACTGCAGGGGCATCCAGTCATTAGAAGCTATATAGATAAGTTAAATCTAGCAGTTCTTAGACGTCTAAATCAATATCTTCTACTCTTCTGAATATGCATCTTTTTTCACTCGATCTATTGTAGATCCTTTACCCAAAACACTTTAAATACATTAATGAGATAGAACAATTACGGTAAATATGTCAAAACACAGAGAAAGACAGGACACAAGTCCAGTAAAAAAATAATGTGTGGCAGCAGAAGTCCAGCCTATGCAACACAATTGCTGCTTTGTCCTGCACCTTCATTCTTGCATCAAAACTTGATGAAGAGGCACATTAAGTGCTAAAACATCATTCTAAATGACAGATTTTGCGTAATTTTCCCAAGACTTTGCATAATTACGTGAAAGCAAATTATGTGAAATTCGCACTGAGAATGTACTACCCAAGAATGCCAGAAAAACTTAGGCCCTCCTAACAACTAGGGTGAGAAAACAGCAATCCTGATGTTTTTCTCCTGGACTTTTTAACTGGCCAAAAGTTGGTGATATTTCCAGGTGGGTATGGCTCCCAAAAAGCCAAATTACCATGGAAATGTGTCACTTCAATTCAATTCAAATAACCAATGTGCAATAGCAAACTACTCTATGGGGCTGAAGTGGCAAACATTCTCCAGAAAACACCACACAGTACCCAGGAAAACAAATCCATAAAAGCACAGCAAACCAAATGCATACATTTAAAACTCCCCCCCATAGCCAGCGTAAAATATTATGATGTCATAAAAACACAATGTAATACAAAATCAACATTAAATTATACAATAAATACATATATATTGATTACTTTAAAAACTGCACTTATAATGCCATATGATATTTGTACACATAATAAATACTAAACACTAAATATGTCAGTAGAGTGCAAAAGAATTACAATGATATAATCGATCAGGACTCTTAAATAATGAAAATAATAATTGAGGGCACAACAGAAGGATATAATTAAAAACACTCCAGCTAGTAGAAAAGCTCAATGTAAACCCAATGATCAATGTGGGGCTACACACAGGGCCTTACATAGCCCATGTTTAATCTGCCTCATAACAGAGCCTATTAAGGTGCCTTAATGATTTGCTCCTCCTGATTGTGTTCTTAATATAGGTTACAATGGTGTGACATGTGTAACCATCTGGTAATTTCCTAAGAAAATCAAATGCCACCTGAAAATAAATGAGACCATGGGATAAAAATAAGGGGCAAAGTACTCTTAATCTGATGTCTTTATAAAAATTTACAGAACAGCATGAAATGCATATTAGATTGACCAGTTTTCCCGTCACATGGACACTTGGGTAAATTTGATATCCATGCCTTTTATTAAGGAAATGCAACAATGTGGTGGGTTATTTGGAAGTGTAGTCTAGTCAAGTAAAATCTGTCCTGAATATTAGTCATGATAGTCAAATAACCTTGTATCCCTTGTTATTTCAGTCCCTTACAATAACTTTCCACTGTCGCCTTAGTTCTTTCACTTGAATCTCTATGCTCCCCCCTCATTCCTAAAAACACGTTTTTAATTATTTCTTACTGAATTCCAGATTGCTTGTGGAACCCGAACACTACAATTTTCTTCTACTTCTTTCAAGAGGCCATTTATATACCTAAACCAGGGGATTTTCATACTGGTCACGCAGGATACTCATAATCACTTATATTAGATCACTTGACTAAGAAGGAGATGCTAAAGAAATTATAACATTATCTACTGTACTTAAATAGTTAAACAACTGTAAAAAATGTAAGCCATCTATTTGTTTAGAGTGGACAGACAGTGTGTATTTTGGCTTGCTTCTAATTTGGCATTTTATTTGAAGTTTATTTGTATTAATATCTCTTTTTTAGAGCAATGGAACCTCACAATACATGACAGAATAACATCACTATATCAAAGATATAGGTTACTATTGGAGAAGAACTCTCAAATCTTATATGTTTGGTAATGATATTTATGTGCACATTTTCTCATTACATGTTTTAACCACTAGGATGATAAGCCTTTTCGCCCTGGAAGGCTGACCCCCTTTGTTGACATTTAAGGTACTTTGCGCTTAAGCCTTCTTAACTTTTTTTCTCAAAAGGCATCTAGACCAAATTTATATCCATTTTTCCCTACATCGCGGGGATTTGAAAATGATCCAGGGTTCGTAGAATCTCATGAAGGGAACTAAGAAAATTGCCAAAATATAGCAAAATCTTGAAATCTAGATTTTTTATGAAATATGGGGGAAAGGGCAGTGCAGAAAAACATTTTTTTCTAAAAATGGCATCAAGAAAAGGTGTGCTTTGCTATGGTCACCATCATTCAAGCTTTCAGGGACAAGCAGAGTTGTAGCGAAAAGACACCACTGTTTTACCATTTTTCTAAAAGGTACCCCCATTTTATCTAATTGTAGTGCCTTCAACCTACTTGTAGTTTGTAGTGGAATTGGTGTAAACACATCGGTAATCCAGAGAGCTATGCATTTCTGAAACGTAGACCAGATTCAGCAAGGGGTCATTTGTGTAGATCCCTCAAGATTTTCCTAAAAAAACTAATCATTGATGAGATTTTTATCTATAATTTGTGTCAAAATGATACAATGTACCTTTATATCGGATAGACCTTTCTGTTCATGCAGATATACAAGGTTAGTAGGTTCTCTAAAAACATGAGATACCCAGAGCCAATGACTGGGCTGCAGCTTACAATGGTTTTCATTGTGAGCCTGGCATAATAATATGGTAAAATATAATGAATGAAAAATGAGTATAAAGGACATCTAAGTACTTAGGACTTTCCTTTGTGTCTAGATTTTGAAATATCTAGGTTGAATAGGGTTCCCTGGTTGTTGGCTCACCCCGAATCATGCAGCCATTCATCATGGCACGTTAGAGGAAATTAGGATTTACCTACACTTTGATGGCCAACATGTCAAAACTACATCCAAAAGTTTCCGAATTTGCTGCCTCTTGTCATGAGGATGGGAACTCGATAGGTCCCTGGTGGGCAAAAAGATGCTTGGGGCTTTAGAGGGTGGAGGGTATGGCCTGATGCCTGAGCAGGTCACCACCGTCTGTGTGTGTGTTTGTGTGTACACTGGGGGAAGATTGTAGGGAAGAAACTCTGTTGCTTCACTTCTTGGGTAGGGAATGGCACAAATGCTTAGGTGATTCACCCTACCCCCTTTTTTCTTGGGGCCTATTTTTCCCTGTGATTAGTGGATTGCTGTCCCCCAGGCGGGCAGATTGAATCCCCATGGGAACAGATTGTGAGTAAACAGATTGTGGGTATTCCTCCGATGTGGTTTAGCAGGATTCCTAAGTAGGGTAAACCTATCAATTTGAGTGAGAACATATGGATGCTTTTCATATAAAAGTGCCATCTCTACACTTTGTGCATGGGATGCTGGCTGTTTCATGGCATTTCATGAAGTAAGCACAAAGAGTGACACAAATAGCACTCACAAAGAGTGGTTAACATGAATTCAGCACGGCTGCATAATTGCATATATGTCAGTCTCACCATAGCATTAGCACAGAGTGAGATGTTTCGGGTAATGATTACCAATATCATCCCAAATATTGAATGAGGATGAAAATATTTGAGTCATTGTTTTCCTCTGTGTTATCCTGTTGCTGACAAACAGTTGTTCTTTCTTTTGTAAGAATCTAGTTTTCACAGCTAGTGAAAAAGTGAGCAAGTACTCACCTTGCATGCTAGTTAGCACTGCAGGCTTCCTTAAATGAAGTGATTGTGTATCTGGGGCAGTGTATGATTGACATCCTGATGAAAGCCCTGCACCCAAGAGACCTTAGTGTAGGAGGTGAAACATGTTGACAATTTATTAGGGTAAGAGGACCATAATATCCTTATCCCCAATTAAGAATTTTTAACCATACCCAAACAACCTCCAATAAAGGGAAACCAATGTTGGCTTGAGTTATTTTTATATTTTTAGGTACTTGGGTCAGGGAAATATTCTAAGTGCTCCCTGGAATATGATGGAGTCCATCCTGGTTTTTAGGAACCAAGATGAGACCCAATGATGAAGCATGCCATTACTACAGTGGGCGAGGGTCTAACTTAAGAAAAGGAATCTCTACCTTTTCTGTGACATTCAACAGGTTACTTAGTTGGAAATGAAAGCTTTGTATTCAGGCAGAGGATACACTTTTGTTGTTAGTATAAAGTAAATCTTTTGCCAGCCCCAAACCTTCCTTTTTAATACATATGTCACCCCTCATGTAGGCTCTGGACAGCCCAAATGGAGAGTGCAATGTATTTAAAAAGTAGGACAAGTACTTTTAAGTTTTACATGTCGTGATAGTGGAAAACTCTTAAATTTGTTATTCCCGACCTCAAGACCTAACTCTCCCCTAGGATAACATTGTTGGTTACACTATTACATTTTATAAGTGTAATTTCCAAATGGGAACAGGAGACCAGTTCACGTGTGGTGTCTCTGGAATTGTAATGAAAAAAACCTAACATATGGTGAAGTCGGATTTTAAACTACAATTTTGAAAATGCCATTTTTAGAAAGTTTGTATTTTCTTGCCTTAGCCATTGGTGCCTGAAGTCTGTCTCTGGGTCAAATGATTGGGTGTAGTTGACAGTGGGATTTGTGTATTCCTCCTAGTCAGGCACACAGAATGGGGAGCTTAGGTGTGACTGACTTGGCCCATCACTGGCAGGATTGGAGGGAAGAGCTAGGACCAGCCCCACTTACATTTGAATAGGATGTGTCCTATCTCCACACAAAGGGCTGCATATCCCCTGTAGGTAGTCTGGAGCCAGGGCCAGGAAGGCAGGGCACATGTGCATATCAAAGGCATGCCTATAGAATCTTCTCGCTACTCCAAAAGGCACAAATGGGTATAAATACTGGACCTCAGACACCGCCTCTTCTGTGCACTTCTGGACCTGTGGATTTTCTGCAGAAAGAAGGACTGCTGTGCTGCTCAAAGGACTGCACTCTGCTGGACTGCTTCTCTGAAGGATTACTGCCCTCAGTACTGTCCTTCTACCCTCTTGCCTGTGTAAGAAGGACTGTACTTGCATCTCTTGAACACAGAACCCAGAGTGACTCCAAGGGGTAGTTGGATGGCCTCCTAATCTGAAGCCTCGGGGACACAACAGGCTTCCAACAACCTTGCACCTGGACCTGGACTCTGCCATCTGCAAGTCTACCCTGCCAAGTGGTGCCATCCCAGCAATGGACCCTTGGAAGTGGGCTTAAGGTGGTTTGCAAGCCTCTGTGGATCCAGCAGAACCGACGCATCTTCGTTGTGGTGAGGTGCAAACTGGATCAGAACCAACACATCGCCTCTGCTGCATGGCATAGTAGCCCATCGGAAATGCTACTGAGCAAAAAATACACATCACAGGTCCTCACATTTCTGGTTGACAGCACCCTCAACAATGAAGTTGAGCTCCACATCACAGACTTGCAGCTCTTCAGAACCAGGGCATCGCTCTGACTGCACGCAGCATCCTTGATGGTAGATTTCACATCGCAAGCCCCATCAATGGGATCCTCAACATTGACGCAAACCCTCGGATCGCAGCCTCACCGCATTTTGTATCTGATGCATCACTTCAGCTGAGTGACGCATCTTCAACACGGATACTCACAATGCTCTGCATAACCAGAATCTAAGGTACTTTGTTCAGTGGGCCTAACTAGGTCCCTGCAGCCACCCATGCTCTAATGTCGTCTGCCTGAACTTGTGACTTTGCCCCAGTCTGCTAGGACCAGAAATCCACAGTTTGCGCTTTGTGCTTTTTGGAGCTATTTATGCTAAAGACTTTAACATTGCATATGTCCGGTACTACTGATTGTAGATCATTTTGGTCTTGCTTTATTTATTAAAGAAAGCTCTACTTTTCTAACTTGGTGTAGGATCCTTGTTGATCCTTTGTGTGATGTTTTCACTTTATTACTGTTTGAAGTGCTGCACAAATGCTTTACACATTGCCTTTAAGTTAAGCCTGACTGCTCTATATCAAGCTATCAGAGGGTTGAGCACAAGTTAGTTTAGGGTTAGCTTGTGACTCACCCTGACAGGGATTGTAGTCACTGCTTGACCAGGGCTCACACCCCAGTCGACCAACAACCACATTTCTTATAGGTGGTATCCTGCATTACTTTAAAGACCCATCCACCTTCTGTGTCCTTGAAGCAGCTCCTTCAGCTGGACCTTAGAGAGACAGTAGTTTTTTCAATTCTATCCAGCCCCTTGACCTCCTTTAGGATTAACAATCGTCTTCTTTATTTCTGTGTGGAAGTACACATACAATGCTTAAGACACCTCCTCTACAAAGACCCTCATCCCCCCTCTATCCATGTCAGGTAACAGAGTGTATATGACTAGACAATACTGGGTAGGTCACAGGGTATTGAGCAGTGATGATTAAATGTCATGGAGAGTTCCCACTAGGCTAGTCTGTGTAATACCTCGTTTAGTTTTTTGTGATAAACCCTCCGGGACTACTCATACAATCTCAAAAAGTGGGGGCACAGTAATTCCCTTTACTCTGCTGCCAAGTACTCAAGGAAAGATGGTCAATCATCTTCAAAAGCTAGAGTTTATTTTCTATAGACATTATTTGCTTTTCCATCGCCAACAATGTCCATATGCAAGCCAACCAATTGCCAAAATCAGCGTCTCAATCTTTTCAAGTTCATTGGTTTTCCCTTGCATGACCTAACTGGAGTCCAGCCAGAGAAGAGAAGTCTCAGCAGGATCCCTTCCAGGTCATTAGGGCTAGCTAGTTGGAACATGTCATCTATTCCTGTCAAAATGTCCTGCCAGACTCTGTATAACTTCGGTATTGCCATGAAAGGTATACCAATCTTCCCACTGGTTGCCACCTCCTATAGTACCGGTTCAATTTCTTTCCATCCCACTTGGCCAACTTGACCAGTACACAAACATTATACAAAAAGATTGCTAATTCTTGCAATTCCGGGGGTCAATGCGGATTTAAAGAAGAATACTTCCCTCTCTTTAACATCCAGTGACTTGAATCACTCTTTTTCCCAACTGCAAAATCCTGGTGCCCTTGTCATGAACAAAGTTTGTCTAGAGTGTAGATGTTTAGGTCAATCGAGGTTGACCTAGCCCCTTGCACAGGAAAAGGGATGTTAACAAGATACAGGCTAAGGGGGATAAGGTGGTATGGACGGAACGAGAGAGACACACTCAAACATGCTGATGTTCAGAAAACCTGGAAGGAAATTTGGAGGCACTTAGAGTTAGAGCCAAATTATGAACATCAATATCTCCACTTATGGGTAAGAGAGCACAATTACTAAAGAGTTGACAACATCGGATAGGATTTAGACATAAAGTTAAAGTGCGGGATTTACCTGGTGAGGGATCGCTGTAACTAGCACCTGGCTCACCACAGATCCCGCTCAGGAGCCGAAGATGGAATGCCCATGATGCACTGGGTGAGAGGAGGCTTGGACAAGGAGAAAAACTGATAAGGGGTAACAAAGAAGGAACCATAAATAGAAGGTAAGTAAACTAGAGGATCGAAGGCAACTAAATAAGGGAAAAACAACAAAGATGAATGGATGAAACAAGCCGAATGCGAAATGCAGCTAATAGTGAAAAGTCATAACACCTACTGTTGCCAGACAAGGAAAGTCTATACAGGAAATGTTAAAATACCTGGGGTTGATGCAGAAGAGTGCGTGATTGTGCTGGTCCTCTGGTGGCTGAGGTTGTGCATGTGAACCTGTGTAATGTGCTCTTTCCAGTATGAAGGAGTTTTTTTCCACTCATGTGTCCCAACATGTCTTGGGACCAAGCAGCCCTCTCTGGGGCCCTACTGAAAAGGAGGAATCTATAATTGATATAACCCTCTTCATCTGTTTTCAAATATTTTAAGGACTTTGGAGGCTAACAGTTTCATTGATGGTGAAGGACTCATTACTGAACCTGAAAATAGTGAAAACTCTGACTCTGGGATGTTAAACTTGACTTTAAGATCGATGCAAAGGGTTTTTAGCTTCAAAGGGTTCTTTAAAGATGAATATGACTAGGCAGACCTAATCCTTTGATGTGCTAAAGCTATTACCTACTAAGCCCAAGGTGTATTTTTTTTATTAAAGCATATTGTTATAAAAAGGTGATGGGAAATGTGTTATTCTTCTTTCTTTACTAACTCCATCCCAGATTGCTAGGATGGATCTAGTGAATGTGAAGGAATAATGCCACCAACTCCATATATTTTCTTCCATCCAGGGAACCAATCACAATGGAACTCCAGTTAATATGTGGTGAATGAAGCACCATTTTTCTCAGTCTTAATCTTCTCCTTTTCTATAAAGTAGTGCAGTTAGGTCACCTGGAAACAACAAACGCCGGGAGCAGCTAATCCCCCTATTATTATTGGGAGTCATTCAAGCCTTCTGCAATTATAGAAGTTTCATAACATTATCTATCATGTTCTGACATTTCCCTAAAAGGCCTGACAGCTGGGCCATTGACAGCATTTGAAATAAGAAGATCAGCTTCACCAGAATGGTCATTTTGATACCTGCTATCCTCCAATCCAAGAGAAAGTTTTCATAAGCCTGGACTGCAGAATAAACCTAATTTCCATTAGCAGAGGGAAGTAATTGAGTGAAATCAATTGAGCTAGAAAGGGCGTTATCTGACATTTTGGTAATACACCTCTGAAGTATCTCATTACAATGGATATGATGCTTTCAACATTCTTAATTGGTCTAAGGGCACACAGATTGCCAGAACCTCACATCTTCAAGTGACTCTTGGAAGAATGCTCTACTATTTTAGTTGGGCGAAGTAAAATGCTAAAAGTAGGACATGTCTTGCTGCTCTAATCAAGGCTGGGACTAAAATTTGAGCAAGGGGAGAATGTCACTTTTATAGTTAGTGACACCCACTGAATCACCCATATAGGCACTCATACACCCACTGATTCACCAATACACCTTGGTATACATATTTAACACTTATAAACATTTTAAAAACACTCACACTCACTGGATGGTGTTATCAGTGATGTCATTTGAGATGTTATTGGTGATGTCAATGACTGTGTCATGAGTGATGTAATATGTGAGGTTATAAGCAGTGCATTGAGGGGTAATGTGTTATAGTTAGCTCAGCTAACTATAACTGCTGATTTTCTCTGGTTTTGTATGAGTGAGACCTGATCCTAACTATAACATCGCTGTAACCTTTGGTTTTTACAGTGAATATATATATATATATATGTGTGTGTAGATATATATATCTACATACATACCCTGGGGGCCAGTTAGCCCACCAGGTAACTCCAGTAAGCCCCACACAGCTGGATTGCAGAGAGGTGGTCTGAGGCCATGCCCCTTTTTACACCACTCTGCAAACGCACCTCTATGCACTCTGCTGGTGGGCAATGAGGTCCTCTTGTGTCCTGAGGACCTCAGGACACAAGTGGACTTCATCCCCCGAGCAGAGTGGTGTAAAAAGGGGGCATGGCCTAGGACCACTCTCAGCAATCCAGGTATGTGGTGGTTACTGGAGGTACCTGGTGGCCTAGCTGGCCCCCAGGGACCCTCAGGAATGAAGGGGACTTAATACCCCAACTTAGAACGTGCCAGGAGGCGTGTTTTCAGAGTGGTGGGGAAAGGGGGCGTGGCCTGCTATGACAACGTAGCAATCCCACTGTGTGGGACTTACAGGGATACTTTTAAACTGACCTCAGGCTCAGCAGTGCACACATGCAAGTGCCGAAAACAGCTGCTGGCCTCTAAACTGCCATGCCCTATTATATGCTGGGGACTTAGAGGTAGTTTTAATTCCCCTGCCCTATTTTGTACTAGGGCCTTACAGGGGAGGTCATGCCAATCACAGGGGTACCCCATACCATAGTGTACCCTAGTGTATGTAGGTGTTTTCACTGTATTCTAAGTGTCTTTCAGCATAGCACTGGCTCCGGGCCTGGTTAGGCAGAGCCCAGGGTCAGTCAGAGTCAGTTACCAAGAGTACCAGTCAGCAAAAAGTTGGGGGGTGGCCAGGGCACAGGATGACTTTGCAACAAGGCCTTTTTCGGCACGTCTGTTGGTTCTTTCTGCATATTTCTTGCTTCTTTCTGCACCTTTCTTTCTCTTTCTGGACTTTTGTTGCCTCTTTCTGCATTTTTCTTGCTTCTTTCTGCGCCTTTCTTCCTCTTTCTGCACATGTTCTACCGCTGTAGGCGTAGTTAGAAATTAGCATTTAAAAAAACCTTAGAAATTCACAGAAAAAACCATAGGTTTCAGGGACGTTATAGTTAGTAATTAGCATTTAAAAAACCTTTGAAATTCACTGAAAAAACCATAGGTTTCAGGGACATTATAGTTAGAAATTAGCATTTAAAAAACCTTTGAAATTCACTGAAAATCCATAGGTTTCAAGGATGTTTTAGTTAGAAATTAGCATTTAAAAAACCTTTAAAATTCACTGAAAAAACCATAGGTTTCAGGGACGTTACAGTTTGTTGGACATTTCACTCGTACAAAACCAGTGAAATTCGGCCGTTATAGTTAGTTCAGCTAACTATAATTCGTGCCCCCGCAATGCACTGCTGATAACGGCACATATTACATCACTCATGACTTGGTCAGTGACAACACTCATGACATCACTGATAACATCTCAAATGGTGTAAATCTGTTCAGTAGTTGCTGAGAAATTCAAAAAATAAAAATATCGATATCTGAGGGCCGAGAAGGATTCCTGAACCCTCCCGAGCATGAGCTTGATTCTGATTGTCTGCCAACACTCCAAACCAGAATGTGTTGGCAGCCATCTTGTGACTCGGTAAAACCGAGTCTCAAGAAATCAGTTAAAAAAAGGATAATAACAAGAAAAGGGGGCAGGGTAGAAACACCCTGACTCCCTAGGCCTGCTCAGGGGGTCCCACAAGTACACCCAGGGCCAAAAAAAGCATTTTTTGAAAAAATAAATCAGGCGAATTCATGCTGGGTGGGCGAATCCGGCCGAAAAATAATAAAAAAATGAAGAGCGGGCTCCCTTGCTTCATTTTCCATAAGCCCACGGGTGGGCCAGGTCCCAGGGGCAATGTTTTATTGACCCCCAATTCCCCGCGGCTTATATAATTATGCGCAGGGGGCACGCAGCCACCCCACAGCCTATGGGACTGCCACCTCCCGAGGCTTTTAATACAATGCATGGGGGGGCTCCTGCCCCCCCATGCTGCCCCGAAGACCACCACCTCCCCGGGGCATTCAGATATTGGGGGGCCTTGCAGGCCTCCCCAAGACCCGCGGACCACCACCTCCCTGGGGCTATAAGAAATAGTGAGTTTGGGGGGCTCGAGGCCACCACCTCCCCAGGACACTAATTATTTAAATACAGGGTCCGTTGTGAACCCCCAGCCCCGGGGACCACCACATCCCCAGGGCTGTGCAAATGATGGGAGGGGGCTGCGCTGCCCCCCTCCTGGAGGCCTCTATGGCCCTGGAGACAGCCACCCTGCAGGCCCGGCTCCGGCAATGTCCTGGGGTGCCCACCTCGGGACATTGCAGTTTGCAATGACAGGGCGAGAGCACTGCTCCTGCCCTGTCATTGCAAACTTCTGCTCTGCTTCGTGGAAGCAAGAGCAGAAAACCTGCTCTCGCTTCCACGAAGCAAAGCAAAGCAAAGCAGTATTGCTTTTGGACAAGGGGAGTTTTTGGACAAGGGGAGCATGTCTGCAGCTCCCCTTGTCCAAAAGAAATGCCGGCTCCTGCAGGAGTCAGGGAGCTGGCCGGGACCGCAGGGGCATTGAGGCTCCACCGCGGTCCCCAACGAGAGGCCTTGCCCCAGGGAATGGGGTCCCCGGGGTGAAAAGTATTAATTAAAAAAGCAGGGAAGGCCTCAGGGGATGGGGTCCCCGAGGCCAAAAGAGGCCCAGGGAAGGGGGGCCACGCAGACCCCTCCCATAAAAAATAAAAAAAAAACAAAGCCAAGCCCCGGAGGATGGGGTCCCTGAAGCCCAAAGTGGCCCAGGTAAGGGGGTCCAGGCACCCCCCTTCCCATAATAAAATAAAAAAGAATTGAGTCACAGCCCAGGGGGATGGGGTCCCTGGGGCCCCTTCCTGTTTTTTTAGTTTATTTTTAAAAAAAATGGGTCAGGCCCTGGGGGATGGGGTCCCCAGGGCCCATAAAATATTAAGCGAAGGGGGGCCACACAGCCCCCCTTCTAATAAAAAAAAAAGCAGAAGCCAGCATCTCGCCGGAGGCCCCACCCCCTCCCTGCACCACTATGCAAACGCGCCTCCTGGCGCGTTCTGATTTGGGGGATTAAGTGTCAGAACACAGACTGGGTAACCACTAACCTTAGAAGCCGGATACAGCGGGAGCGATGAAAGATGCTAGGTAACCCTAACCCCTCAATGGAATCACCTGCGAGTATGTTACAATCACTCAAACAGGAAACACCACAATAGGGGAAAGGGACAAAAGAAACAATAACGATGTGGCTGCGAAAACACTCAATGGGGAATGGACCTGGAGTTGTAGGCTTCACTCCTGCTGTTTAGCCCCGTGTTCCCTGTATTGAGACACAAGCACAACACACATGTAATAACCACCATAAGCAACCAAAACATATAAATATAGAATATGTGAAGGCACTTACAGTTAATCATGCCACATTCATCCTTATATAAAAAGGTACAAAAATCCAAAAATAAAGAAAAGAAATGAATCAGCACTCCAATAACTGTTTCCAAGGTGTCTGTACACTAGTCGTCAGAGGCACCGCACCCATAACAACAAGAAAAGAAAAACATAAATGTACTTAGCTTGGATGTTTCAATCCAAAGTAAATGCGAAGTTCTCCTCCAAGCCTGAAGAGATAGAGTGCCCTTGAAGCAGTAGGATCCTTTGTGAGTTAACACGCTGTCCCAGCGTGTTCTTTAGGCATCCCGACACAAGTGTAAGCACCACAAAAATACTCCGAGCCTCTCACTGGCTCCTTGGCGGGTAGTAAACGCGACCCGTAAGTCACAAGGGAAATACAGGATGAACTGCCAATGCCCCCTAGACAGCTTGCAACAAGATTCACGAAGCGGACACAGAGGAAGTTAGACTCCGAGCCTACTGTGGCTCGTAATCACGCTCCAGCGCGAGCAACACCGAAGTGGCTCCGGGACGCAGGGAATCCCTCTCGCGCTCCAGCACGTCAGAAGGAACCTGTACGATGAGCTACACGGAAGAGGCTCCGGGATGCAGGGAATCCCTCTCGTGCTCCAGCGCATCAGAAGGAACCTGCACGCTGAGCAACACGAAAGTTGAAGGGGAAAAGCGGCAAGGAGGAGACGTGGGCTTGAAGTCTCCTGACCCCAGCTTGCAGTGAGTCGAGATTGAAAACGGACTTTCCAGATGAAAGAACAGATCACGATTGACAAGCACCAGGCTGACAGTAGGCAGTGCTTAAGTAGTGATCAGAGGTAGGACCATGATTTGCTCCCTTGGAATTATGGGAGATGTAGTTCTGTGGCATGCACATTCCATACGTCCTGTGCCACTCACTCTGGTGTTAGATTGTGTGCCTCCCATGCTATCTAGGCCTAAACATGACAGAACCCCCCCTCAACGACCGACGTCTCGGCGGTCCACCAGGCCTAGTGGGAAACCAGGAGTAAAAACGTCTGAGAAGCCCAGGGTAGCGAAGGTTGGTACCAGGCTCCCATGAGCGATCCTCGGGACCATACCCCTTCCACTCAATGAGGTAATGCACCCGTCCTCTGATAAGCTTGGAATCAAGAATACCCTTGACTTCGTACTCCTCTTCCCCCTCGATCTCCAGCGGCCATGGTCTCACAGGTAGTCTGGTTTGAGGGAGACAGGGCCGTAAGAGAGAAACATGAAACACAGGGTGGATGTGCCAAGATGAAGGGATAGTCAATCTCATCGCTACAGGGTTAACTACTCTGTCAATTGGATAGGGACCCACGAATTTAGGTTGTAACCGGGTGTTACCCTTGAATTTCAGATGTTTTGTGTCGAGCCACACCCTAACCCCCACTTTATATGAAGGCTCTGGGGATCTCTCCCTATCTGCATACTGTTTGTCACGTGCTTGTGCTACTTCTAACTGTGTTTTGGCGTTCTGTAATACCTGTCTGAGGTGTGTATGATGTTCTTGGATTGTGGGATGTTTAGTTAACACAGGCCATTCAAAGGGTAACATAGTAGGATGGTATACATTTAGGCAAAAGAATGGGGAACACCCCAGAGAGGAATGGTCCGCGTTATTGTATGCGAACTCTGCCATCCACAGAAGCGTGCTCCATTCTTCTTCGTGTTGTAAAGTAAAGCATCTAAGGTACTGTTCTAGGGTTTGGTTCAGTCTCTCGGTTTTTCTGTCTGTCTGCGGATGGTAACTAGTGGAGAGACGGGCATCGACTCTCATAACATCACACAGCGCCTTCCAAAACCTTGATGTGAATTGGGTTCCCCGGTCCGTAATGATGACTGCTGGTATCCCATGCAAGCGCACAATGTGCTGCAAAAATGCCTTAGCCAATTCCCCCAATGTAGGTAATTTCGCCATCGCAATGAAATGACCCATCTTGGTCAAGTGATCGATGACGACCAGTATGGTATTATGGCCTGAGCTGGAAGGCATCTCCACAATGAAGTCCATGGACAGGGTGTGCCAGGGGGTTGGAGGTATCGGTATGGGTTGGAGTAATCCACTTTGCCGTTTGTGCTGTGCCTTTCCCTGTGCACAGATGGCGCATTCAGAGACGTATTTAGCAGTGTCCGTCCGCAGTGTTACCCACCAAAAGTGTTGTTTCATAGCCTGTATGGTTTTCTGAACTCCAAAGTGTCCACCCAATGTGGAGTCATGAATCCAGCGTAAGGCTTGATGTTGCAAAGGACCTTCCGGTATGTATAGCCGTTTGTCATAATACAGCAACTTGTTCAGGGAGGAACGGTGCTGAGGCTCTTCAGTAACCCATGTGTGCTCATCTACTCCCTCAATTTGTTTCCTCACCCTTCCCAGGAAGTTGTGTGTAGTCGTCAAGGCCATGATCTCCGCAGGAAAGGAAGCTTTCTGTAGTATGACAGGGGGTTCTTCTGCTGGTATTAGACTGAGTTCTGGATTATGAGCGGGTCTTGACAGGGCGTCTGCTTTGCCGTTTTGTAATCCTGGTCGGTACCGGATCACAAAGTCAAAATCGGAGAAAAATAATGACCAACGGAGCTGCAGAGGGGTTAAGGCTCTTGCACTCTTCAAAAATAGCAGGTTCCGGTGATCGGTGTATATTTCCACCGTGTGTTTAGCCCCCAACAGATGGTGTCTCCATTCCTCGCACGCTCTCTTTATCGCCAGAAGCTCCTTGTCTGTGATACTGTAGTTGACCTCACAAGATGACAGCTTCTTGGAAAAGAAGGCAACGGGATGGAGTTGGCCTGTTTCGGGATGCCTTTGGGAGAGGATTCCTCCAATAGCGTAACAGGAAGCATCCGTCTCTACCACAAACAGACGAGAGGCATCGGGATGTCTTAACACTGGAGCACTGGTAAAGCAATTTTTTAGCGTTTGACAGGCTTTTTCTGCGGAGTCAGTCCGGAGAAAAGCCGCTCCCTTGTGTAAAAGGTGTGTCAAAGGTTTTATAATTCTGGAGAACTCTTTAATAAACCTCCGATAAAAGTTCGCAAAGCCCAGGAAACTCTGCAAGGCCTTCACGCTGGAGGGTGATTCCCATTGTATGATGGCCCGTATCTTTTTATCGTCCATACAGAGACCGTTGGGTCCTATGACGTACCCCAAAAACTCCACTTCAGTGGCGTGGAAAAGACATTTCTCCAACTTGGCGTAGAGAGCAAACCGCTGCAAATGTTCCAGTACTGCTGATACATGATGGATGTGTTCTTCTAGGGATGCAGGGTAAATCAGGATGTCATCGATATACACGATACATGAGACGTCCAACAGGCCTCTTAAAACTTCATCCATAAAAAACTGGAATGCGGCGGGAGCGTTGCAGAGGGCAAAGGGCATCACCTGATATTCGTATAGCCCAAATTTTGTTCGAAAGGCCGTTTTCCATTCGTCTCCTCGCCGCACCCACACTAAATGGTAGGCTCCCCGGAGGTCTAGTTTGGTAAACACCTTGACTCCTTTCAACTGGTCCAACAGAACGGGTATTAAGGGCAGAGGATACCTATTATTTCTGGTCACCCTGTTGATCGCCCGATAATCTATGCAAGCCCGTAAGCCCCCTTCTTTCTTCGGAATGAAGAATAACGGCGAGGAAGCGGGGGAGGAAGAAGGAAGGATTAAGCCAGAAGACAGCAACTTGTCAAGATACTGCTGCAGATTAGTGGTTTCGGCCTCCGTAAGTGTATATATATGACTGCAGTGAATGCTGGCTTCAGGCTCCAAGTCAATCACACAATCATAATCCCTGTGAGGGGGCAGCTTCCCGGCTTCTTGTTCACTGAATACTGCATGGAACTGCTTGTATTCTTCTGGTAATGTGGTGATACAGCACAAGCTCCGTGCGTTACAACCGCTTGCAAGCAGTCCTGCAGGATTCTCCACAATGTTGGGTTTTTGTACTTTCTCTCTTGTGCAATGTTCTTCACAGAACGAGGAGTTCATGGTGACGGTGCGTGCAGCCCATTGCACTAAGGGATCATGCTGTGTAAGCCAAGGCATGCCCAAAATGAGTTTGAAGTGGGGGGCATTTATTAGGTCGAACTGAATATGTTCAAAATGGTTCACCCCGACTTGCATTAGAATCAACTGAGTGTGAAAATGCACAAGGCCCGACGTCAATGCCGGACCATCCACCGCCTTCACTGGTTCCGGTGTCTTTTTTCTTACGCAGGGTACACCGAGTTCCTGTGCGTACTTCTGGTCAATAAAATTACCGGTAGCTCCAGAATACAGCAGCGCATGTACTACTACGGGCTCCTCACCAGGTAATTCCAGCTTAACACAGACGTTCATATGGGCCACTGATGTTTGAACTGTGTTGGCCATGGCCGAAGAGACCTCTTCTTCCCTAGGCCTCAAACAAGGGGTCTCCATCTTGTTTGAGTGTATTAGTTTCCCGGGTTCTCTGTGGTGTACTCCACCACGGGCAAGTTCCTGGTTCCCTGACTTCCCTTGTTCACCAGCTTGGATCTAGTCTTGCACTCTTTGATGAAATGCCCGGGCTTCCGACAGTACATGCACAGTCTCTGTCATCTTCTTTTTTCCCTTTTGTCTTGACTGATGGGCCCTCGTATTCCACTGATTTGCATCGGCTCTGTCCCATCGGTGGCCGTTGGGTGTTCTTCCAGTATGGGCCTAGGGCGCGATAGAAGGTATTTTGTTTCTGTTCGCTGCTTATCACCTTTCCTTTCCTGGAGCCGATGATCCAGTTGAACAGTGAGGTCTATGAGTTCATCGCAGTTGGTCGGCATATGTACTACTTGAGCCAATACGTCCTTCAATTCCCCTCTCAGCCCTTGATAGAACAAGGAAGTCCTTTTTTCCATAGGCCAATTGGTTTCTACTAAGAGTCTGTTGAAGGTGGTAATGTATGTAAGTAGGTCTTGCGTGCCCTGCTTAAGTGCAAGGAGTTCCCTGTCTAGAGATAGCTGGTGTGCCTTTCTATCGAACAACTTGGCATTTCTATACAAAAATCTGAAAAATTGTGCAAAACGGGATTGTCTCTCTCTATTAGGGGAAAGGACCAACTGGCAGCATTACCTCCCAGGTAGGACATAACAAAAGCCGTCTTTGACTGGTCGTTACGAAATACAGCTGGTTTGCACATAAAGTACAGTCTACATTGACCAAAAAATATTCCAAACTCCTTGGGATCCCCAAAAAACCTCTCAGGTGGGGCAAGGGGCAACTGTAGGGGCTGTATCACTTGTATAGATAAAGGGCCTGCCTGAGAAGGAGTGGAAAAAGAGGTTGTGTAAGGTCCAGCACCACGTCCCTGGGTTTGGGCCAAATGCCCCAAGTCTGAGCCTTGAGCTGTGAGCGGGGGCTGTAAGGTCCAGTCCTTTATGTAAGAGCCCCCCTTGCACCCGTAGGGCTGGTGCGAGACAGCCCTGCTACTTCTCGCCTCATTATGCCCATTTCATTTCTTAATGCTAGGTTCTCCCCTCGGAAGGCATCCACTTCCATCCGCAATGCGGTTAAAGTTTCCAACACTGACTTAAGGACAGTGTTAGTATCCATCGCTCAGGCCGTAGGTAACCGTGGGCTTGTCAATCTGTCAGAACACAGACTGGGTAACCACTAACCTTAGAAGCCGGATACAGCGGGAGCGATGAAAGATGCTAGGTAACCCTATCCCCTCAATGGAATCACCTGCGAGTATGTTACAATCACTCAAACAGGAAACACCACAATAGGGGAAAGGGACAAAAGGGACAAAAGAAACAATAATGATGCGGCTGCGAAAACACTCAGTGGGGAATGGACCTGGAGTTGTAGACTTCACTCCTGCTGTTTAGCCCCGTGTTCCCTGTATTGAGACACAAGCACAACACACATGTAGTAACCACCATAAGCAACCAAAACATTTAACTATAGAATATGTGAAGGCACTTACAGTTAATCATGCCGCATTCATCCTTATATAAAAAGGTACAAAAATCCCAAAATAAAGAAAAGAAATGAATCAGCACTCCAATAACTGTTTCCAAGGTGTCTGTACACTAGTCGTCAGAGGCACTACACCCATAACAACAAGAAAAGAAAAACATAAATGTAATTAGCTTGGATGTTTCAATCCAAAGTAAATGCGAAGTTCTCCTCCAAGCCTGAAGGGATAGAGCGCCCTGGAAGCAGTAGGATCCTTCGTGAGTTAACACGCTGTCCCAGCGTATTCTTTAGGCTTCCAGACACAAGTGTAAGCACCACAAAAATACTCCAAGCCTCTCACTGGCTCCTTGGCGGGTAGTAAACGCGACCAGTAAGCCACGAGGGAAATAAAGGACAAACTGCCAATGCCCCCTAGACAGCTTGCAATAAGATTCACGAAGCGGACACAGAGGAAGTTAGACTCCGAGCCTACTGCGGCTCGTAACTGTGCTCCAGCACGAGCATCACGGAAGTGGCTCCGGGACGCAGGGAATCCCTCTCGCGCTCCAGCGCGTCAGAAGGAACCTGCACGATGAGCAACACGGAAGAGGCTCCAGGACGCAGGGAATCCCTCTCGAGCTCCAGCGCGTCAGAAGGAACCTGCACGCTGAGCAACACGAAAGTTGAAGGGGAAAAGTGGCAAGGAGGAGACGTGGGCTTGAAGTCTCCTGACCCCAGCTTGCAGCGAGTCGAGATTGGAAACGGACTTTCCAGATGAAAGAACAGATCACGATTGACAAGCACCAGGCTGTCAGTAGGCGGTGCTTAAGTAGTGATCAGAGGTAGGACCATG
Source organism: Calotriton arnoldi (assembly GCA_963921515.1). Taxonomy (NCBI): domain Eukaryota; kingdom Metazoa; phylum Chordata; class Amphibia; order Caudata; family Salamandridae; genus Calotriton; species Calotriton arnoldi. The sequence continues at coordinate 82,700 of CAWUFW010001552.1, forward strand.
ATTCGCTCCCTTGGAATAATGGGAGATGTAGTTCTGCAGCATGCACACTCCATACATCCTGTGCCACTCACTCTGGTGTTAGATTGTGTGCCTCCCATGCTATCTATGCCTAAATGTGACATTAAGTCCCCTTGAATCCTAAGGGTCCTTAGGGGCCAACTAGCCCACCAGGTACTACCAGTAAGCCCCACACAGTGGGATTGCCGAGAGGTGGTTCGAGGCCACGCCCCTTTTTTCACCACTCTGCAAACGCGTCTTTTGGCGCACTGCTGGTGGGGCGATGAGGTCCTCTTGTGTCCTGAGGACCTCAGGACTGAAGTGGACTTCATCCCCCCGAGCAGCAGTGCACCAGGCGGCGCGTTTGCAAAGTGGTGTAAAAAGGGGGCATGGCCTTGGACCGCTCTTAGCAATCCAGCTGTGTGGGGCTTACTGGAGGTAACAGGAGGGCTAGTTGGCCCCCAGGGACCTTCAGGAGGCAAAGGGACTTCATCCTCCAACCAAGAGCGTGCCAGGAGGCACGTTTGCAGAGTGGTTGACAAAGGGGGCGTGGCTTGTGTCTACCTCTCAGCAATCCCACTGTGTGGGGCTTACTGGAGGTAACAGGTAGGCTAGCTGGCCACCCCCCCCGATCGAAGAGCATGTCAGGTAGCGTGTTTGCAGATCGGTGGGCAAAGGGGGCGTGGCCTGCTATGAGAATTTACCAATGCTGCTGTGTGGGACTTACTGGAGGTAATAGGAGGGGTAGTTGGCCCCCAAGGATGTCCTTGGGGGCCAACTACCCTTTCTGTTACCTCCAGTAAGTCCCACACAGTGGGATTGCTAAGAGGTCTTCGGAGGCCATGGCCCCCTTTCTCCACTACTCTCCAAACACCCCTCTTGGCACACTACGGGTGGGGGATGAAGTACTCTTTTCTCCTGAGGGACTTTGGGGGCCAGGAAGCCCTCCTGGTATCTCCTCTAAGTCCTACGCAGCGGAATTCCTGAGCGGTGGTCGGAGACCCAGCCCCCTTTCTCCACCTCTCTGCAAACATGACTACTAGGTAAAGAAGCATTTGCAATGTAATAGGTTTCGCATTTGCAAGAGTTAGAGCTATTGCTGTTGTAAATGTAAAAGTGTTTTATTAATGTTTCTTGGAGTGGAGTGAATGTAGATTGTGTGTAGTGGAATTATGTGGTATGTTGTGCAGTGAAATATTGTGGATAGAACGTATGTAGTATTTAGTGTACAGGAATTATGTAGAGTGGGATTATGTGTTATGGAGAGTAATTGTGTGGTATGATAGTCTGTGTTGTGGAGTGGTAACCTCAGGTTTAGTCTTCCTCGTTTCCATAGAAGCTAAACTATAAACTCAATGAGACAAAAAAATAAAGGAACCACTGAGGAGCACTTCTGGACCTAGTCAGAGTATGAGCAGGGCCACTGGAATTATGCGACTGTTTGGCTGCACCCACTTTTGCACAGTTATACATTTTCCGCATTTGCCACATAATCCATCATCTGCTGCATAATCTGCAGATTTGAACAAAAAAGCCTTGTTTCTAGCTCAAACGGCTCAAGCGTTACCAAAAATGAACCGACAAGTTTTATAGCGTGGTGGAAGGCCCTTTGCAAACCTAGAATGGTCTTCTGTTACTTATTGCTAAAAGTGGGTATTAAATTGGTACTAATGGTGTGCAAACCATTCTTGTTTCTTTCTGCACCTCTCTTGCCTCTTTCTGCATTTCTGCTGCTTCTTTCTGCACCTTTCTTTCTTTTTCTGCACTTCTTTGGCTCTTTCTGCTCATCTCTTCTACTTTCTGCACCTCTCTTGCCTCTTTCTGCACTTCTCTTGCCTCTTTCTGTACCTCACTTGCTTCTTTCTGTACCCCTCTTGCCTCTTTCTGCACCCTTCGTCCCTCTTTCTGCACCTCTTTTGCCTCTTTCTGTATCCCTATTCCCTCTTTCTGCACCTCTCCTGCCTGTTTCTGCACCTCTCTTGCCTCTTTCTGTTATTCTCTTGCCTCTTCCCCACCTCTGTTGCTTCTTTCTGCACTTCTGTTGCCTCTTTCTGCACCCCTCTTGCCTCTTTCTGTACCTCTGTTGCGTCTTCCTACACTTCTCATGTTTCTTTCTGCACCTCTGTTGCTTCATTCTGCACCCCTCTTACCTCTCTCTGCACCCTTCTTCCCTCTTTATGCAACTCTCTTGCCTCTTTCTACACCTCTCATCCCTCTTTCTGCACCCCTCTTGCCTCTTACTGTACTTCTGTTGGTTCTTTTGCACTGCTCGTGCTTCTTTCTGCACCTCTCTTGCAAATTTCTTCACCCCTCTTGCCTCTTTATCCACCCCTCTTCCAACTTTCTGCACCTCTCTTGCCTCTGTGTGCACCCCTGTTTTCTCTTTATGCACCTCTTTTGCCTGTTTCTGCAACTTTCTTGCCTCTTTCTACAGTTCTCTTGCCTCCTTCTGCACCTCTGTTGCTTCCTTCTGCACTCGTCTTCCCTCTTTCTGCACCTCTCTTGCTTCGTTCTGCACTTCTCTTGCTTCTTTCTACACCTCTCTTGCTTCTTTCTGCACCCTTCTTCCCTTTTTTGCATCCCTCTTGCCTCTTTCTACAGTTCTCTTGCCATTTTCTGCACCTCTCTTGCCTCTATCTGCACCTCACTTGTCTCTTTCTGCACTTCTCTTGCTTGTTTCTGCACCTCTCTTTCATCCTTCTGTACCTCTGTTGCCTCTTTCTGCACCTCACTTGCTTCTTTCTGCACCCCTCTTGCCTCTTTCTGCACCCCTCTTCCCTCTTTCTGCAGCTCTCTTGCCTCTTTCTGTACCCCTGTTCCCTCTGTCTGTACCTTTCCTGCCTGTTTCCGCACCTCTCGTGCCTCTTTCAGCACCTCTGTTGCTTCTTTCTACACTTCTCTTCTTTCTTTCTGCACCCCTCCTGCCTCTTTCTGTACCCCTCTTGCCTCTATGTGCACCTCTCCTACTTCTTTCTGCACCCTTCTTGCCTCTTTTTGCACCTCTGTTGGCTCTTTCTGCACTGCGCGTTCTTCTTTTTGCACCTCTTTTGCAAATTTCTACAGCCCTCATGCCTCTTTCTGCACTTCTCTTCCCTATTTCTCTACCTCTCTTGCTTCTTTCTACACTTCTCTTGCTTCTTTCTGCACTGCTCTTGCCTCTTTCTGTACCCCTTTTGCCTCTTTGTTCACCTCTCCTGCCTCTTCCTGCACCTCTCTTGCCTTTTTCTTCAGTTCTCTTGCCTCTTTCTGCAACTCTGTTGTTTCTTTCTGCACTTCTCTTGCTTCTTTCTACACCTCTATTGCTTCTTTCTGCACCCCACTTGCCTCTTTCTGCACCCTTCTTCCCTCTTTGTGTACCTCTCTTGCCTCTTTCTGCACCTCTCTTGCCTCTTTCTGCACCCCTCTAACCTCTTTCCCCATCTCTTTTGCTTGTTTCTGCTCTTCTTTTGCCTCTTTCTGCACCCCTCCTGCCTCCTTCTGAACCTCTGTTGTTTCATACTGCACTGCTCTTGCTTCTTTCTGCACTTCTCTTATAAATTTCTGCACCCCTCTTGCCTCTTTCGGCACCCCTCTTCTCTCTTGCTACACCCCTGTTCCCTCTTTCTGCACCTCTTCTGCCTGTGTCTGAACCTCTGCTGCCTCTTTCTGCACCTTGGTTGCTTCTTTCTGCACTTCTCTTGCCTCTTTCTGCCCCCCTCTTCCCTCTTTCTGCACCTCTGTTGCTTCTATCTGTACTTCTCTAGCTTCTTTCTGCACCTCTCTTGCTTCTTTCTGCACCTCTCTTGCTTCTTTCTGCACCTCTCTTGCCTCTTTCTGCACTCGTCTTCCCTCTTTCTTCACCTCTCTTGCCTCTTTTTGCACCACTCTTGCCTCTTTCTGCACACACAGGGCTACTTTTAAACTGACCTCAGGCTCAGCAGTGCACACATGCAAGTGCAGAAAAGGGCTTCTGCCTCTAAACTGCCATGCTCTATTATATGCTAGGGACTTAGAGGTCGTTTTAATCCCCCTGCCCTATTATGTATTAGGGCCTTACAGGGGAGGTCATGCCAATCACAGGGGTACCCGAACCCATAGTGAACCCTAGTGTATGTAGGTGTTTTCACTGTATTCTAAGTGTCTTTCAGCATAGCACTGGCTCTGGGCCTGGTTAGGCAGAGCCCAGGGTCAGCCAGAGTCAGTTACCACCAGTACCATTCAGCAAAAAGTTAGGGGGTGCCCAGGGCACAGGATGACTTTGCAACAAGGCCTCTTTCTGCACCTCTGTTGGTTCTTTCTGCATAGCTCTTGCTTCTTTCTGTACCTTTTTTCCTCTTTCTGGACTTCTGTTGACTCTTTCTGCATTTCTCTTGCTTCTTTCTGTGCCTTTCTTCCTCTTTCTGCACATGTCCTACCTCTGTAGGCATAGTTAGAAATTTGCATTTGAAAAACCTTTGAAATTCACTGAAAAAAACATAGTTTTCAGGGACGTTATAGTTAGAAATTAGCATTTAAAAAACCTTAGAAATTTACTGAAAAAAACCACAGGTTTCAGGGTGTTATAGTTAGAAATTAGCATTTAAAAAACCTTTGAAATTCACTGAAAAAAACATAGGTTTCAGGGACGTTATAGTTAGAAACTAGCATTTAAAAAACCTTGGAAATTCAGAAGCAGAGAACTCTGGGTAGTTCTCAAGTTTAGATGGAAAGCAGCTCCAGTAAGAGCACTCTCAACACCAGCGACACTCTAAATTTGCTCACCTCAAATGTCTGCTTTTCTATCAAAGTTTTTAAGCATAGGATTTGTGCAGTGCTATCCACGCCGAGATAGAAAGGGACAAAGTCTTTTGCCATTTTTACAGCAAAGTCTTTAAGCATAGGATTAGCACAGTGCTATCCCTGCCGAGCTGTGAAATGGGCAAAGCCTTTTACCACTCCAGGCACAGTATTACAGCTTTGGATTGGTGAATACCATCCAAGCCAACCTGAAATGAATAAAAGCAACCCCTGACACGTGTTTCGCTCTTATTAGAGCTCTTCAGAGAGGTATAGCTTTGTCCAGACACAAGGGAATACCCAGTAAAAGTCAAAACAATTCCCTTTTAGGCATAGAGTGACGCATAAATTATGCAAAAAAAGAAGCAGAGAACTCTGGGTAGTTCTCAAGTTTAGGTGGAAAGCAACTCCAGTGTAGAGCACTTTCAACACCAGCGACACTCTAAATCTTCTCACCTCAAATGTCTGCTTTTCTATCAAAGTCTTTAAGCGTAGGATTAGGACAGTGCCATCCATGCCTGGATAGAAAGGGACAAAGTCTTTTACCATTTGTACAGCAAAGTTTTTTAAGCATAGGATTAGCACAGTGCTATCCTTGCCAAGCTGTAAAATGTCCCGGAACATTTGTCCGACCACTCGGCGGTGCTCCTAGAAATTGCTACGGTCAAGAGACAGCCACCCCGTAGACGGACCCTTAATCGATCACTACTGCTGGAAAATACAGTTACTGAAAAATTGAAAATAGCAACTAAGGAGTTTTTTAAATTTAACCTTAACGCAGCTCAGCTTAACACGGTATGGGATTCATATAAGGCGTTCCTATGAGGTATATTAACAACTATCTCTATCGTCCAAACTAAGAACACGAGGGGTGAGATAAAGACCTTAGAAACTGAAATACATTCCTACCAAGAGGAGCTAGAAAAAACTCCCGGTAATTTAAATATTCTACGGAGCTTAACAGCAGCAAAGCATAAGCTGACGGATAACTTAGAAGCTATCGTAAAAAAAAAATGGGAAGCCAGTCGGTTGTCACACCATGAGTACGGGGAGGGGTGTGGCAAGCTTCTCGCTTGGAAAACAAAAGCTGACCAGTCTAGGAATTGGATAGGAGATCTTAGATGCCCGAACACTGGTAGTATTATTTCAGAGGACTCGGGGATTGAGGATGCCTTTGTCCAATTCTTTCAAAATTTATATACAGAAGAGTTAACAGTAAACAAATCAGATATAGAAGACTACCTTTTAGACCTTGATTTACCATCTCTACAGAATGAGGAGAAAATTTATTTAAACCGCCCCATAACTTCGGAGGAGGTTCTCCAAATTATCGGGACGCTAAAGAAAGGAAAGGCCGCCGGCCCCGATTCAATCCCAAATGAGATCTATGTCATCTTAAAAGAAGAGCTTGCCCCCTTTCTTACTCAGTTATTTAATTCACTTTTCACAGAAGGTCAGGATATCCCGCTGTCATGGGATGATGCAACTATAACTATTCTACTTAAACCCTACAAGAACCCGAGATCCTGTGAATCCTACAGGCCCATCTCTCTCTTAAATAGTGACCATAAACTTTACACTCAGATAATAACTAAACGCCTGGACAAGGTTATAGGATCACTAATACATTCAGATCAGAAAGGTTTCATGAAAGGGAGGCAGCTCTTTGAATTAACACATGATCTAATTGGAGCAATAGACATGGCTCAAACATACAAAATCCCTTTAGCGGTAATGACTTTTGATGCCGCTAAGGCATTTGACCGTGTCAGTTGGCCATTCCTATTCCAAATGATTCAGCGTCTTAACCTAGGGGAAACCTTTTTAACAACAGTTAAAGCTATCTATAAAAATCCATCTGCTAAAATCCTTGTCAATGGCAATCTTAATAGGTCAATAAAAATCAGTAGGGGCACCAGGCAGGGCTGCCCCCTGTCTCCCCTCCTTTTCAATATATATATTGAACCGCTGGCATGTAAACTAAGAGCCTGTCAGAATATCATCCCTTTTAGGTGTAACGGATGGGAAAAGAAAATCGGATTATATGCCGATGACCTTATGCTACTAACAGGGAATTTAGAGCAGTCATTGCCGGCAATATGGGATCAATTGGAGAGTTTCGGAAAGGTTTCGGGATACATGATTAATCAACAAAAGACAGGGCTGATGAAATGGAATACCCAATACAGGAGTGACCTCACCAAAAGGGAAATTAGATATTTAGGGGTTCAAATAGCTCATGACATAGTTAAAATAGCTCAAGTTAATTTCGAAAAAGTAACTAAGATAGTCAAAACAAATTTGCAATCATGGAGCGCCCTTCCACTTTCCGTTTTGGGTAAATCTAATCTCCTAAAAATGTCAATTCTCCCTAAATTCACTTTTCTGTTTAATACAATTCCGTTAGAATTTCTGAAGTTATGGTTTAAGAAAGTACAGGGGTCTTTCTCTAGTTTTATCTGGGGTAATAAAAGCATAAGAATAGCCCTAAAGAAATTTAGAAGAAAGAAAGCGCATGGAGGAATTGCTACCCCAGACTTATATCTGTATTATTGCGCTTTTCAGTTAAAAAATTCCGGCAACTATTGATGGAAAGCTCAATATTCTCTCCACTTTTTAAGGCCCTTACGTTCAGTTTCTCTCATCAAGCAGGATTTTTTCTCTTAAAATTTGGTCACCCAAGATTTTTCAAGAAGGTGAGACTGAAGATCTTGGGGGCATCAGTTAAACTCTGGGTACAGGTGAGAAGACTTTTAAAAATCCCATATTATAGTGATACAGCTCCAATTTGGGACTCTCCAGGCACTCCGGTTTGTTTGGAGGATGCCCTCGCCATCCCACTTAGATCTTGCGGTATCGACACCTGGGGACAACTTATAGTGGACTCTGAACTAATTTCATGGCAGCACTTCTCCCTGGTTTGTGAGCATTCGGTTTCGAAATTTAAGTATCTCCAACTGTCAAGCTGGGTAAAATCATTAGGAAAAGAGTTAGAAGGGGAGGCGGCCATGGTGTCAAAGATCTCTTCACGACATACAACTCAAAAAGAAATCGCAGAGTGGTATTGGCTGCTAATTCAAAGTGGAGAAGTTACGAACGCTGCCTACACAGAGATTTGGAAGAGAGACCTGCCGGACGTCGATCTTGAAAAATTGGGGCAAGTATCAATGTCTCTTTTACGGTCACATGTTATAGCTGCACCCTTAAAAAATAATCATCTATTCACAGTACACGCATACTGGACTCCACAGAAAATATCAAAAATGGGAAGTCGTGAGATCAAGAAATGCCCGAAGTGTGGAGAAGATAGTGCCAACGAGATCCATATGTTTTGGCTGTGTCCCTCAATCCAGGCTTTCTGGCAGAAAGTGGGTAAGAACATATCAGATATTATGGGCCTGGAGATAAAGCTTAGTATTCCCTCTATAATCTTTGGGGTGTTACCAGAGGATTCTGATAACCAAATTCTAACAAAAAATCATAAAGTTCTTTTCTTTGCACTGGTTCTCCTTGCACGACGGGAATTGTGTATTAAATGGATTCTTTCCTGTTCCCCAACGGAGGAGGAATGGATTTACTCTATTCAAAGGGTATCCTTGTTAGATCGTTCAGGCAAACAGGTCAAGAAACCTAAATACTGGGAAATCTGGGATGACTGGGTTGAGAAAAACTTCACTTCAAATAGACACCAGTAAGCACTACACACTCAATACCGCACTTTGGGTTCTTCTAATGCTTTCTTGGGTTCTATACTAAAGATCTTTTGCTATTTTACCTATTCACCTATTAATCCCTATTTCTTTCTCTATACCTGGTCTTCAGTTTTTTCTTTTTTTCTTTTTTTGTATGGTCCAATGATTACCGATATGCTAAGGAGGCTGCTTTAGTGGTTGGACCACTATAAAACAGCACCGGCCCAAAGAAAAACACTAAGATTCGGTGTTAACCTAGACCAAGAGGCCAAGTGTTGACCCGGAGATAAAATCTATCTCTCTCTCTCCCTGATGGAGTGACCGGGGATAAATAACATTTGCCTAAGGGTTCGGTCTATACACTCTCTCTTGGAAATTAAAGCATAATTTGTATAAATGAGGACACACAAAAAAAAAAAAAGGGACCACCCAGTATAAGTCAAAATAAAACCCTTTCAGGCATATAGTGACGAATAAATTATGCAAAAACAGAAGCAGAGAACTCTGGGTAGTTCTCAAGTTTAGGTGGAAAGCAGCTCCAGTAAGAGCACTCTCAACACCAGCGACACTCTAAATTTGCTCACCTCAAATGTCTGCTTTTCTATCAAAGTTTTTAAGCATAGGATTAGTGCAGTGCTATCCACGCCGAGATAGAAAGGGACAAAGTCTTTTGCCATTTTTACAGCAAAGTCTTTAAGCATAGGATTAGCATATATATATATCAAAGTACAATGGCTCAGCAATTAAGGAGGCACTCGTACGGCAGCTGACTTAAACAAGTCTTTTATTCTCCCACCGGCAGAACCAGCACTTCGTGTAATACGCCTGACGCGTTTCGGGGAACATCCCCTTAATCATAGGCAACAAGTCTCTGCGTTACTCCCAACACACCTGTTAAATAAGATAATGCCCTCCAACGGGCTCTCTGATGGAAAATCTCCCCCGTTGTCTTCTGGTATTTGTAGTGTGGGAGTTTCACGAATCCATCAACCAGAGACCAAAGGACCCCAATGAGCCCCCGAGTACCGGTCCGTCTGGAATCCCGGGAACTGCCGTCCCACATATGAAACCAGGAGGATTCCTGGCTCCATGGCCCCATTTGTATTTATCGGGTGGTGCACTCCTCCACGGCCTGAAGCCGCCGTGTAAACAGTTCAAAGTACAATCGCTCAGCAATTAAGGAGGCACTCGTACGGCAGTTGACTATATATATATATATATATTACCTACTGGCGGTCGCCAGTAGGTAGTTATAGTTAGGAAGTGGTTTCTATTCAAAAAGCGTTTTTCTTTTGCCAATATCTTTGTCGCCATTTGACGAATCTTTGCAAAATTTTCAAAACTAATGGCTCACTCAGGTCAGCTCCTGTCTTGAAAGTTTCAGGGTGATTCATCAAGCGGGGGCCGAGAAAAAAAGGGGGGTGCCAAAACACGTTTTCTCTATGTTAATTTCCATAGGAATTTTGGAACAGGCTACAGACCGAACTGCTGAATGGAATTACATCAAATTCGGCAAAAGGGTAGCTCTTGGTTCAGAAAGCGCAATTTTTTTAAATGGTGTGAATCCGTTCTGTAGTTCCTGAGAAATTCAAAAAATAAAAATATCGATATCTGATCACCAAGGAGGATTCGCGAACCCTCGCGAGCACGAGCTTCATTCTGATTGGCTGCCTACACTCCAAACCGGGAAGTGTTGGTAGCCATCTTGTAACTTGGTAACCGAGTCACAAGAAAACAGTTAAAAAAATGATAAAAAAGCAAGATAAGAAGGCAGGGTAGAAACACCCTGGCCCCCTAGGCCTGCTCAGGGTGTCCCACAAGGACCCCCAGGGCCACAAAAAGCATTTAAAAAAAAAAATCGGCACAATTCACGCTGGGTGCAGGAATCCGGCTGAGAAAATAAAAAAAAACGACACGCAGGCTCCCGCGCTTCATTTTCCTTAAGCCCCTGGGTGGGCCAGGTCCTGGGGGCAATGCCTAAATAATTTGCAGGGGCCCGCCAGGGCCCCCGCAGTCCCAGGGACCGCCACCTCCCCAGGGCTTGTGTAATTAGGGGTGGGGGGCCTCCCAGGCCCCCCCAAGCCCCGGGGACCACCACCTCCTTTATTGAATTATGTGCGGGGGGCATGTGGCCCCCCGCAGCCCCGAGGACCAGCACCTCCCTGGGGCTTTGCTTAATTGTTGGTAGGGGGGCCTCATGGGCCCCCCCAAGCCCCGGGAACCACCACCTCCCCGGGGCTTTGTTTAATTATGGGTGGGGGGGCCTCAAGGCCCCCCCAAGCCCCAGGGACCGCCACCTCCCCGGGGCATTATGTATATATGAGGAGGGCCTCGTGTGCCCCCATACCCCGTGACTGCCACCTCCCCGGGGCTTAAATATTATTAAATGAAGTGTGGGGGGGCTCCTGCCCCTCCCCACACTGCTCCGGGGACCACCAGTTCCCCGAGGCAAACTTTAAATGAAATGTGGGGGTCCGTTGTGGCCCCCCGGCCCCGGGGACCACCACCTACCCAGGACTTCAATCATGATCGGAGGGGGCCATGTGGCCCCCCTCCTGGAGCCCTTGATGACCCTGGGGACCGCCACCCCCCAGGGCCAGCTCCAGCAATGTCCTGGGATGCCCACCCCAGGATATTGCCCTTTGCTTTGGCAGGGCGGGAGCACGGCTCCCGCCCTGCCATAGCAAACACTGCTTTGCTTCTTGGAAGCGAGAGCAGGAAAACTGCTCTCACTTCCAAGAAGCAAAGCAGAATTGCTTTTGGACAAGGGGAGCTGCTTGTCAGCAGCTCCCCTTGCCCAAAAGCAACGCCGGCTCCCGCAGGAGGTGGGGAGCCGACTGGGACCATGGGGGCATTGGGGCTCCCCCCACGGTCCACAATGCTGAGGCCAGGCCTCGGGGGATGGGGTCCCCGGGGCCAGAAGTGGCCCGGGAGTGGGTCACTCAGCCCCCCTCCCCTTTATTTATTTATTTATTTAAAAAGGAAGGCTGGCCCCGGGGGATGGGGTCCCTGGGGCCATAATTGGCCTTAGGAGGGGGCCATGAGGCCCCCCTCCCCCCAAAAAAATACAGGCTGGCAAGGGAAGGGGGCTTACTTAAAAAAATAAAAAAGAGGCAATGCCCCGGGGGTGGGGTCCCTGGGGCCATTATTGGCCTCAGGAGTGGGGCCCCCTCCAAAATGTTTTTTTTAAATGCTGGCCAGGCCCCAGGGGATGGGGTCCCATGGGTCAATATTGGCCCAGGGAAGGGAGGCCATGAGGCCCCCTTCCTGTTTTTTATTTTTAAAAAAACATGCCCAGGCCCTGGCGGATGGGGTCCCCAGGGCCCAAAAAATCCTAAAAGAAGGGAGGCCACACAGCCCCCCTTCTAAAAATATTTTTTTTAAAAGAAAAGCCGGCATCTCGCCCCCTGCCTGCACCACTCTGCAAATGCGCCCCCTGGCGCGTTCTAAGTTGAGGGATTAAATCACCTTCAATCCTGAGGGTCCCTGGGGGCCAACTAGCCCACCAGGTACCTCCAGTAAGCCCCACACAGTGGGAATGCTGAGAGGTGGTCCAAGGCCACACCCCTTTTTACACCACTCTGCAAACGTGCCTCTTGGCATACTGCTGGTGGGGCGATGAGGTCCTCTTGTGTCCTGAGGACCTCAGGACACAAGTGGACTTCATCCCAGAGCAGCAGTGCGCCAGGAGCCGCGTTTGCAGAGTGGTGTAAAAAGGGGGCATAGCCTTTGAGCACTCTCAGCAAACCACCTGTATGGGGCTTACTGGAGGTATCAGGAGGGCTAGTTAGCCCCCAGGGACCCTCATGAGGAAAGGGGACTTCATCCCCCAACGAAGAGCGAGCCAGGAGGCACGTTTGGAGATTGGTGGAGAAAGGGGGTGTGGCCTGTGTCCACCTCTCAGCAATCCCACTGTGTGGGGTTCACTGGAGGTAAGAGGTAGGCTAGTTGGCCCCTAAGGACCCCCAGCAGCGAAGGGGACTTCAATCCCCATCCAAGAGCACGCCAGGGAGCGCGTTTGCAGAGTGGTGGGCAAAGGGGGCGTGGCCTGTTATGAGAATTTAGCAATCCTGCTGTGTGGTAATTACTGGAGGTAATAGGAGGGGTAGTTGGCCCCCAAGGATGTCCTTGGGGGCCAACTACCCCTCATGTTACCCCCAGTAAGTCCCAAACAGTGGGATTGCTAAGACGTCTTCTGAGGCCATGCCCCCTTTCTCCACCACTCTGCAAACGCGCCTCCTGGCAGACTACGGGATGGGGAATGAAGTCCACTTTACTCCTGAGGGACTTTGGGGGCCAGGAAGCCCTCCTTGTACCTCCTGTAAGACCTATGCAGCGGAATTCCTGAGCACTGTTCGGAGGCCCAGCACCCATTCTCCACCACTCTGCAAACGTGACTACTAGTTAAAGAAGCATTTGCAATGTAATAGGTTTCGCATTTGCGAGAGTTAGAGCTATTGGCATTGTAAATGTAAAAGTTTTTTACTAATGTTTTTTGGTGTAGAGTGGATGTACGTTGTGTGTAGTGGAATTATGTGGTATGTTGTGCAGTGAAATTATGTGAACAGAAAGAATGTGGTATTTAGTGTATAGGAATTATGTGGAGTGGGATTATGTGTTTTAGTGAGCAATTATGTGGTATTGTAGTCTGTGTTGTGGAGTGGTAACCTCAGGTTTAGTTTTCCTCGTTTCCATATAGGCTAAACCATAAACTCAATGAGACACAAAAAAAGAAGGAACCACTGGGGAGCACTTCTGGACCTAGTCGGAGGTATGAGCAGGGCCACTGGAATTATGTAACTGTTCGGCTGCACCACTTTTCACATAATTAAACATTTTCCGTAATTGCCAAATATTCCATCATCTGCTGCCTAATCTGCAGATTTGAACAAAAAAAGCCTTGTTTCTAGCTCAAATGGCTCAAATGTTCCAAAAAATGCAGCTTCATGTCTTACAGCGTGGTGGAAGGCCCTTTGCAATGCTGGAATGGTCATCTGTTACTTATTGCTAAATGTGGGTGTTAAATTGGTACTAATGGTGCACAGACCTCTCTTCTTTCTGTGACTCTCTAGCCTCTTTCTGCATTTCTCTTACATTTTTCTGCACCTTTCTTCCTCTTTCTGCACCTCACTGTATTCTTTCTGCACTTCACTTGCCTCTTTCTGCACTTCTCTTGCCCCTTTCTGCACCTCACGTGCCTCTTTCAACACCTCTGTTGCTTTTTCTGCAGATCTCTTGCCTCTTTCAGTACCTCTCTTGCCTCTTTCTCCACCTCACTTGCCTCTTTCTGCACTTCTCTTGCTTCTTTCTACACCTCTCTTGACTCTTTCTGCTCCTCTTTTGCCTCTTTGTGCATTTCTCTTGCATGTTTCTGCACTTCCCTTGCTCTTTCTGTACCTCTCTTGCGTCTTTCTGTACCTCACTTGCCTCTTTCTGCACCTCACTCTCTTCCTTCTGCACCTCTCTTGCCTCTTTCTGCCCTCCTCTTGCCTCTTTCTGCACTTCTTGAGCCTCTTTCTGTAACTCTCTTGCCTCTTTCTGTACTTCTCCTGCCTCTTTCTACACTTATCTTGTCTCTTTCTATATCTCTCTTGCCTCTTTCTGCACCTCACTTGCCACTTTCTGCTCTTCTCTTGCCTCTTTTTGAACCTCACTCTCTTCTTTCTGCATCTCTCTTGCCTCTTTCTGCACCTCTATTGACTCTTTCTGCAACTCTGTTGCTTCTGTCTGCACTTCTCTTGCCTCTTTCTGCACCCTTCTTGTCTCTTCCAGCACCTCTGTTGCTTCTTTCTGCACTTCTCTTCTTTCTTTCTGCACCCCTCTTGCCTCTTTCTGTACTTGTCTTGCCTCTTTGTGCACCTCTCCTACCTTCTTCTGCACCCCTTTTTGCACCTCTGTTGGTTCTTTCTGCACTGCTCTTGCTTCTTTCTGCACCTTACTTGCCTTTTTCTGCACGTCTCTTGCTTCTTTCTATACCTCTGTTGCTTCTTTCAGGAATTCTCTTGCCTCTTTCTACAACTCTGTTGCTTCTTTCTGCACTTCTCTTGACTCTTTCTGCACCCTTCTTGTCTCTTTCAGCACCTCTGTTGCTTCTTTCTGCACTTCTCTTCCTTCTTTCTGCACCCCTCTTGCCTCTTTTTGCACCTCTGTTGGTTCTTTCTGCACCCTTTTTGCCTGTTTCTCCAACTCTCGTGCCTCTTTATGCAGTTCTCTTGCCTCCTTCTGCACCTCACTTGCCTCTTTATGCACTTCTATTGCCTCTTTCTGCACCTCTCTTGCCTCTTTCTGAACCTCACTCTCTTCTTTCTGTACCCCTCTTCCCTCTTTCTGCACCTCTCTTGCCTCTGTCTACACACCTATTCCCTCTTCCTGTACCCCTTTTGCCTGTTTCTGGAACTCTCTTGCCAATTTCTGCAGTTCTCTTGCCTCCTTCTGCACCTCACTTGCCTCTTCCTGCACTTCTATTGCCTTTTTATGCACCTCTCTTGCTTCTTTCTGCACCCCTGTTGTCTCTTTCTGCACCCCTGTTGTCTTTTTCTGCACTTGTCTTCCCTCTTTTTGCACCTCTCTTGCTTCTTTCTGAACATCTCTTGCTTCTTTCTGCATCTCTCTTGCTTCTTTCTGCACCCATCTTCCCTTTTTTGCATCCCTCTTGCCTCTTTCTGCTGTTCTCTTGCTATTTTCTGCACCTCTCTTGCCTCTTTCTGCACCTCATTTTCCTCTTTCTGCACTTCTCTTGCTTCTTTCCACACCTCTGTTGCTTCTTTCAGCAATTCTCCTACCTCTTTCTGCACTTCTGTTGCTTGTTTCTGCACCTCTCTTGCGTCTTTCTGCACCTCTGTTGCCTCTTTCTGCACCTAACTTGCTTCTTTCTGCACCCCTTTTGCACCCCTTTTTTCTCTTTCTGTACCTCTCTTGCGTCATTCTGCACCCCTGTTCCCTCTTTCTGCACCTTCCCTGCCTGTTTCTGCATCTCTCTTGCCTCTTTCTGTACCTCTGTTGCTTCTTTCTACATTTCTCGTGCTCTTTCTGCACCCTTCACGCCTCTTTCAGCACCTGTTGCTTTTTTTTTTACTTCTCTTCCTTCTTCCTGCACCCCTCCTGCCTCTTTCTATACTTGTCTTGCCTCTTTGTGCACCTCTCCTACCTTTTTCTGCACCCCTCTTGCCTCTTTTTGCACCTCTGTTGGTTCTTTCTGCACTGCTCTTGCTTCTTTCTGCACCTTACTTGCCTTTTTCTGCACTTCTCTTGCTTCTTTCTATACCTCTGTTGATTCTTTCAGCAATTCTCTTGCCTCTTTCTGCACTTCTCTTCCTTCTTTCTGTACCCCTCCTGCCTCTTTCTGTACCTTTCTTGCCTCTTTGTGCACCTCTCCTACCTCTTTCTGCACCCTCTTGCTTCTTTTTGCACCTCTGTGTGTTCTTTCTGCACTGCTCTTGCTTCTTTCTACACCTCTGTTGCTTCTTTCAGCAATTCTCTTGCCTCTTTCTGTACTTCTCTTGCTTGCTTCTGCACTTCTCTTGCGTCTTTCTGCACCTTTTTTGCCTTTTTCTGCACCTCACTTGCTTCTTTCTGCACCCCTCTTTCCTCTCTCTGCAACCCCTCTTCCCTCTTTCTGCACCTCTCTTGCCTCTTTTTGGACCCTTGTTTCCTCTTTCTGCACCTTTCCTGCCTGTCTCTGCAACTCTTGTGCTTCTTTCTGTAACTCAGTTGCTTCTTTCTGCACTTCTCTTGCCTCTTTCTGCACCCTTCGGGCCTCTTACAGCACCTCTGTTGCTTCTTTCTGCACTTCTCTTCCTTCTTTCTGCACCCCTCCTGCCTCTTTCTGTTCCTCTCTTGCCAATTTGTACACCTCTCCTACCTCTTTCTGCACCCCTCTTGTCTCTTTTTGCACCTATGTTAGTTCTTTCTGCACTGTTCTTGCTTCTTTCTGCACCTCTTTTGCAAATTTCTGCATCCCTCATGCCTCTTTCTGCACCCCTCTTCCCTATTTCTCTACCTCTCTTGCTTCTTTCTGTACTTCTCTTGCGTTTTTATGCACTGCTCTTGCTTCTTTCTGCACCTCTCTTGCAAATGTCTGTATCCCTCTTACCTCTTACTGCACTCTTTTCCCTCTTTCTGTACCTTTCTTGCCTGTTTCTGCACCTCTCCTGCCTCTTTCGGCACCTCTGTTGCTTCTTTCTGCACTTCTCTTGCCTCTTTCTGCACCCCTCTTGCCTCTTTAAGCACCTCTGTGTCTTCTTTCTGCACTTCTCTTACTTCTTTCTGCACCTCTAACTTAGAGGTAGTTTTAATCCCCCTGCCCTAATATGTACTACCCCAACCCATAGTGTATCCTAGTGTATGTAGGTGTTTTCACTGTTTTCTCAGTGTCTTTTAGCACAGCACTGGCTCCAGGCCTGGTTAGTCAGAGTCAGTTACTACCAGTACCCGTCAGCAAAAAGTTAGGGGCACAGGATGACTTTGCAACAAGGCCTCTTTCTGCACCTCTGTTGGTTCTTTCTGCATATCACTTGCCTCTTTTTGCAGC
The DNA here is from genome assembly GCA_963921515.1 of Calotriton arnoldi. Taxonomy (NCBI): domain Eukaryota; kingdom Metazoa; phylum Chordata; class Amphibia; order Caudata; family Salamandridae; genus Calotriton; species Calotriton arnoldi. The sequence goes on from CAWUFW010001552.1 coordinate 99,674, forward strand.
TTTTTTCGTCTTTCTGGACTTCTGTTGCCTCTTTCTTCATTTCTCTTGCTTCTTTCTGAGCCTTTCTTTCTCTTTCTGCATAAGTCCTACCTATGTAGTCATAGTTAGAAATTAGCATTTAAAAACCTTAGAAATTCACTGAAAAAAACTTAGGTTTCAGGGACGTTATAGTTAGAAATTAGCATTTAAAAAACCTTAGAAATTCACTGAAAAAACCATAGGTTTCAGGGGCGTTATAGTTAGTTGGACATTTCACTCGTACAAAACCATAGAAATTCCCCCGTTATAGTTAGTTCAGCTAACTATAACTCGCGCGCCCGCAATGCACTGTTGATGACATCACATATTACATCACTCATGACATGGTCAGTGACATCACTCATGACATCACTGATGACATCTCAAATGACATCACTGATGACATCACTGATGACATCATCCAGTGAATGTGTGTTTTTCTGAAAATTATATATGTTTTATATATGTATATCTCAAGGTCGATGGAAGAATAAATGGGTATATAAGTGTCTAAATGGATGATTTGTTTTTGTAAAATTGATTGTATAACTGACTAAGTGTATCTTAGTGAATACATGGGTTAGTGAGTAATGTTTAAATATGAAAATATCTGTATCAGTCTCTCACTTTGTGTATAAGTGGCTGCATGGGTTGGTGAGTAGCTACATGAGTGTCTATATGGGTTATTAGTTGGTTTTTTGAGTATCAGTATGAGTGTCTGAGTGTCTGTATGGTTCGGTGGGGGTATTACTTAGTGCATAGATGCATGAATGAGTGACTCACTCTTTGTATGTGTTGAAGACAGCATGTATGCAGGACTGTATAGGTGGATGAGTATGTGTATGGGTGTGTTAGTGAGTGAATGACTGGCTCAATAGTGTCTTTATGAGTAACTACATATGTTTTAAACTAGTATATGTGAGTATTGGTGTATATAAGTGAGTATATGTGAGAGTGAGAGATTGGAAGAGTTCCTGTACAAATAAGTAGGTGTTTCTATAAGTGATTGTTTAAGAGAGTAAGTATGTGTAAGTTTCTGTAGAAGTAAGTGTGGTAGTGTGTGTATAACTGTATATGCAAGTAAATGGATGTTTGATACTTTGTGTGCATGTGTGACTATGTGTGTGAGTAACTATGGATGAGTGGCGGTGTGTAACAGGATGTATAGGTGTATGAGTACATATGATGAGGGAGTACATGTATGAGTGACTGTATAGGGACTGTTGGTGAATGAGTGGATGTGTGTGTAGATCTTGGAATTACTGAATAGGTGTGTTGTAACTTGTATTGGTATGTCCAATGTTTTGAAAATGTTAGTTTGTATTTTTGAGTGTGTGTATCAAAGGTTATATTAGGGTGAGAGGAGGTCTGCCACTCTATCACAAGGATGATGTCATCAGTGATGTCATCAGTGATGTCATTTGAGATGTCATCAGTGATGTCATGAGTGATGTCACTGACCATGTCATGAGTGATGTAATATGTGATGTCATCAGCAGTGCATTGCGGAGCGCACGAGTTATAGTTAGCTGAACTAACTATAACGGGGGAATTTCTATGGTTTTGTACGAGTGAAATGTCCAACTAACTATAACGCCCCTGAAACCTATGGTTTTTTCAGTGAATTTCTAAGGTTTTTTAAATGCTAATTTCTAACTATAACGTGCCTGAAACCTATGTTTTTTTCAGTGAATATATATATATATATATATATATATATATATATATATGAACCATTTCCGAAATCTCCATAAGAATCGGACACCGACACAAGGGTAGCATTGCCATTCAGTCTTGATGTTTATTCGATACCTTTGCTATGACGCGTTTCAGCACACCTGCCTTGTTCACACTGGCAGTCGCCACTGACAGAATGCATTTTGTAACAGACTATAACGGCCAAATTTCTCTGGTTTATATGAGTGAAATGTCCAACTAACTATAACGTCCCTGAAACCTGTGGTTTTTTCAGTGAATATATATATATATATATATATATATTATCTACTGGCGGTCGCCAGTAGATAGTTATAGTTAGGACCTATTTTCCATAGGAAATCCGCGACATTCTATTTGAATTAACTCTTGCGTCGGTTGACGAATCTTCGCGAAATTTTCAAACTTTATGGCCCACTCCGGTCCGCTCCTACCCTGAAAGTCTCAGGGTGATTCGTCAAGCGGGGGCCGAGAAAAAGGGGGTCCCAAAACGTGTTTTCCCCATTCATTTTCCCATAGGAAACTTTAGACACGGCTACAGCCCGAACTGCTGAACGGAATTACACCAAATTTGGCAAAGAGGTAGTTCTTGGTTCAGAAAGAACCCTTTTGTTAAATGGTGTAAATCCGTTCAGTAGTTGCGGAGAAATTAAAAAAATAAGAGTAAAAAATCAATTTCCCATAGGAAACTTTAGACACGGCTACAGCCTGAACTGCTGAACGGAATTACACCAAATTTGGCAAAGAGGTAGTTCTTGGTTCAGAAAGAACCCTTTTGTTAAATGGTGTAAATCCGTTCAGTAGTTGCTGAGAAAATCAAAAGTAAAAGTACATATATATCTATGGCCGCGTCAGATTCGCGCACCCTCCCGATCACGAGCTGTCTGCTAATTGGCTGTCAACACTCCAAACCAGGAAGTGTTGGCAGCCATCTTGTTCCTCGGTAGAACCGAGGAACAAGAAAGCAGTAAAAAGTGCGCAAAACGCACAAAGGGGGCAGGGTAGAAACACCCTGACCCCTAGGTCTGCTCAGGGGGTCCCACAAGGACCCCCTGGGCAGAAAAAAGCATTTTTTTTTTTTTAAATCGGCAGGATGCGCTCAAGGAGCGCGAATCCTGCTGGAAAAAAAAATTCGAAGAGCGGTCTCCCGCGCTTTGATTGTATTTTGCCCCCGGGTGGCCCAAGTCCCGGGGGCATGGTGGGGGGTTAAATTTATGTATGGGGGCCTCAAAGGGCTCCCAAGCCCCGGGGACTGCCACCCCCCGGGGCTTTCTTTTAAAATGGTGCGGGAGGGCTCTGAGCCTCCCGCAGCCCCGGGACCACCACCTCCCGGGGCTTCTTTTTTAAAAACTTTTTCCTGTGTGGGGGCTCGAGCCACCCCACACGCCCGGGACCACCACCTCCCGGGGCACTAACAAATTAAAATGGGGGTCCGTTTTGGACCCTCGAAGCCCCGGGGACCACCACCTCCCCGGGGCTTTGCTGATGTGGGGAGGGGGCCGCGCGGCCCCCCTCCTGGAGCCTGTGGTGGCCCTGGGGACCGTCACCCCCAGGGCCGGCTCCTGCAGTGTCCCGGGGTGCCTACCCCGGGACGCTGCTGTTTGCAATGACAGGACGGGAGCCTCGCGGCTCCCGTCCTGTCATTGCAAACTGCTTTGGATATTGGAAGAGAGAGCAGGAAACCTGCTCTCGCTTCCAATATCCAAAGACAATTGCTTTTCCACATGGGGAGCAGCATGTTAGCTGCTCCCCGTGTGGAAAAGCAATGCCGGCTCCCTTAGGACACGGGGAGCCGGCGGGACTGTGGGGGGATTGGGGACCCCCACAGTCCCCAACGAGAGGCCAGGCCCCGGGGATGGGGTCCCCGGGGCCATAAGTGGCCCGGGAGGGGGCCACGCGGCCCCCTCCCCAGAAATAAGTAAAAAAAAAAAAAGGCCTGCCCCGGGGGATGGGGTCCCCGGGGCAAAGGAGGCCTGAGGAGGGGGGCCACGCAGCCCCCTCCTTAAAAATTAAAGAAAAGTGTGGCCATGCCCCGGGGGATGGGGTCCCCGGGGCAGGATTCGGCCAGGGAGGGGGCCACGCGGCCCCCTTCCCGTTTAATTGAAAAAAAAAAAGGGGGGTAAGGCCCTGGGGGATGGGGTCCCCAGGGCCCAAAAATAAGAAAAAGGAAGGGGGGCCACACAGCCCCCCTTCAGGGAAAAAAAACAAAAAAGAAAAAACAATTGGGCCACAGGCCCCGCCCCTTCCTTCACCACTCTGCAAACGCGCCCCTGGCGCGTTTGCAGATGGGGAAGTAATTCCACTTCAATACTGGGGGTCCCTGGGGGCCAACTAGCCTACCAGGAACCTCCAGTATGCGCCAGGGGCTGCGTTGCAGAGAGGTGTACAGAGGCCACGCACCTTTATACACCTCTCTGCAACGCAGCTCTGTGGCGCTTTTTGGGCTAATTGGCCCCCAGGGACCCTCAGGATTCAAGGAGAGTTAATCCCCCGACTTAAAACGCGCCACGGGGCGCGTTTGCACAGTGGTGAAGGGAGGGGGCGGGGCTTCAGGTGACATGTGTGCAAACAGGCCCCGTGGCGCGTTTTAAGATGGGGAATTAAATCCCCTTCAATCCTGAGGGTCCCTGGGGCCAACTAGCCCAACAGGTACATCCAGAAAGCGCCACAGAGCTGCGTTGCAGAGAGGTGTAAAAGGGGTGTGGCCTCTCTACACGTCTCTGCAACGCAGCCCCTGGCGCATACTGGAGGTTCCTGGTGGGCTAGTTGGCCCCTAGGGACCCTCATGATTCAAGGGGACTTAATCCCCAACTTAAAACGCGCCACGGGGCGCGTTTGCACAGATGTCACCTCAGGCCCCGCCCCTACCTTCACCATTGTGCAAATATTCCTCTAAAATCTGCCGAACTACGAATTCGGATTTACTCACCTGTTATCAGGAGAGACCTCAGTGCTGCATCTTTCAGCCCAGTACTAATCCTGAAAAGTAATTTTAACCGTACTTACCAGTAACTTGAATTTCCTTCCATAGGATATCATTGCCTGCTTTTTGCTGAAAAAGTTTCTAAGTGTTGATTTTTGAAACATACAAATATTCCTCTAAAATCAGCCGAAATACGAATTCCGATTTACTCACCTGTTATCAGGAGAGACCTCAGTGCTGTATCTTTCAGCCCAGTACTGGTCCTGAAAAGTAATTTTAACCGTACTTACCAGTAACTTGAATTTCCTTCCATAGGCTAACATTGACTGGTTTCACTTGGAAATTCTTCTAAGTGTGGAGTTTTGGAACTTTAAAATATTCCTCTAAAATCAGCCGAAATACTGAATTCCGATTTACTCACCTGTTATCAGGAGAGACCTCAGTGCTGCATCTTTCAGCCCAGTACTGATCCTCAAAAGTAATTTTAACCGTACTTACCAGTAACTTGAATTTCCATCCATAGGATATCATTGTCTGCTTTTTGCTGAAAAAGTTTCTAAGTGTTGATTTTTGAAACATACAAATATTCCTCTAAAATCAGCCGAAATACAAATTCCGATTTACTCACCTGTTATCAGGAGAGACCTCAGTGCTGTATCTTTCAGACCAGTACTGGTCCTGAAAAGTAATTTTAACCGTACTTACCAGTAACTTGAATTTCCTTCCATAGGCTAGCATTGACTGGTTTCACTTGGAAATTCTTCTAAGTGTGGAGTTTTGGAACTTTAAAATATTCCTCTAAAATCAGCCGAAATACGAATTCCGATTTACTCACCTGTTATCAGGAGAGACCTCAGTGCTGCATCTTTTAGCCCAGCACTGACCCTGAAAAGTAATTTTAACCGTACTTACCAGTAACTTATATTTTCTTCCATAGGAATCCATTGTCTGGTTTTCAGCTGAAAAGTTTCAGTGTCGATTTTCACAAACTACAAATATTTCTTAAAAATCGCCTGTATGACTTAAACGCATTCTTTCAACTGTTTACAGGAGATGCACCAGTGCTGGATCCAGGATCCAACACTGAGTAAGAAAAAGTAACGATAACAGTTTTTACCTGCTAAGTGAATTTCCTTCCATAGGATAACATTGGTGATTCTATGAGAAAAAGTTTCTAAGTGTCAACTTTTAAAATACAATAATATTCCTTAAAAATCACTACTGTAACCAAAACGCTTTTACTCAACTGTTTACAGGAGATGTCCCAGGACTGAATCTAGGATCCAGTCCTGTGGTTAGAAAAAGTAATCCATAAAGTAACTAATTGCATTTAACTAGAAATTCACATTGAGCTGAATGTTGCATTGTGTTTGAAAATGTGTTGCCCATTGCAACAACTGTAACTACTGTACTTAAAAGTCTATTGCCTATGTGCAAAGTATTTAAACTAAAGTAATTCATTCTGATAAAGTATTTTTTGTAATGTATAATGTAATTATAATGTAATTTAAAAAATAAAATATGTAAAAAAAAATGTTTCTAAAAATGTAGTAAATCAGTATGAAAAAAAAATATAACAATTAATACATTTAAAAATTGTCATTTACAAAACCTTTGAAATTCACTGAAAAAACCGAAGGTTTCAGACATGTTATAGTTAGGAATTAGCATTTAAAAAACCTTTGAAATTCACTGAAAAAACCATAGGTTTCAGACACGTTATAGTTAGAAATTAGCATTTAAAAAACCTTTGAAATTCACTGAAAAAACCATAGGTTTCAAGCACGTTATAGTTAGAAATTTGCATTTAAAAACCTTAGAAATTCACTGAAAAAACCATAAGGTTTTAGGGACAGTTATAGTTAGTTGGACATTGCACTCGTACAAAACCCGTGAAATTCCCCCGTTATAGTTAGTTCAGGTAACTATAACTCGCGCCTCCGCAATGCACTGCTGATGACGTCACTTATTACATCACTCATGACATGGTCAGTGACATCACTGATGACATCACTGATGACATCTCAAATGACATCACTGATGACATCACTGATGACATCATCCATGTGAGAATTTAATGCATCTTCTCACACCCTAATATAAGTTTTGAAACACCCACTCTAAATTACAGACTGCCATTCTCAAAACCATACACACTCCAATACCAATAAGTACATACCCACTCACTGATTCTTAGGTCTACACACACACATCTACTCACTCACCCGTACAGTCACTCATACTTACAGTCACTCAGTACAGGACTATCATATGCACTCATACACCTATATAAACACTCACACAACGCAACTCATCCATAGAGGTATTCACACACCTAGTCAGTCATGCAAATAATTAATCACACTCCAATTTACTCACCTATACAGTTATACACACCAGCTCACTTACTCATAAAAATACTAGCACATTCTTACGCTCCTATGCAATCACTGATGCAAGCACACACTCATCCATATAGCCACTCTCACAATCACACACTCTCACTTATAGCCATTTATATACTCCAACACACATATATACTGCCTTTCACATATGTAGTTACTCACACATGTACCACTGAGATATACATTCAATCACTAACACACCCATACACACACTCACCCACCCATACAGTCCATCACAGACGCACTCTTGAAACCATGCACCCAGTGAATCACCCACTCACACATCCATGCACAGAGTCACACACACCCCACCCACACAAACACTGAGGCACCCATACAGATACTCAGAGAACCAATCCATAACCCATATAGACACTCATTTAGCTAGTCAGAAACCCATGCAGTTGCTTACACAACAACAGACAGACGGATACAGACATTCACACAGTTTAGTCACTCACCCATGCATCCAGTAAGATACGTTTAATCACTCACTTATAGACTCAGTCACGCACCTACTAAATCATCCATTCAGGTGCTTCTACACCCACTCATTCTTCAATACGCCTTTCCCTAAATATATTAAACATATTTAAACTTTACAGAAACACACAGTCACTGGATGATGTCATCAGTGATGTCATTTGAGATGTCATCAGTGATGTCATCAGTGATGTCACTGACCATGTCATGAGTGATGTAATATGTGACGTCATCAGCAGTGCATTGCGGGGCGCGAGTTATAGTTACCTGAACTAACTATAACGGGGGAATTTCACGGGTTTTGTACGAGTGCAATGTCCAACTAACTATAACTGTCCCTAAAACCTTATGGTTTTTTCAGTGAATTTCTAAGGTTTTTTAAATGCAAATTTCTAACTATAACGTGCCTGAAACCTATGGTTTTTTCAGTGAATCTATATATAGATATATATATATATATATATATATATATATATATATATATATATATATAAAATATATCTATATTTACACACATGCATATTTACAAACACACATATATATATATAAGTGCTTATCATTTTTGTCCAGAGGCAAACATGGACCATGCGAATATCAGAATAGATTTGTATACATTTTTTGGAAAGTTGAAATAAACAAAATACTTTGCAACTCACGCAAGAGAAGGTAATGAGAAGGATGAAACAGAAGCTTCAGTTTTGACAATAAAAGATACACCATATTTAAAAGCTTTAACAATCTTGGAAGGAGAACCTCATGAGATATACAGTGAAGAACCCTCTCAAATGACATCAGAATTGCAATTTTGTCAAGAAATGGGTTTGGCTACTAGAAGATTTGGCAAAAATGACTGTAAACCTCATTCATTATTCTGTTCACAAATGCCCACTGGTAATGAAATTGATCTCTTTCAGGAAATCCTGGTGGAAGACATTAATCAACTGGCTACTAAAAGAACAATCAAAAGGAGAAGTAATTTGACAAATAAGTAATGGCAGGCAATAAGGGACCTACAAGAAGATCATCAAATTATCAAAGCCTCTGATAAGGGGTGTAGTAATTCAGGATTGTTTTAAGTATACAATGGAATCTGAAAAGCAACTTAAGATTAAACAACATTTTGTTAAATTAAAAAAGAATCATATTACTATTGAATACCATCGTAAACTTACTAAATGGGTAGAACTGTATTTGATTGACCAAGAAGAATATAGATATATAAAGACGGATTATTCAATCACACCAACTTTCAACGTTTTTGCTAAGGTACATAAAAACATTATAAATCCACCATGTCACCCAATTGTCAGCTCCATAGGCTCCTTTGTTGAAAAATACATTGAGATCTGTTGGCATTGTTCTCTTCCAATATGTGACAGTGCTTTCATCATATTTGAAAGACTCAACTGACTTTCTGAATAAAATCCGGGATATACCTTGGAAGGACAATTATCTAATGGCAATCATGGATGTGGTATCTTTATATAACATCCATTCAACACTCTGAAGGCCTTAATGATTGTAGCTACTTCCTTAGGGCCAGATATATGGAACACCGAGATATGTGGTAAGAAATGCTTCGCTTTTGTCTAAATCATAATGTTTTTATTTTTAATGGTACCCATTAAATGCAAAAACAAGGGCCAGAAATGGGACTTATTTTGCCTCAACATATGCAAATCTAATGATGGATTGGTGGGAAGCAGAAGTTGATTAAACAGAGAGATATATAACCTTATTGGAACATTTTAAATTATGGACTTATTTCATCGATGACTTCGTCATCATTTGGGAAGGAGATAAGGAAAGTGTGGAATTGTTTATTTCCTCCGATGTCAATGAATATGACACCCACACCATCAGTGCTGATAAAATTGACATTTTGGGTATTGGAGTCTATGTTAAAAAGAAGGGAATTTGTAGCAAAATTAACCACAAGGCTACATTTTCCAACAGTATTCTGCATGCTAATAGTGGACATCCTAAGGACATCGTAAAGCCTTAAAACTGAATGTGCCATTTTGAATACTCTTACATGATAGGAAAAATTGTTAAGAAATTGAAGATTTTGAATTACAGACCAAGGAAATGTTAGCACGTTTTCAACAGAGAGGATAACCATTTGATGTTCTTCAGAATGCTTTACAAAGAGCTGAGGATAAGACAAGGGAGGACTTATAAGTAATCCGAAGCAAGGAACTGAAAGCCGAAAATAATGTCCATTTTATGATGGATTACAATACAAAATATTGTGAATTAAAGAGAATCATAAGGAAGAATTGGAAAATGTTATTAATGGATGAATATCTCAAAGGAATCCTCACTGATCATCCACAAATTACCTATAGAAAAGTATGTTCTTTAGGTGACTCGTTGATGCAAAGCCGTATGACAACTTTAAAATCTGCAAAAGCTAATTGGCTTACTAAAGAAAAGATGGGCTTCTGGAAATGCGCAAAATGCAAAGCTTGTGAATATGGGGTGAGCAAAGCAAAGTATAAACTGTATAATAATAAACAACAGAAAATGAAAGAACTTATTACATGTGAAACAATTAACCCTGGGCAAAGCACTACGCTACGCTCGCGTAGTTTGCGAAGTTTGCGCTACTTCGCACAACGCGAATTGCACGTAGCACAGTGCAAACACGCGTAGCGTAGTGCAGCGGTCATTTTTTGCTTGCTCGCGGTCCTCAACGTCAAGTTGGCGACCGCGAGCAAGCAAAATGACATCCCGGCAAGACTTTTTCCTCATTCGCGATCAGCAACATCAAATTGCCGATCGCGAGCGTGGAAAATAAACCTCCCGGCGAGATTCTCAACGCGGGGAGGTCAGGTTTCTCATTGCGAGTGGTCGCGTATGCTCGCGACCGCTCGCGATGAGAAACTACCAGTCCGCGTTGAGAAAGCTGCCGCTCGAGTAAAAATCTACTTGAGCGGCAGTAAAAGACAGCTCGCACTGTGCAAGATGCCGTTTTCAATGATTGCACAGTGCGGACAAGCATCCGGCACTGTGCAATCATTGCGAACAGTGCACTACGCAGTTCGCGTAGTGCTACGCGTAGCTCGCGTAGTGCGAACTGCACTTTGCGTAGCTTCGCGTAGCGCTACTTCGCGAACTACGCCCAGGCTTAGAAACAATCACATTGTTTATGTGCTGCAATGGACCTGCAATAAAAGTTATGTAGGTAGCACAACCAATAAAGTAAAGTATAGGGTCCTTCAGCACATACGTGGTATAAAGAACAATGATTTTTCATACCTCATAGCAAAGCAATTCTGGGAGGAGGACAAAGGTGACCCTAAAGAATTAAGTTACTTTGGGATCAAACAATTTTAGAAAGAGGAGGGAGGAGGTAATAGTAAGTTAAAAATGAGAAGAATGGAGTCAAGACTTGTTATGCTAATGGGGACTGAGGCTTCTTTTAGGCATTACTTGGATGTAGAATTGTATGTTCATTTATAAGATGGCAGCAGCAAACACAGGGAATGGACATTTCTCCCTCTCTTTCTTGGAATATGGTGTTTGAGTTTAATGAACAATACCAAATAGGAAATGTTTTTTGGATATAGGAATTGAGAATATTTGATGTATTTGATGTTTTAGTACTAGTGTGTGCAATGATACTTAACATGCACTTTACTGTCTAAAGCACTTTAGCATCATATGAATTGAGATCTAATATGCACATTAGCATTTAGGGCATTTTAGCACAGGCACTTTTGGACACTGAGAAATTATACAAGTGGAATTATGTATTTAGAAAATGATGATCTGTTTAATTTCCCAGTATCCCAAAAATGTTTTTTGACTTGGTGTCTTAGGACTTAATATGCACTTTAGTGCTTCAAAATACATTAGCATGGATGCGCTTGGACCACAGGAAATCATTATTTGAAATGATATAAATGGAATATGATGATTGGTCCAACTCTTCTGTAATTAGGAAATTTTATAACAATGCATGAGAACTTTGTTATTTTCATATACATATATTATATTATATTTAATCTTAAGCGGCTCTCAATCATGGATTATGAGTAGTGATTAGTGAGTGAAATCAGATAATCCAGTGATTCATAAAATTGTACAAGGCACAATGTTTGTTGTTGTTATACACATTGGATGGGCTACCTCCCCTGTATGCAGTCAGAAAAAAGAAGAAATGAAAGAGTGAAAAGAAGAGAATGTAACATATTGATATCATAAGGCTATCTGCGAGGTCTAGGATCATTTTATCTGTTATTTATTCTGTTATTAGTGCCAAGACACCTACAGATATACATGAGCTTTACAAATACTAATAACATAACATCTTCGTGCTTCAACACCCTGCGCATGCTCCGCAAGATCTTCAGATGGATCCCCACTGAAACCAGGAAGACCGTCACCCAGGCACTCGTCACCAGCCGACTGGACTATGGGAACACCCTCTACGCCGGAACCACAGCCAAACTTCAAAAAGACTCCAGCGCATCCAGAACGCCTCCGCACGACTCATCCTGGACATCCCCCGACACAGCCACATCACCGGACACCTGAAAGACCTGCACTGGCTCCCCGTCAGCAAGAGAATCACGTTCAGACTCCTCACCCACGCACACAAGGCCCTCCACGACCTGGGCCCCAAGTACCTCAACGACCGCATGACCTTCTACACGCCCACCCGCCAGCTACGATCAACCAGCCACGCCCTCGCCACCGTACCACGCATCCGCAGAGCCACCGCCGGAGGAAGATCCTTCTCCTACCTGGCAGCCAAGACCTGGAACTCCCTCCCCACTCACCTTCGGCGAACCCAGGACCATCTCTCCTTCAGGAAGCAGCTCAAGACCTGGCTGTTCGAGCAGTAACTTACCCCCTCCCCCAGCGCCTTGAGACCCTCCCGGGTGAGTAGCGCGCTCTATAAATGCCGTGATTGATTGATTGATTGATAACATAATAACAAATGTGTCATTTCATTTGGGAGACATATAGAAGATGAAGTACTTCACAGTGATCATATGAGTCTCCAAAACCGATTGTATCTTAAACTTACTTTATTTGACATTTTCACTTTTGTTATTGTGCGGGTTTCATAAAAAATGCAATAAATGTAAGAATGTAAGAATATAATGAGTGAAACTTCTTTCATAAGGAGTCCAACACAATAAGAGAGAACAAGGAGAAACAAAATTGTTGTACTAGAGACTGGACATGGACAATGTTCTGCATTTAGTTAAAACATTTTAGTTGTTTTTCAAAACTGTGAAATGACTTTGTTGCACTATATCACTTTAAAAAAAGATGTTTGTATCTATGGACTCTATGGTCCAGTTGAAGGTGAAATTCGTCAGACATCTGATGCACATTTTGCAGTCGCCAGTAGGTAGTTACAGTTAGGACCTAGTTTCAATTTTTTGGGAGTTGCTTATAACTTTGGCGCCGTTTAATGGATCTTCATGAAATGTTCACAAAAAAGTGCCCCACATGGTGTAGTTGTGTATAGAAAGTTTTGGGGTGATTCGTCAGGTGGGGGCTGAGAAAAGGGGGGTCAAAAATATGTATTTACATTGTTAATTACCATTAAGATTTTAGATACCACTACAGCCCGAACCGCTGAACGGAATTGCACCACATTTGGCGGAAAGCTAGATCCTGGTCTAGAAAGTATGCCTTTGTGATTTGGTGTAAATCCATAAAGGAGTTTTTGAGATATTAATGGAAAAAAGAAATTGATTTTCTAGGGACGTGAATCCTTCACAAATCCTTCCTGGTGCTTTGCAAAATCCACATGTCAACAGCATACAGTTATTGGCAGGCTGCATCCTGAGTAGGCAGCTGCCATTTTAAACATTAGGGAACAGTCCCTGGTTGGAAAAATTCAAATGTAATGAAGTAGCAGGGGTCAGGGTAGAGCTACACTGTCCCCATGGGTGGAATTCAGGGGCCTGTGAGGGACTCCCTGATGGGTTAGAAAATACTCCAAAATGTTTTTTCTTCTATGTGTGAGGGTTCGCAAATCTACCATGATGCTAAGTGTGGCCCCAATGTAAAATTTCAGCAGATTCATGAATTCTGCCAAAAAAACATACACATTCTCTCTCACACATATAAACCCACTCACAGACCTACTCAGACACTTTTACACCCACTCACTGACCCACTCAGACACTCACACATCCACTGGTAGACCACTTAGACTGTCTCACACCCACTCACAGACCCACTGAGAAACTCTTCTACCCACACACAGACCCAATCATTTACTTATACACCCACTCACAGACCCACTCAGACATTCTCATACCCACTCACCGACCTACTCAAACACTTACACACCCACTCAGAGACCCACTCAGATACTGTCACACCCACTCATAGTCTCATTCAGATATTCAAATAACCACTCACATATCCACCCAGACACTGTTAGACCCACTCAGACATTCTCACTAGGCCTGGGCGGTGAACTGCGCTCCGTTCACAGAGTTTGCAGAGTTTTCTGCACTCCACGGAGCTCGCGGAGTGCAGAAAACTCTGCTTCGCGACGTGCAGCCAAGCTTTTTCCTCGCTCGCGATCGCGAACGGTAAGTTCACAATCGCAAACGGTAAGTTTGCGAGGTGCCGCTCGGGTAGAATTTCCACCCGAGCGGCAGGAATACCAGTACAAACTACAGTTCGCACTACACTCTGCCATTCGCGGAACTTCGCAGAGTTTTTTTTGTAACTTCGCAGAGTTTTGTGTAGCAAAACTCCGTGAACTACGCCCAGGCCTGATTCTCACACGCATTCACCGACTCACTCAGGTACTCACATACCCGTTAGTGAATTCACTTAGGCTATCTCACACCTACTAACAGACCCAGAGACACTCTGGTACCCACTCACAGACTTATATATCCACTCAGACATTCTCAGACACACTCACTGACCCACTCAAACACTTATACCCCCACTCAGAGACCTGCTCAGATACTTACACACCCACTCAGGCACTGTCACAGCCACTCACAGACCCACTCAGACACTTTTACAACCACTCACAGGCCCACTCAGACACTCTCATGCCTACTCACCAACCCACTCAGACACTCACACACCTACTCTCAATCTAACTCAGACACTATCACACATAGTCACAGACCCACTCAGACACTCATATCTACCACAGACCCACTAACACACATACACCCACTCCCACAACCACTCAGACATTCAAACACTCACTCACATACCACTCAGACACTCTTATATCCACTCACAGATCCACTCAGACATATTTACACCCACTCACACACCCATTCAAACACTGTCACACCCCCTTATAGACCTACTCAGACATTCTCGCACCCACTCACCAACCCACTCAGATACTTACACACCCTCTCAGAGTCCCACTCAGACACTCACACATTCACTCAGGCACTGCCACATCCACTCACAGATCCACTCAGATGTTCTTTTACCCACACTCAGACCCATTAAGACAATCTTACACCCACTCTATGACCCACTCAGACACTCACACACCCACTCTTAGTCCCACTCGGATAGTGTCACACCCACTCACAGACTCACTCAAATACTCACACGCCCACTGGTATATTCACTTAGAGGTCTTACACCTGCTCACAGACCCACTCAAACACTTTTACACCTACTCACACACCCATTCAGACACTCAAATACCCACTCACATACCAACTCAGATTCTCTTACCTTCACTCACAGACCCACTGAGATACTCCACACCCACTCATAGACCTACTCAGACACTCTTTCATCCACCCAAAGACTCACTTAGACACTGTCACACCTTCTCACTGACCCACTCAGACACTGTCACACTGATTTGCACATTGACTCAGATACTCAGATGCCCACTCACATACCCACTTAGGCACTCTATCCACTCACAGACCCACTCAGACACTCTCTCACCCACTCACTGACCTACTCAGACACTCACACAGCCACTGGTAGTCTCACTTAGACTATCTCACACCCACTCACATACCCACTAGGCCACTCAAATATCTATTCACAGACCCACTCACACACTTATATACCTACTCATAGACCTACTCAGACATTCTCACACCCACTCACCAACCCATTCAGACACCTACATACCCACTCAGAGACTCACTCAGACACTGTCACACCTACTCACAGACCTACTCAGACACTCTCACTCCTACTCACTGACCCACTCAGACACTCACACAACCACTGGTAGATTTACTTAGACCCTCTCACACCCACTCACATACCCACTGGGATGCTCTTATACCCACTCACAGACCCACTCACACACGTATACACCCACTCACAGATCTACTCAGACATTCACACGCACTCACTGACTCACTCAGACACTTATACACCCACTCAGACACTGTCACACCCACTCACACACCCACTCAGACACTCTTACACCCACTCACAAACCCATCAGATACTCACACCCATTTACCAAACCCCTCAGATACTCATACATCCACCTACAGACCCACTCAGACACCATCACACCCAGTCACAGACCCAATCAGACACTGTTACACCCACTCACAGACCCACTCAGACATTCATATACCCACTCACAGACCCACTCATACACTCTTCCATCTACCCACAGACCCACTCAGACACTGTCGCACCCACTCACAGGCCCACTCAGATACTTATACATCCACTCATAGACCCACTCAGATACTCACAAACTGACACACAGACTTATAAATTCACTCACGCACCCTTTTTCAAAAGTTACAGGATACAGTTAGGAAACAAATTTAAAAGGAAACATAGACATTCACTGAAAAAAAACAAAGGTTATAGGGACGTTTTAGTCAGGAAATAGAATTAAAAAAATCTTACAAATTCACACAAAAAACAAAGGTTACAGAGACATAGTTAGGGTCAGATTTCATGTATACAAAACCATTGAAATTCAGTAGTTATAGTTGTTTGAGATAACTATAACTGATGTCCGCAATGCACTGCTTATGACCTCACATATTATATCAATCATGACATGGTCATGCTCACAGGCATCACTGATGACAGTTCAAATGAGTGACTGTATGGGTGGGTGAGTGGATATGTGATTGGCTGTATGGTTAAGTGGTTATGTAAGACTGTATAGGTGGGTGAGTGTGTGTGTGAGTGGCTGTATCGATGAATGAGTAGCTATATGAGTGGGTCCATGGGTGGGGTGAGTGGGTGTGTGAGTGGCTGTATGCATGACTGAGTGGTTGTGTGGATGGCTCTTTGGGTGAGTGACTGAGCATGTAAGTGGGTGTATGGCTGAGCAAGTGGCTGTTTGAGAGGAGGCATAGGTAAGTCAGTGGGTGTGCAAGTGACTGTATTGCACAGTAAGTGTCTGTGTAAGTGGCTGTATAGGTGAGTGAATAGATGTGTTACTGATTGCATGGTTGTGTGAATGGGTATGTGAGTGGTTGTGTGGATGATTGGGCATGTCAGTGGCTATATGGATGAGTGAGTAGCTCTGTTACTAGCTGTATGGGTGGGTGAGTGAGTGGCTGCATGAGTTGCTCTATGGGCAAGTTACTGGGTGTGTAATTGGGTGAATGGGTGAATAAGTGGCTGTTTGAGTGGGTGTATGGGTAAGTGAGTGGGTGTGTGAGTGGCTATATTATATAGTAAGTGTCTGTGTAAGTGGCTGTATAGGTGAGTGAATGGGCATGTGACTGATTGTATGGATGTGTGAATGGGTATTTGAGTGGTTGTATAGGTGAGTGAATGGGTATGAGAGTGGCATTATGGGTGAGTGAGTAGCTCTTTTACTAGCTGTATGGGTAAATGAGTGGTTTTTTGAGTTGCTCCTTGGATGAGTGAGTGGGTGTGTGAGTGGTTTATGGGTATGTGAATGGTTCTGCGGGTGTGTAAATGGGTGTATGAGAGGCTGTATGGGGTGTGAGTGAGTGTGTGAGTGGTTCTGTGAAAGAAGTCATCAGTGATGCCATTAGTGATGTCATTTGAGATGTCATCAGTGATATCACTGATCAAGTCATTCGTTATGTAATATGTGAGGTCATAAGCAGTACATTTAAGGGGCATAAGTTATAGTTAGCTCAGGTAACTATAACTGCTGAATTTCTCTCTCTCTCTCTCTCTCTCTCTCTCCCTCTCTCTCTCTATCTATATATATATATATATATTTATACATATATATATATATATATATATATATATATATATATATACATATGTATATATATATATATAGATAGATATATAGATATAGATATATAGATAATACTTTTTCAGGCTTAGAGTGCTATACAGATCACCCTCCAATACAAGGGACACTCTAAATCCTATGGTTAAAGTCTTTGCTGTATAAATGGCACAAGTTTTTGTCCCTTAATAGCTCAACGTGGATGGTACTGTGTTAATCCCATACTTAAAACCATACTTAAAACCTTTGCTAGATAATCAGACATTTTAGGTGAGCAGATTTAGAGTGTCGCTAGTGTTGCAGGGTGCTCCATATAAAGGAGCTGCTCTCCACCTAAGCTTAGGAACTGGGTGGTTCCTAGGTTTGGTGGAGAGCAGCTCCTATATAGAGCATTGTGATCAAGGCTGCGTTGACAGCCGGAACGCATGGATGCTACCACTCAGAAATAAAGATTGAGTGAATTAAATCCCCATGGAGTGCTGGATTACTTTTTCCTGAAAGGAGGAGTTGCTGTTTGGATATCCATGACCTGTTATTGGACGAAGCCCCTGATGCCCTCTTTTTAACCGAGACATGGCTGTCGGGCGAAAATGTGGCAGAACCTGGCTTGGCGCTCCCTCTGGGTTTTAGTATTATGATGCTTAATAGAGGGTCCAGAGGGGGTGGCATTGCAGTTATTTTTAAATCTTCGTATATGTGCACCTTTGTTAGGGAGCCTCTTGCTGGTTGCGAAGCTGCCTACTTTGGGATTTCCTTCAATGCTAATTATACTCTGTCGGGCTTACTGATCTATCGACCACCTGGTCCTTCTAAAGAGTTCAGAACGGCCTTGATTGATACTGTAGGGCCTTTAGCCATGAGAACAGCTAATTTCAGTATCCTTGGGGATCTGAATCTGCATTTGGATAATCCTCATGATGCCGACATGGGTAACTTTCTGGCTGATCTTGCGGCATGCCAACTTCTCCAGCTGGTGCAAGGGCCCACGCACTCTGCTGGCCACTTGTTGGACCCTGTTTTTACCAATCTTGCTCCTCTGACTGTCTACTCTCCCTCCCCGCTGTGTTGGTCGGACCATCACCTCATAACAATGACACTCCCTGGGATTACACCTATGAGTAGAGAGCCTCAGAAGCGCACACTTAGGCACCCTTGGCATAAACTTAATATCATGCAACTTTATGACCTTCTTTCCTCATCCCCGCCCACTCTTCCAGCAGACCCAGATTCTGCAGATAAATCACTGTCCGACTGGATTCACGGTGCTCTTGACTCTCTTATTCCTGTAAATTGGTCTAAAGGCCGTAGCACCAAATCCAGTCCTTGGTATAACGCTGAGCTTACTTGCCTGCGTAAAGAGTGTAAGAGGTTAGAGAGAGCATGGAAAAGGAGCTATGACCCTAATCTAAAGAAGCCCTATAGTACAGCTATTAAGCAATATCATAGATCCATTCAGTCGGTACGGGCCACCTACTATGCGGAGGTGATCAAGAGCAGTGCGAATCCCTCTAAAAGTATATTTGCGATACTGAAGGAGCTGAAATCATCCACTGCCCTGGCCGCCACTCCGATTTCATCTGATGAGCAATGTGACGCTCTGGCTTCCTTCTTTGTGGAGAAGGTTGAGAAGATTTATAATTCCTTCCCCCAGATTGCGTCTGTTTCAGATCTTGTGCCTCGTTCCCCCACTCCTTACACTCTGACTACTCTTCCTGCTATCTCTCATGAGATTCTGTCTGAGTTATGCAGCAAAGTCAAGTCTGGCTCCCCATCCGATCCTCTCAAGCCGGCCGATGCGTTGAAAATCTTACCTGTGCTCATTTTTCCTTTGAGCCATGTGATCAATTTATCTCTCTCTACGGCTGTCGTACCGAGTACTTGGAAACACGCTAAAGTGGTTCCCCTGCTAAAAAAGCCTAACATGGATGCGGCCAAACTGGAGAGCTTCCGCCCCATCTCCCTCCTGCCCTGGGTCTCTAAACTTTCTGAGGTCTATGTCAATTCCATCTTGACTGGGTATCTGGAGGAAAATAACATACTAGACCCCTCTCAGAATGGTTTCCGTGCGGGTCATAGTACGGAATCTGCTCTTCTTGCTGTTACCGAACATCTGAGATGGGCCTTAGATGAGGGCCGCACGTCGGCACTGATTTTGCTCGATCTCAGTGCTGCGTTTGATACGGTCTCCCATCAGATCCTGTTGAGGCGTTTGGAGGAGGCGGGGATAACGAGCTCCGCCCTGGATTGGTTTGCTTCCTTTCTCTCTAGAAGGACCTTCCAGGTCACCGCTCCCCTTTTACCTCTAGAGTTATTGCTATCAAGCAGGGTGTACCGCAGGGCTCTGCTTTGAGCCCTACCCTTTTTAATTTGTACGTTCAACCGCTGGCAAGAGTGGCCAAGAACAGAGGGCTTACGATAGTGTCGTATGCAGACGACACTCATTTGGTGGTCACACTCTCCGATGACATTACCCGGGACGCTTGTAAGTTTCGTAGCGATCTTGAGGCCATTTCGGAGTGGATGACTGCCAACTGTCTCCAGCTCAACGCCAGCAAGTCTGAAGTACTGCTGGTGGGGAGAGATGCAGAGCTGTGGAGTGAGCACTGGTGGCCTGCCACGATGGGGTTAGCGCCTGTTCCCAAACAGGTTGTAAAAACCTAGGGTTTTGGATAGACACCGCCCTTTGTTTTCGAACCCAAACCATGAAGGTGGCAGGGACTTGTTTTGGGCTATTGCGAGGGCTCAAACCCCTGTTGGGCTTTTTGATCCCCCTATCAGGCAGGTTATCATTCAGGCCTTGATTCTGTCAAGACTGGACTACGCCAGTTCCCTCTACTTGGGGGTCAACCAGGCTGAGATTGTCAGATTACAAAGGGTTCAGAATGCAGCGGCTCGTGCCCTCCTTGGTTTGCCGAGGAGGTGTTCTACCTCTAATACCATTCGCCGCCTCCATTGGCTGCCTGTGGCCAAGCGTTCAGAGTTCAAGGCCCTCTGCATTACTTTTAAAATTCTTAATTCTTCATCTCCTTGCATCTTGACTAATCTTCATACCTTCTATATCCCCTCCCACCAACTTCGTTCTATGGGTCAGAATCTTGTGGCTGTCCCTAGGGTCAGGAGGACGCGTGCTGGTGGGCACTCCTTTCGTGTGCTGGCCTCGAAGCTCTGGAATGTGCTCCCCATCTCCATTCGCAGTTTAAAGTCCTACCTGCCTTTCCGGAAAGCTGTGAAAACATACCTCTTCCCTCCGCTATAAGCTGTCTCGTCTTGTGATTTGCTTTGTAGTTTTCTGCGCTCAGCGCCGGGACGCCCCTTTGCTGGGGCAGCCGTGCGCTCTATAAAAATGTATAACATAACATAACATAACATATATATATATATATATATATATATATATATATATATATATTATCTACTGGCGGTCGCCAGTAGATAGTTATAGTTACAACCTATTATCCATAGGAAATCCGCGACATTCTATTTGAAATAACTCTCTTGCCGGTTGACGTATCTTCGCGAAATTTTCAAACTTCGTGGGGCGCTCCGGTCCGCTCCTACCCTGAAAGTCTCGGGGTGATACGTCAAGCGGGGGCCGAGAAAAAGGGGGGTCCCAAAACGCGTTTTCCCCATGCATTTTCCCATAGGAAACTTTAGACACGGCTACAGCCTGAACTGCTGAACGGAATTACACCAAATTTGGCAAAGAGGTAGTTCTTGGTTCAGAAAGAACCCTTTTGTTAAATGGTGTAAATCCGTTCAGTAGTTGCTGAGAAAATCAAAAAGTAAAAGTACATATATATCTATGGGCACGGAGGATTCGCGCACCCTCCCGATCACGAGCTGCATGTTAATTGGCTGTCAGCTGGCTGTCAACATTCCGATTCAGGAAATGTTGGCAGCCATTTTGTCCCTCGGTAGAACCGAGGGACAGAAACAAGTGCGCAAAGCGCACAAATGGGGAGGGTAGAAACACCCTGACCCCCTAGGTTTGCTCAGGGGTCCCACAAGGACCCCCTGGGCAAAAAAAAAAAATTTTTTTTAAAAATCGGCAGGATGCGCCCAGGGAGCGCGAACCCTGCCGAAAAAAATCAAAGCGCGGTCTCCCGCGCTTCGATAGTTAATTGGCCCCGGGTGGCCCAAGTCCCGGGGGCATGCTGGGGGGTTAATTTTATGTGTGGGGGCCTCTAGGGCCCCCAAGCCCCGGGGACCACCACCCCCGGGGCTTTATGTACAATGGTGCGGGAGGGCTCTGAGCCCTCCCGCAGCCCCGGGGACCACCACCTCCCGGGGCTTCTTTTTTTTTATTAAAAACCTGTGTGGGGGCTCCAGCCCCACACGCCCCGGGACCACCACCTCCCGGGGCACTAAGAAAATTACAATGGGGGTCCGTTTTGGACCCCCAGAGCCCCGGGGACCACCACCACCCCGGGGCTGTGCACTGAATGGGAGGGGGCCGCGCTGCCCCCTCCTGGAGCCCTTGATGGCCCTGGGGACCACCACCCCCAGGGCCGGCTCCTGCAGTGTCCCGGGGTGCCTACCCCCGGGACACTGCTGTTTGCAATGACAGGACGGGAGCCTCGCGGCTCCCGTCCTGTCATTGCAAACTTGCTTTGGATATTGGAAGAGAGAGCAGGAAACCTGCTCTCTCTTCCAATATCCAAAGCCGATTGCTTTCCACATGGGGAGCTGCATCTTAGCAGCTCCCCATGTGTAAAGCAATGCCGGCACCCTAGGGACGCGGGGAGCCGGCGGGACTGTGGGGGATTGGGGACCCCCCACAGTCCCCAACGAGAGGGCCAGCCCCGGGGGATGGGGTCCCCGGGGCAAGTAGTGGCCCGGGAGGGGGCCACGCGGCCCCCTCCCCCCAAAAAAAAAAAAAAAAAAAAACGATCGGGCCCGCAGGCCCCGCCCCTTCCTTCACCACTCTGCAAACGCGCCCCTGGCGCGTTTGCAGAGGGGAACGAATTCCCCTTGAATACTGGGGGTCCCTGAGGCCAACTAGCCCACCAGGAACCTCCAGTATGCGCCAGGGAGCTGCCTTGCAGAGAGGTGTACAGAGGCCACGCCCCTTTTACACCTCTCTGCAACGCAGCTCTATGGCGCTTTTGGAGGTATATGGTGGGCTAGTTGGACTCCGGGGACCCTCAGGATTCAAGGGGACTTAATCCCCCAACTTAAAACGCACCACGGGGCGCGTTTGCACAGTGGTGAAGGAGGGGGCGGGGCTTGAGGTGACATGTGTGCAAACAGGCCCCATGGCGCGTTTTAAGATGGGGAATTAAATCCCCTTCAATCCTGAGGGTCCCTGGGGCCAACTAGCCCAACAGGTACATCCAGAAAGCGCCACAGAGCTGCGTTGCAGAGAGGTGTAAAAGGGGTGTGGCCTCTCTACACGTCTCTGCAATGCAGCCTCTGGCGCATATTGGAGGTTCCTGGTGGTCTAGTTGGCCCCTAGGGACCCTCAGGATTCAAGGGAACTTAATCCCCCAACTTAAAACGCGCCACGGGGCGCGTTTGCAAAGATGTCACCTCAGGCCCCGCCCCTCCCTTCACCATTGTGCAAATATTCCTCTAAAATCAGCCGAAATAGGAATTCCGATTTACTCACCTGTTATAAGGAGAGACCTCAGTGCTGTATCTTTCAGCCCAGTACTGGTCCTGAAAAGTAATTTTAACCGTACTTACCGGTAACTTGAATTTCCTTCATAGGCTAACATTGACTGGTTTCACTTGGAAATTCTTCTAAGTGTGGAGTTTTGGAACTTTAAAATATTCCTCTAAAATCAGCCGAAATACGAATTCCGATTTACTCACCTGTTATCAGGAGAGACCTCAGTGCTGCATCTTTCAGCCCAGTACTGATCCTGAAAAGTAATTTTAACCGTACTTACCGGTAACTTGAATTTCCTTCATAGGCTAACATTGACTGGTTTCACTTGGAAATTCTTCTAAGTGTTGATTTTTGAAACATACAAATATTCCTCTATCCGAAATCCGAATTGACTGGTTTCACTTGGAAATTCTTCTAAGTGTGGAGTTTTGGAACTTTAAAATATTCCTCTAAAATCAGCCGAAATACGAATTCTGATTTACTCACCTGTTATCAGGAGAGACCTCAGTGCTGCATCTTTCAGCCCAGTACTGGTCCTGAAAAGTAATTTTAACCGTACTTACCAGTAACTTGAATTTCCTTCCACTTTCCTTCACTTGGAAATTCTTCTAAGTGTGGAGTTTTGGAACTTTAAAATATTCCTCTAAAATCAGCCGAAATACGAATTCCGATTTACTCACCTGTTATCAGGAGAGACCTCAGTGCTGCATGTTTCAGCCCAGTACTGATCCTCAAAAGTAATTTTAACCGTACTTACCGGTAACTTGAATTTCCTTCATAGGCTAACATTGACTGGTTTTCAGCAAAAAGTTTCAAAGTGTTGATTTTCACAAACTACAAATATTCCTTAAAAATCGCCTGTATGACTTAAACGCATTCTTTCAACTGTTTACAGGAGATGCACCAGTGCTGGATCCAGGATCCAACACTGAGTAAGAAAAAGTAACGATAACAGTTTTTACCTGCTAAGTGAATTTCCTTCCATAGGATAACATTGGTGATTCTATGAGAAAAAGTTTCAAAGTGTCAACTTTTAAAATACAATAATATTCCTTAAAAATCACGACTGTAACCAAAACGCTTTTACTCAACTGTTTACAGGAGATGTACCAGGACTGAATCTAGGATCCAGTCCTGTGGTTACAAAAGTAATCCATAAAGTAACTAATTGCATTTAACTAGAAATTCACATTGAGCTGAATGTTGCATTGTGTTTGAAAATGTGTTGCCCATTGCAACAACTGTAACTACTGTACTTAAAAGTCTATTGCCTATCTGCAAAGTATTTAAACTAAAGTAATTCATTCTGAGAAAGTATTTTTTGTAATGTAATGTATAATGTAATTACAATGTAATTTTGACAAATAAAATATGTAAAAAAAAATTGTTTCTAAAAATGTAGTAAATCAGTATGAAAAAAATTAATATAACAATTAATACATTTAAAAATTGTCATTTACAAAACCTTTGAAATTCACTGAAAAAACCGTAGGTTTCAGGCACGTTATAGTTAGAAATTAGCATTTAAAAAACCTTTGAAATTCACTAAAAAACCATAGGTTTCAGACACGTTATAGTTACAAATTAGCATTTAAAAAACCTTTGAAATTCACTGAAAAAACCATAGGTTTCAGACACGTTATAGTTACAAATTAGCATTTAAAAAACCTTTGAAATTCACTGAAAAAACCATAGGTTTTAGGGACAGTTATAGTTACTTGGACATTGCACTCGTACAAAACCCGTGAAATTCCCCGTTATAGTTAGTTCAGCTAACTATAACTCGCGCCCCGCAATGCACTGCTGATGACGTCACATATTACATCACTCATGACATGGTCAGTGACATCACTGATGACATCACTGATGACATCTCAAATGACATCACTGATGACATCATCCACGTGATAATCTGATGCACCTCCTCACACCCTAATATAATCTTTGATACACCCACTCTAAATTACAGACTGCCATTCGCAAAACCATAGACACTCCAACACCAATAACTACATACCCACTCACTGATTCTTAGGTCTACACACACACATCCACTCACTCACCCGTACAGTCACTCATACTTACGGTCACTCAGTACAGGACTATCATATGCACTCTTACTCCTATATAGACACTCAAACAACGCCACTCATCCATAGAGATACTCACACACCTAGTCAGTCATGCAAATAATTAAACACACTGCCATTTACTCACCTATACAGTTATACACACACCAGCTCACTTACTCATACAAATAGTAGCACATTGTTACGCTCTTATACAATCACTGATACAAGCACACAATCATCCATACAGCCACTATCACAATCACTCACTCTTGCTTATAGCTATTTATATACTCCAACACACATATATACTGCCTTTCACATATGTAGTTACTCACACATGTACCACTGGGACATACATTCACTCACTAACACACTCTTACACACACTTACCCACCCATACAGTCTATCACAGATGCACTCTTGAAACCATCCACCCAGTGAATCACCCACTCACACATCTATGCACAGAGTTGCACACACCCCTCCCACACAAACACTCAGGCACCCATACAGATACTCAGACAAGCATTCAATAACTCATATAGAAAATCATTTAGCTATTCACAAACACATGCAGCCACTTACACAGCAACAGACAGACGGATACAGACATACACCCAGTTTAGTCACTAACCCATGCATTCAGTAAGATACGTTAAATCACTCACTTATAGAGTCAGTCACGCACCTACTAAATCATCCATACAGACACTTAGACACCCACTCATTCTTCAATACGTCTTTTCCTATATATTTTAAAAATATTTAAACTTTACAGAAACACACAGTCACTGGATGATGTCATCAGTGATGTCATTTGAGATGTCATCAGTGATGTCATCAGTGATGTCACTGACCATGTCATGAGTGATGTAATATGTGACGTCATCAGCAGTGCATTGCGGGGCGCGAGTTATAGTTAGCTGAACTAACTATAACGGGGGAATTTCACGGGTTTTGTACGAGTGCAATGTCCAAGTAACTATAACTGTCCCTAAAACCTATGGTTTTTTCAGTGAATATATATATATATATATATATATATTATCTACTGGCGGTCGCCAGTAGATAGTTATAGTTACAACCTATTATCCATAGGAAATCCGCGACATTCTATTTGAAATAACTCTCTTGCCGGTTGACGTATCTTCGCAAAATTTTCAAACTTTGTGGGGCGCTCCGGTCCGCTCCTACCCTGAAAGTCTCGGGGGGATTCGTCAAGCGGGGGCCGAGAAAAAAGGGGGTCCCAAAATGCGTTTTCCCCATGCAATTTTCCATAGGAAACTTTAGACACGGCTACAGCCCGAACTGCTGAACGGAATTACACCAAATTTGGCAAAGAGGTAGTTCTTGGTTCAGAAAGAACCCTTTTGTTAAATGGTGTAAATCCGTTCAGTAGTTGCTGAGAAAATCAAAAGTAAAAAGATAGATATATCTAGGGCCGCGGATCCTCCCGAGCACGAGCTTTATGTTAATTGGCTGTCAACACTCCAAATCAGGAAGTGTTGGCAGCCATTTTGTCCCTCGGTAGAACCGAGGGACAGAAACAAGTGCACAAAGCGCACAAAGGGGGCAGGGTAGAAACACCCTGACCCTCCAGGTCTGCTCAGGGGGTCCCACAAGGACCCCCTGGGCAAAATTTTTTTTTTTTTTTTTTTTTTAAATCGGCAGGATGCGCTCATGGAGCGCGAATCCTGCCGAAAAAAATCGAAGCGCGGTCTCCCGCGCTTTGATGTTAATTGGCCCCCGGGTGGGCCAAGTCCCGGGGGCATGCTGGGGGGGGTAATTTTATGTGTGGGGGCCTCTAAGGGCCTCCAAGCCCCGGGGACCACCACCCCCCGGGGCTTTATGTATAATGGTGCGGGAGGGCTCTGAGCCCTCCCGCAGCCCCGGGGACCACCACCTCCCCGGGGCTTCTTTTTTAAATTAAAAACCTGTGTGGGGGGCTCCAGCCCCCACACGCCCCGGGACCACCACCTCCCGGGGCACTAAGAAAAATTAAAATGGGGGTCCGTTTTGGACCCCCAAGCCCCGGGGACCACCACCTCCCCGGGGCTTTCAAAATGTAGGGAGGGGGCCGCGCGGCCCCCTCCTGGAGCCTGTGGTGGCCCTGGGGACCGCCACCCCCAGGGCCGGCTCCTGCAGTGTCCCGGGTGCCTACCCCGGGACACTGCTGTTTGCAATGACAGGACGGGAGCCTCGCGGCTCCCGTCCTGTCATTGCAAACTTGCTTTGGATATTGGAAGAGAGAGCAGGGAAACCTGCTCTCTCTTCCAATATCCAAAGCCGATTGCTTTCCACATGGGGAGCAGCATGTTAGCTGCTCCCCATGTGTAAAGCAATGCCGGCTCCAGTAGGACACGGGGAGCCGGCGGGACTGTGGGGGTTTGGGGACCCCCACAGTCCCCAACGAGAGGCCAGGCCCCGGGGATGGGGTCCCCGGGGCCATAAGTGGCCACGGAGGGGGCCACGCAGCCCCCTCCCCAAAGTAAAAAAATGGAAAAAAAAAATAAAAAAGTGCAAGGCCGGCCCGGGGATGGGGTCCCCGGGGCCTTAAATGGCCTGAGGAGGGGGGCCACGCAGCCCCCTCCAAATAAAAAAAGAGGCCATGCCCCGGGGGATGGGGTCCCCGGGGCCAATACAGGCCCAGGGAAGGGGGCCACGCGGCCCCCTTCCCGTTTTTTTTTTTAATTTTAATTTTAAAAAAAAGGGGTAAGGCCCTGGGGGATGGGGTCCCCAGGGCCTAAAAATAGGAAAAAGGAAGGGGGGCCACGCAGCCCCCCTCCCCAAAGTAAAAAAATGGAGATTTTTTTTTTTAAAAAGTGCAAGGCCGGCCCGGGGGATGGGGTCCCCGGGGCCTTAAATGGCCTGAGGAGGGGGCCACGCAGCCCCCCTCCAAATAAAAAAAGAGGCCATGCCCCGGGGGATGGGGTCCCCGGGGCCAATACAGGCCCAGGGAAGGGGGTCCACGCGGCCCCTTCCCGTTTTTTTTTATTTTAATTAAAAAAAAGGGGTAAGGCCCTGGGGGATGGGGTCCCCAGGGCCTAAAAATAGGAAAAAGGAAGGGGGCTACATAGCCCCCCTTCAGGGGGGAAAAAAACAAACAAAAAAAACGATCGGGCCCGTAGGCCCCGCCCCCTTCCTTCACCACTCTGCAAACGCGCCCCTGGCGCGTTTGCAGAGGGGAACGAATTCCCTTGAATACTGGGGGTCCCTGGGGGCCAACTAGCCCACCAGGAACCTCCAGTATGCGCCAGGGGCTGCCTTGCAGAGAGGTGTACAGAGGCCACGCCCCTTTTACACCTCTCTGCAACGCAGCTCTATGGCGCTTTTGGAGGTATATGGTGGGCTAGTTGCACCCCAGGGACCCTCAGGATTCAAGGGGAGTTAATCCCCCGACTTAAAACGCGCCACGGGGCGCGTTTGCACAGTGGTGAAGGGAGGGGGCGGGGCTTCAGGTGACATGTGTGCAAACAGGCCCCGTGGCGCGTTTTAAGATGGGGAATTAAATCCTCTTCAATCCTGAGGGTCCCTGGGGGCCAACTAGCCCAACAGGTACGTCCAGAAAGCGCCACAGAGCTGCGTTGCAGAGAGGTGTAAAAGGGGTGTGGCCTCTGTAAATGTCTCTGCAACGCAGCCCCTGGCGCATACTGGAGGTTCCTGGTGGGCTAGTTGGCCCGTAGGGACCCTCATGATTCAAGGGGACTTAATCCCCCAACTTAAAACGCGCCACGGGGCGCGTTTGCACAGATGTCACCTCAGGCCCCGCCCCCTCCCATCACCATTGTGCAAATATTCCTCTAAAATCAGCCGAAATACGAATTCCGATTTACTCACCTGTTATCAGGAGAGACCTCAGTGCTGCATCTTTCAGCCCAGTACTGGTCCTGAAAAGTAATTTTAACTGTACTTACCAGTAACTTGAATTTCCTTCCATAGGATATCATTGACTGCTTTTTGCTGAAAAAGTTTCTAAGTGTTGATTTTTGAAACATACAAATATTCCTCTAAAATCAGCCGAAATCCGAATTCTGATTTACTCACCTGTTATCAGGAGAGACCTCAGTGCTGCATCTTTCAGCCCAGTACTGATCCTCAAAAGTAATTTTAACCGTACTTACCGGTAACTTGAATTTCCTTCATAGGCTAACATTGACTGGTTTCACTTGGAAATTCTTCTAAGTGTGGAGTTTTGGAACTTTAAAATATTCCTCTAAAATCAGCCGAAATACGAATTCCGATTTACTCACCTGTTATCAGGAGAGACCTCAGTGCTGCATCTTTCAGCCCAGTACTGATCCTGAAAAGTAATTTTAACCGTACTTACCGGTAACTTGAATTTCCTTCATAGGCTAACATTGACTGGTTTCACTTGGAAATTCTTCTAAGTGTGGAGTTTTGGAACTTTAAAATATTCCTCTAAAATCAGCCGAAATACGAATTCCGATTTACTCACCTGTTATCAGGAGAGACCTCAGTGCTGTATCTTTCAGCCCAGTACTGGTCCTGAAAAGTAATTTTAACCGTACTTACCGGTAACTTGAATTTCCTTCCATAGGCTAACATTGACTGGTTTCACTTGGAAATTCTTCTGTGTGTGGAGTTTTGGAACTTTAAAATATTCATCTAAAATCAGCCGAAATACGAATTCCGATTTACTCACCTGTTATCAGGAGAGACCTCAGTGCTGTATCTTTCAGCCCAGTACTGGTCCTGAAAAGTAATTTTAACCGTACTTACCGGTAACTTGAATTTCCTTCCATAGGCTAACATTGACTGGTTTCACTTGGAAATTCTTCTAAGTGTGGAGTTTTGGAACTTTAAAATATTCATCTAAAATCAGCCGAAATACAAATTCCGATTTACTCATCTGTTATCAGGAGAGACCTCAGTGCTGCATCTTTCAGCCCAGTACTGATCCTCAAAAGTAATTTTAACCGTACTTACCAGTAACTTGAATTTCCTTCCATAGGATATCATTGCCTGCTTTTTGCTGAAAAAGTTTCTAAGTGTTGATTTTTGAAACATACAAATATTCCTCTAAAATCAGCCGAAATACGAATTCCGATTTACTCACCTGTTATAAGGAGAGACCTCAGTGCTGTATCTTTCAGCCCAGTACTGGTCCTGAAAAGTAATTTTAACCGTTCTTACCAGTAACTTATATTTTCTTCCATAGGAATCCATTGTCTGGTTTTCAGCAGAAAAGTTTCAAAGTGTCGATTTTCACAAACTACAAATATTCCTTAAAAATCGCCTGTATGACTTAAACGCATTCTTTCAACTGTTTACAGGAGATGCACCAGTGCTGGATCCAGGATCCAACACTGAGTAAGAAAAAGTAACGATAACAGTTTTTACCTGCTAAGTGAATTTCCTTCCATAGGATAACATTGGTGATTCTATGAGAAAAAGTTTCTAAGTGTCAACTTTTAAAATACAATAATATTCCTTAAAAATCACGACTGTAACCAAAACGCTTTTACTCAACTGTTTACAGGAGATGTACCAGGACTGAATCTAGGATCCAGTCCTGTGGTTAGAAAAGTAATCCATAAAGTAACTAATTGCATTTAACTAGAAATTAACATTGAGCTGAATGTTGCATTGTGTTTGAAAATGTGTTGCCCATTGCAACAACTGTAACTACTGTACTTAAAAGTCTATTGCCTATGTGCAAAGTATTTAAACTAAAGTAATTCATTCTGAGAAAGTATTTTTTGTAATGTAATGTATAATGTAATTACAATGTAATTTAAAAAATAAAATATGTAAAAGAAATTGTTTCTAAAAATGTAGTAAATCAGTATGAAAAAAATTAATATAAAAATTAATACATTTAAAAATTGTCATTTAAAAACCTTTGAAATTCACTGAAAAAACCGTAGGTTTCAGGCACGTTATAGTTACAAATTAGCATTTTAAAAACCTTTGAAATTCACTGAAAAAACCATAGGTTTCAGACACGTTATAGTTAGAAATTAGCATTTAAAAAACCTTTGAAATTCACTGAAAAAACCATAGGTTTTAGGGACAGTTATAGTTAGTTGGACATTGCACTCGTACAAAACCCGTGAAATTCCCCCGTTATAGTTAGTTCAGCTAACTATAACTCGCGCCCCGCAATGCACTGCTGATGACGTCACATATTACATCACTCATGACATGGTCAGTGACATCACTGATGACATCACTGATGACATCTCAAATGACATCACTGATGACATCATCCACGTGATAATCTGATGCAGCTCCTCACACCCTAATATAACCTTTGATACACCCAATCTAAATTACAGAGTGCCATTCGCAAAACCATAGACACTCCAACACCAATAACTACATACCCACTCACTGATTCTTAGGTCTACACACACACATCCACTCACTCACCCGTACAGTCACTCATACTTATGGTCACTCAGTACAGGACTATCATATGCACTCTTACTCCTATATAGACACTCAAACACCGCCACTCATCCATAGAGGTACTCACACACCTAGTCAGTCATGCAAATAATTAAACACACTGCCATTTACTCACCTATACAGTTATACACACACCAGCTCACTTAATCATACAAATACTAGCACATTGTTACGCTCTTATACAATCACTGATACAAGCACACACTCATCCATACAGCCACTATCACAATCACTCACTCTCGCTTATAGCTATTTATATACTCCAATACACATATATACTGCCTTTCACATATGTAGTTACTCACACATGTACCACTGGGACATACATTCACTCACTAACACACTCTTACACACACTTACCCACCCATACAGTCTATCACAGATGCACTCTTGAAACCATCCACCCAGTGAATCACCCACTCACACATCTATGCACAGTCGCACACACCCCATCCACACAAACACTCAGGCACCCATACAGATACTCATAGAACCAATCAATAACCCATATAGACACTCATGTAGCTATTCGCAAATCCATGCATCCACTTACACACCAACAGACGGATACAGACATTCACACAGTTTAGTCACTAACCCATGCATTCAGTAAGATACGTTTAATCACTCACTTGTAGAGTCAGTCACGCACGTACTAAATCATCCATTCAGACACTTATACACCCACTCATTCTTCAATACGCCTTTCCCTATATATATTAAACATATTTAAACTTTACAGAAACACACAGTCACTGGATGATGTCATCAGTGATGTCATTTGAGATGTCATCAGTGATGTCATCAGTGATGACACTGACCATGTCATGAGTGATGTAATATGTGACGTCATCAGCAGTGCATTGCGGGGCGCGAGTTATAGTTACCTGAACTAACTATAACGGGGGAATTTCACGGGTTTTGTACGAGTGTAATGTCCAACTAACTATAACTGTCCCTAAAACCTATGGTTTTTTCAGTGAATATATATATATATATATATATATATATATATATATATATATATATATATATCAGAGATCTCTGGGTATATTTATCCATATATATATATATATATATATATTACCTACTGGCGGTCGCCAGTAGGAAGTTATAGTTAGGACCTCGTTTCTATTCAAAAAGCGTTTATTGTTTTGCCAATATCTTTGGCGCCGGTTGACGA
The DNA here is from genome assembly GCA_963921515.1 of Calotriton arnoldi. Classification (NCBI taxonomy): domain Eukaryota; kingdom Metazoa; phylum Chordata; class Amphibia; order Caudata; family Salamandridae; genus Calotriton; species Calotriton arnoldi. The sequence continues at coordinate 132,703 of CAWUFW010001552.1, forward strand.
AACTTCATGAAATTCTCAAAACTAATGGGGTGCTATATGTTTGGCATCTGAGGAAGGCAGTAGCTGTAACGTGTCATGCCAAGGATACAATAAACCTACCTGTGCAAAGGCCGTTGTTGTTCCCTGTTGTTTCTCAGCGAGGCAACTTTGGTGGATGTTTTACGTGCGGCCACGGCACGTTGAGGGAACCTGTCCTAACGAGTCCAGAGTCGAGTGGCACAGTGTGTATTTGTTTCGAGGGATCGAATGATTTGGACCACTACGGTCATGAGAGGACAGCTGTTTGGCCGGAAATAGGGCCATGACTTCATGGTGAGCCGCCATGTATTGACACAACGCCTCCTGAACCTGTCCGCATTGGAGTCTGCAGAAGACGTTGGTTAAGCACAGGTGGGCTTGTGGAGTCTCAAGAGAACAGACTCCGGTGACTGGTAGCTACCTACAATGTCCGCTGAAAGGGGATGCTGGGACTTGCAGTTTCCACAGGCCATAGGGGTTCCTCCAATAAGAGAGATGCAATTTGCATTTAAATTGGGAACTGTGAAAAAGCGCCAATACTATATGTTTGGCATCTGAGGAAGGCAGTAGCTGAAACGCGTCATGCCAAGGATACAATAAACCAACCTGTGCAAAGGCCGTTGTTGTTCCCTGTTGTTTCTCAGCGAGGCGACTTTGGTGTATATATATATATATATATATATATATATATATATATATATATATATATAAACGAAAGTCCTGTCCGCAATCCTGCGGAACACCAGGCACGGACCTCGATACAATTCAGGAAATCACGGACTCCCACACAACATAGGTGGGTGAAGCAGTGTCAAATTTATTGGAGATTAAAACCAAAAATCACCACAGGAACAGTGCCTGCCATGACGCGTTTCTCTCCTCACTGGGAGCTTGATCACATGATGCGTCTCCTCTTAGTGACGATTTTATAAAAAAACGTGAAAATGTGCACAACCACCTATAAACACAAACTCGCCTGGCTCAGTTGTGTAAAAAACAGACTATAGCATTGTCACAATCAAAATCCACAATTAAAATACATAAATAATCATGTCAATACACTAAGACAGAGTATGATGAAAAAACTCTTCATATGGGTGGTAAAAATACATCCAAAATAAATTTTTTAGCAATGTAATCAATTTAGTAAAACCACTCATATATCAACCAGAATAAAGTTTAAAATCATTTTCATCAAATCATGGGCAAGTGCCCAATAAAAATGACAAAAGAAATTACACCTCTCTACAAATAATATTGTGGAAACATGATGTGACTAGAAATCAATGAAATCATCTCTAAACATTACAGGCATGTAAAGATACCTAGAAAATCAATTTGAAGCATTTGAATACAAATGGTACACCAGTTGATATAGCAGCATATATTAGTTATTACATATTAAAGTGCTAATGCAAACAAATATCTCAAACGGTCAAATTTCTAATGACCGGCTACTAAAAAGATCAAACTGGATAAAATTAAGTTGTACCAAATGCCAGGTCAACAAATAACTCAACTTAATGCCAAAAAAGTTAAAAAGTCTGTATTAAAAATAAGTGCAAAGTGATAAAAGTGCAAAATCGCGCTGTGCAAAATACTGGTTCACTAGCAGCTTGGGAAAAAACCCTAAATCATTTAAGCCTAAATGATCATAAAGTGCAAGTGCAACACATAGTATCAAGTTCACAAATAAAAATATATATAAGCTACTGGCAGTCGCCAGTAGGTAGTTATAGTTAGGACCTCGTTTCTATTCAAAAAGCATTTTTTGTTTTGCCAATATCTTTGGCGCCGGTTGATGATAGTTTGTGAAATTCTCAAAAGTAATGGGGCGCTTAGGTCAGCTCCTGTCTTGAAAGTTTCGGGGTGATTCGTCAAGCAGGGGCTGAGAAAAAAGGGGGGTCCCAAAACGCGTTTTCCCCATGTTAATTTCCATAGGACATTTTAGACACGGCTACAGCCCGAACTGCTGAACGGAATCACACCAAATTTGGCACAAAGGTAGGTCTTGGTTCAGAAAGCGACCTTTTTTTTAAATGGTGTAAATCCGTTCAGTAGTTCCTGTGAAATGTAAAAAATAAAAATATCGATATCTGAGCACCGAGGAGGGTTCGCAAACCCTCCCGGCACGAGCTTCACTCTGATTGGCTGCCAACACTCCAAACCAGGAAGTGTTGGCAGCCATCTTGTAACTCGGTAATCGAGTCACAAGAAAAGAGTAAAAAAAAAGGTGAAAAACAAGAAAAGGGGGCAGGGTACAAACACCCTGACCCCCTAGGCCTGCTCAGGGGGTCCCACAAGGCCCAAAAAAGCATTTTTTGTTTTTTTAAAATCATCCGAATTTGCGCTGGGTTCGAAATCCGGCCGAAAAAAAAAAATAAGGAAGCGCGGGCTCCCGTGCTTTGTTTTTGAAAGCCCCCGGGTGGGCCAGGTCCTGGGGGCACTCACCAATTAATTTGTGGGGGCCCACGGGCCCCCCGCAGCCCCGGGGACCCCCACCTCCCCGGAGCTTTAAAAATAAATGCATGGGGATGGCCACCTCCCTGGGGCTCTGTTTTACAAAAAAAGAAAATGTGTGGGGGGGCAAGAGCCCCCGCGTTTCATTATCAAAGCCCCAGGGAGGTGGCGGTCCCCGGGGCAGCGTGGGGGGATTGGGACCCCTTGTGCAAAAGCAATGCCAGCTCCTGCAGGAGGCGGGGAGCCGACGGGACCGTGGGGGCATTGGGGCTCCCCCCACGGTCCCCAACGGAGAGGCCAGGCCCCGGGGGATGGGGTCTCCAGGGCTAGAAGTGGCCTTAGGAGGGGGGCCACGTGGCCCCCTCCAATTATATATAAAAAAATACAATTCTGGCCATGCCCCGGGGGATGGGATCCCGGGGCCAAAATTGGCCTCGGGAGGGGGCCACGCAGCCCCCTTCCCATTTTTCTTCTTTTTTTTTTATAAAAAGGGGTCAGGCCCTGGGGGATGGGGTCCCCAGGGCCCCAAAAATGGTAAAAGAAGGGGGGCCACACAGCCCCCCTTCTAAAAAATAAAAAAAGGTGGCATCTCCCGGAGGCCACGCCCCTTTTTACACCACTCTGCAAACACGCCTCTTGGCGCACTGGTGGTGGGGCGATGAGGTCCTCTTGTGTCCTGAGGACCTCAGGACACAAGTGGACTTCATCCCCCGAGCAGCAGTGCGCCAGGAGCTGCATTTGCAGAGTGGTGTAAAAAGGGGGCATGGCCTCCGACCACTTTCAGCAATCCAGGTGTGTGGCGCTTACTGGAGGTATCTGGTGGCCTATTTGGCCCCCAGGGACCCTCAGGAATGAAGGGGACCTAATACCCCAACTTAGAAAGCGCCAGGAAGTGCATTTGCAGAGAGGTGGGGAAAGGGGGCGTGGCCTTTGTCCACCTCTCAGCAATCCCACTGTGTGGGGCTTACTGGAGGTAAGAGGTAGGCTAGTTGGCCCCTAAAGGACCCCCAGCAGCAAAGGGGACTTCAATCCCCATCCAAGTGCACGCCAGGAAGTGCGCTTGCAGAGTGGTGGGGAACGGGGCGTGGCCTGCTATGACAACTTAGCAATCCTGTTGTGAGGGACTTACTGGAGGTAATAGGAGGAGTAGTTGGCCCCCAAGGATGTCCTTGGGGGGCAACTACCCCTCTTGTTACCTCCAGTAAGTCCCACACAGTGGGATTGCTAAGACTTCTTCAGAGGCCATGCCCCCCTTTCTCCACCACTCTGCAAAAGCACCTCCTGGCAGACTACAGGATGGGGAAGAAGTCCAATTTACTCCTGAGGGACTTTGGGGGCCAAGAAGCCCTCCTGGTACCTCCTGTAAGTCCTACGCAGCGGAATTCCTGAGCGCTGGTCGGAGGCCCAGCAACCTTTCTCCACCACTCTGCAAACGCGACTACTAGTTAAAGAAGTGTTTGCAATGTTATAGGTTTCGCATTTGCAAGAGTTAGAGCTATTGGCAATGTAAATGTAAAAGTTTTTTAATGTTTTTTGGAGTGGAGTGGATGTACGTTGTGTGTAATGGAATTATGTGGTAAGCTGTGCAGTGAAATTATGTGGATAGAAAGTATGTGGTATTTATTTTATAGGAATTATGTCGAGTGGGATTATGTGTTATGGAGAGTAATTATGTGGTATGGTAGTCTGTGTTGTGGAGTGGTAATGTCAGGTTTAGTCTTCCTCGTTTCCATAAAAGAAAAGGTCAACTATGAACTCAATGAGACAAAAAAAAGAAGGAATCACTAAGGAGCACTTCTGGACCTAGTCAGAGGTATGAGCAGGGCCACTGGAATTATGCGACTGTTTGGCTGCACCGACTTTCGCACAAATATACATTTTCAGCATTAGCCACATAATTCATCATCTGCTCCCTAATCTGTAGATTTGAACAAAAAAGCCTTATTTTGTAGCTCAAACGGCTCAAACGTTACCAAAAATGCAGCAACAAGTGTTACAGCGTGTTGGAAGGCCCTTTGCAAACCTAGAATGGTCACCTGTTACTTATTGCTAAATGAGGGTGTTAAATTGGTACTAATGGTGTGCAAGCCGCTCTTGCTTCCTTCTGCGCCTCTCTTGCCTCTTTCTGCATTTCTGTTGCTTCTTTCTGCACATTTCTTTCTTTTTCTGCACTTCTCTTGCCTCTTTCTGCAAATCTCTTCTACGTTCTGCATCTCTCTTGCCTCTTTTGCACCTCTGTTGGTTCTTTCTGCACTGCTCTTGCTTCTTTCTGCACTTCACTTGTCTCTTTCTGCACTTCTTTTGCTTCTTTCTACACCTCTGTTGCTTCTTTCAGCAATTCTCTTGCCTCTTTCTGCACTTCTCTTGCTTCTTTCTACACCTCTGTTGCTAATTTCTGCACTTATCTTGCCTCTTTCTGCACCTCTGACTTAGAGGTAGTTTTAATCCCCCTGCCCTATTATGTACTAGGGCCTTACAGGGGAGGTCATGCCAATCCCAAGGGTACCCCAACCCATAGTGTACCCTAGTGTATGTAGGTGTTTTCACTGTATTCTAAGTGTCTTTCAGGATAGCACTGGCTCCGGGCCTGGTTAGTCAGAGTCAGTTACCACCAGTACCAGTCAGCAAAATGTTGTGGGCACAGGATGACTTTGCAACAAGGCCTCTTTCTGCACCTCTGTTGGTTCTTTCTGCATATCTTTTGCTTCTTTTTGCACCTTTCTTCGTCTTTCTGGATTTCTGTTGCGTCTTTCTGCATTTCTTTTGCTTCTTTCTGCGCGTTTCTTCCTCTTTCTGCACATGTCCTACCTCTGTAGGAATAGTTAGAAATTTGCATTTAAAAATCCTTTGAAATTCACTGAAAAAACAATGGGTTTCAGGGACGTTATAGTTAGAAATTAGCATTTAAAAAACGTCGAAATTCACTGAAAAAACCATAGGTTTCAGGGACGTTATAGTTTGAAATTAGCATTTAAAAACCTTAGAAATTCACTGAAAAAACCACAGGTTTCAGGGACGTTATAGTTAGTTGGACATTTCATTCATACAAAACCAGAGAAATTCGGCCTTTATAGTTAGTTGAGCTAACTATAACTTGCGCCCCCGCAATGCACTGCTGATGACATCACATATTACATCATTCATGACATGGTCAGTGACATCACTGATGACATCACTGATGACATCTCAAATGACATCACTGATGACATCACTGATGACATCATCCAGTGACTGTGTGTTTTTGTAAAGTTTAAATATGTTTTATATATATATATGCCAAGCTGTATTGAAGTATAAGTGGGTGTATGAGTGTCTGAATAGATGATTTAGTAGGTGCGTGACTGACTGTATAAGTGAGTAATTAAATGTGTCTTACTGAATACATGGGTTAGTGAGCAAACTGTGTAAATGTCTGTATCAGTCTGTCAGTTGGTGTGTAAGCGGATGCATGGGTTGGTGAGTAGCTACATGAGTGTCTATATGGGTTATTGATTGGTTGTCTGAGCATCTGTATGGGTGCCTGGGTGTCTGTGTGGGTGGGTAGGGGGTGTGTGACTCTGTGCATAGATGTGTTAGTGGGTAATTCACTGGGTGTATGGGTTCAAGAGTGCATCTGTGAAGGGCAGTATGGGTGGGTGAATGTGTGTATGGGTGTGTTGGTGAGTGAATGGATGTCTCAGTGGTACATGTGTGAGTAACTACATATGTGAAAGGCAGTATATGTGAGTGTTAGATAATATAGATCACTATATATGAGAGTGAGTGATTGTGAAAGTGGCTGTATGGATGAGTGTGTGCTTGTATCAGTATGTGTTAGTATCTGTATGAATAGGTGATGTGATGTGTGTATAACTGTATAGGTGAGTAAATGGGAGTGTGAATGATTCTTTGCATGATTGACTAGGTGTGTGAGTAACTCTATGGATGAGTGTCGATGTGTGAGTGTTTGTATAGGTGTATGAGTGCAAATGATAGTGCTGTATTGATAAGTGACTGCATGTATGAGTGACTGTATGGGTGAATGAGTGGACGTGTGTGGAGACCTAGGAATCAGTGAGTGGGTATGTAGTAACTGGTATTGGTGGGTCTATGGTTTCGAAAATGGTAGTCTGTATTTTAGAGTGGGTGTATCAAAGGTTATATTAGGGTGTGAGGAGGCGCATCAGATTATCACGTGGAAGATGTCATCAGTGGTGTCAGTGATGTCATTTGAGATGTCATCAGTGATGTGATCAGTGATGTCACTGACCATGTCATGAATGATGTAATATGTGATGTCATCAGCAGTGCATTGCGGGGGTGCGAGTTATAGTTAGCTCAACTCACTATAACGGCGGAATTTCTCTGGTTTTGTACGAGTGAAATGTCCAACTAACTATAAATTCCCTGAAACCTGTGGTTTTTCAGTGAATATATATATATATTCACTGAAAAAACCATAGGTTTCAGGGGCGTTATAGTTAGTTGGACATTTCACTCGTACAAAACCATAGAAATTCCCCCGTTATAGTTAGTTCAGCTAACTATAACTCGCGCCCCCGCAATGCACTGCTGATGACGTCACATATTACATCACTCATGACATGGTCAGTGACATCACTGATGACATCACTGATGACATCTCAAATGACATCACTGATGACATCACTGATGACATCATCCTGTGACTGTGTGTTTCTGTAAAGTTTAAATATGTTTAATATATATAGGGAAAGGCGTATTGAAGAACGAGTGGGTGTATAAGTGTCTGAATGGATGATTTAGTAGGTGCGTGACTGACTCCATAAGTGAGTGATTAAACGTATCTTACTGAATGCATGGGTTAGTGACTAAACTGTGTGAATGTCTGTATCCGTCTGTCTGTTGGTGTGTAAGCGGCTGCATGGGTTTGTGAATAGCTAGATGAGTGTCTATATGAGTTATTGATTGGTTGCCTGAGTATCTGTATGGGTGCCTGAGTGTTTGTGTGGGTGGGGTGTGTGTGACTCTGTGCATAGATGTGTGAGTGGGTGATTCACTGGGTGCATGGTTTCAAGAGTGCATCTGTGATGGACTGTATGGGTGGGTGAGTGTGTGTATGGGTGTGTTAGTGAGTGAATGTATATCTCAGTGGTACATGTGTGAGTAACTACATATGTGAAAGGCAGTATATATGTGTGTTAGAGTATATAAATGGCTATAAGTGAGAGTGTGTGATTGTGAGAGTGGCTGTATGGATGAGTGTGTGCTTGTATCAGTGATTGTATAAGAGCATAAGAATGTGCTAGTATTTGTATGAGTAAGTGAGCTGGTGTATGTATAACTGTATAGGTGAGTAAATGGCAGTGTGATTAATTATTTGCATGACTGACTAGGTGTGTGAGTACCTCTATGGATCAGTGGCGGTGTGTGAGTGTCTATATAGGTGTATGAGTGCATATTATAGTCCTGTACTGAGTGACCGTAAGTATGCGTGACTGTACGGGTGAGTGAGTGGATGTGTGTGTAGACCTAAGAATCAGTGAGTGGGTATGTAGTTATTGGTGTTGGAGTGTCTATGATTTTGAGAATGTCAGTCTGTAATTTAGAGTGGGTGTATCAAAAGTTATATTAGGGTGAGAGAAGATGCATGAAATTATCACATGGATGATGTCATCAGTGATGTCATTTGAGATGTCATCAGTGATGTCATCAGTGATGTCACTGACCATGTCATGAGTGATGTAATATGTGACGTCATCAGCAGTGCATTGTGGGCGTGAATTATAGTTAGCTGAACTAACTATAACGGGGAATTTCTATGGTTTTGTACGAGTGAAATGTCCAACTAACTATAATGCCCCTGAAACCTATGGTTTTTTCAGTGAATTTCTAAGGTTTTTTAAATGCTAATTTCTAACTATAACGTGCCTGAAACCTATGGTTTTTTCAGTGAATTTCAAAGGTTTTTTAAATGCTAATTTCTAACTATAACATGCCTGAAACCTATGGTTTTTTCAGTGAATTTCAAAGGTTTTTTAAATGCTAATTTCTAACTATAACGTGCCTGAAACCTATGGTTTTTTAAATGAATTTCTAAGGTTTTTTAAATGCTAGTTTCTAACTATGCCTACAGAGGTAGGACATGTGAAGAAAGAACGCACAGAAAGAAGCAAAAGAAATGCAGAAAGAAGCAACAGAAGTCCACAAAGACGAAGAAAAGTGCAGGAAGAAGCAAGACATGTGCAGAAAGAACCAACAGAGGAGCAGAAAGAGGCCTTGTTGCAAAATCATCCTGTGCCCACAACTTTTTCAGACGGGTACTGGTGGTAACTGACTCTGACTAACCAGGCCTAGAGCCAGTGCTATGCTAAAAGACACTTAGAATACAGTGAAAACACCTACATACACTAGGGAACACTATGCGTTGGGGTACCTCTGTGATTAGCATGACCTCCTCTGTAAGGCCCTAGTACATAATAGGGCAGGGGGATTAAAACTACCTCTAAGTCAGAGGTGCAGAAATATGCTACTTTAACTAGTAGTCGCGTTTGCAGAGTGGTGGAGAAAGGGTGCTGGGCGTCCAACCAACGCTCAGGAATTCCGCTGCATAGGACTTACAGGAGGTACCAGGAGGGATTCTTGGCCCCCAAGCTCCCTCAGGACTAAATTGGACTTCATCCCCCATCCCGTAGTCTGCCACGAGGCACGTTTGCAGCGTGGTAGAGAAAGGGGGCCATGGCCTCCGAAGACGTCTTAGCAATCCCACTGTGTGGGACTTACTGTAGGTAACAAGAGGGGTAGTTGGCCCCGAGGACATCCTTGGGGGGCCAACTTCCCAAACTATTACATCCAGTCAGTCCCACACAGCAGCATTGGTAAGTACTCGTACCAGGCCATGCCCACTTTGCCCGCCACTCTACAAACGCGCTCCCTGGCATGCTCTTGGATGGGGATTGAAGTCCCCTTCACTGCTGGGGGTCCTTTAGGGGCCAACGAGCCTACCTTTTACCTCCAGTAAGCCCCACGCAGTGGGATTGGTGAGAGGTAGACAAAGGCCATGCCCCCTTTCTCCACCACTCTGCAAACGCGCCCCCTGGCACGTTGTAAGTTGGGGGATTAAGTCCCCTTGAATCCTGAGGGTCCCTGGGGTCCAACTAGCCCACCAGGTACCTCCAGTAAGTGCCACAGAGCTGCGTTGCAGAGAGGTGTAAAAAGGGGCATGGCCTGGACCACCTCTCTGCAAAGCAGGCCTGTGGTGCTTACTGGAGGTACCTGGTGGGCTAGTTGGCCCGCAGGGGCCCTCAGGATTGAAGGGGAATTAATTCCCCAACTTAAAACGCCCCACAGGGCCTGTTTGCACACATGTCACCTCAGGCCCCACCCCCTCCCTTCACCACTGTGCAAACGCGCCCCGTGGCGCATTTTAAGTTGGGGGATTAAGTCCCCTTGAATCCTGAGGGTCCCTGGGGTCCAACTAGCCCACCAGGTACCTCCAGTAAGCTCCACAGAGCTGCGTTGCAGAGAGGTGTAAAAAGGGGCGTGGCCTGGACCACCTCTCTGCAATGCAGCCCTGTGGCGCTTACTGGAGGACCCCCAGTATTGAAGGGGAATTAATTCCCCAATTTAAAACGCGCCACAGGGTGCGTTTGCAGAGTGTTGCTGGGAGGGGGCGGGGCCTCTGGCACGATCGCAGTGTTTTTTTTAATTATTTTTTTAGAAGGGGGGCTGTGTGGCCCCCCTTTTTTTTACTTTTTTTGGGCCCTGGGGACCCCATCCCCCAGGGCCTGACCCCCATTTAAAAAAATAAATAAATAAATATGAACGGGAAGGGGGTCGCATGTGCCCCCCTCCCGTGGGCAATTCCAGCCCCGGGGACCCCATCCCCCGGGGCACGGCCACATATATTTTTTTTTATGGAGGGGGTCTGCGTGGCCCCCCTCCTGAGGCCTCTATTAGCCCCGGGGACCCCATCCCCCGGGGCCGGCCTTTATCTATTTATTTATTTTGGGAGGGGGGCCACGTGGCCCCCCTCCCGGGCAACTTCTAGCCTTGGGGACACTATCCCCCGGGGCAGGCCCTATCCGTTGGGGACCATGGGGGGAGCCCCAATGCCCACACCGTCCCGCCGGCTCCCCGCGTCCTGCAGGAGCCGGCATTGCTTTTCCACAACTTGACTTGCAGCTCCCCGTGTGCTTTGCTTCATTGAAGCGAAAGCAGTTTGCAATGACAGGGCGGGAGTCGCACGGCTCCCGCCCTGTCATTGCAAACAGCAGGTCCCGGGGGTGGGCACCCTGGGACACTGCAGGAGCCAGCCCTGGGGGGTGGCGGTCCCCAGGGCCATCAAGGGATCCAGGAGGCCCCCTCCCACATAATGCACAGCCCCGGGGAGGTAACGGACCACCGAATTTGAATATTAGTGCCCCGGGGAGGTGGCGGTCCCCAGGGCGTGTGGGGGGGCTCGAGCCCCCCCACACAGGTGTATTTTTTTTTAAAAGCCCCGGCGGTGGCGGTTCCCGGGGAAGCAGGAGGGCCGTGTGCCCCCGCAAAATAATTAATAAAAGCCCCAGGGGGTGGCGGTCCCCGGGGCTTGGGGGGGCCTTGGAGGCCCCCCACATTAGAAAAGAAGCCCCAGGAGGTGGCGGTCCCCGGGGCGGCGGGGGGGCTGCGTGCCCCTTGCAACTCATTAATCTTGCCCCGGGGAGGTGGCGGTCCCCGGGTCAGTGTGGGGGATTGCGGCCCCCACACATTTTTTCACTGCTCCCGGGACCTGGCCCACCCGGGGCTTCAATACAACAAAGCGTGGGAACCCGCGCTTTGTTTTATTTCTATTTTCTCGGCCGGATTCACGCACCCAGCACGAATTTGGTGGATTTAAAAAAAAAAATGCTTTTTTGGGCCCTGGGGGCCCTTGTGGGACCCCCTGAGCAGGCCTAGGGGGTCAGGGTGTTTCTACCCTGCCCCCTTTTCTTGTTTTTTGCGTTTGTTTTTTTCTCTTTTCTTGTGACTCGGTTCTACTGAGTCACAAGATGGATGCCAACACTTCCTGGTTTGGAGTGTTGACAGCCAATTAGAATAAAGCTCGTGGTCGGGAGAGTCCGCGGATCCACCGCGCCTCTAAATATCGAAACTTTTATTTTTTGATTTTCTCAGCAACTACTGAATGGATTTACACCATTTAAAAAAAGGCGTTTTCTGAACCAAGCACTAACTTTTTGCCAAATTTGGTGTAATTCCGTTCAGCAGTTCGAGCTGTAGCCGTGTCTAAAGTTTCCTATGGAAAATTCAGTTTCCGACCTCTTTTTTTTTTATTTATCAGGAACTACTGAACGGATTTACACCATTTAACAAAAAGAGTTCTTTCTGAAACAAGGGCTACCTTATTACCAAATTTGGTGTAATTCCGTTCAGCAGTTCGGGCTGTAGCCGTGTCTAAAGTTTCCTATGGAAAATAACATGGAGAAAACACGTTTTGGGACCCCCCTTTTTTCTAGGCCCCCGCTTGGCGAATCACCCCGAAACTTTCAAGACAGGAGCTGACCGGAGCGCCCCACGAGTTTTGAAAATTTCGCGAAGATTCGTCATCCGGCGCCAAAGTTATTGGGAAAAGAAAAAACGCTTTCCTATGGAAACTAGGTCCTAACTATAACTATCTACTGGCGACCATATATATATATGTATGTGTATATATAAAGCAAAAGTTAAGAAGACATGTCAGTCACTTCACAAGATTGTTATTGCCGTTTGACCCCATTAGGAAGGTGAAGGGACCAAAACGCGTTGGGGGAGGCACACCTTGTTCATGTTTTGAATGGAATAAATGGAACAATAAGTATGCAGTGAGTGCGTCTCATTTTTCTCCGTGGGCAATGGGTAGCCTTTGTTAATTGAATTGGTGGTATAGCCCAACACCGCTAGAGACTGCACCACCTTGCTAACAAGTTGGGACCATGCCGCCTGAGCAAATAGGTGGCTGGAACAACCGCAGACTGGCTGCATAGAGGGCCCATTCTGCCCTTGGAATAGGGTGATTTCTGGGACTGCAATCTGGTTGTGTTTTGAAGGAAATGTGAGCAAAGTGAATCCACTTGGATTTGTAAATATTAAGATAAAAACTTTGAGAGCGATGTGACTAATGGAGTATGTTTTTAAAATTTTAAGGGTGTAATGGCTCTGCGACTTACCATCATGAACATAATGCACTCAGGAAAGATCGTGTTACTTAGGATGATTCTATTTGGTTGGCCCTTTGGAAGTTATAAGATTATGTCAGTCACTTCACAAGTATCGTATTGCCGTTTGACCCCATGAGAAAGGTGAAAGGACCAAAACACGTTGGGGGAGGCACGACTTGTTCATGTTTTGAATGGAATAAATGGAACAAGAAGTTTGCAGTGAGTGCGTCTCATTTCTCTATGTGGGCAATTGAGAGCCTTTGTTAATATATATATACGTATGTATGTGTATATATATATATGAAAACGCCGGAGTCCAGGGGCTCAAAGAGCGGCCATACACACTGGGCTGCGGAAGCCCCATATAATCACCAATCAATACTACAACATAAAGGATGTCACATACACTCCTGAACATTCAATGAGTTTAATTCCAATATAGGTGTTCAACTTCACCTGAAGTTAAAAACCGACATCATTGGAATTAACTCATTGAAAGTTCAGGAGTGTCAATGACATCCTTTATGTTGAAGGATATATCTATCTATATCTATCTATATACATACATATATATATATGTATGTATATATATATATATATATATATATATATATATGTATATATATATATATATATATATATATATTATGCAACAAAAGAAGCAGAGAACTCTGGGTAGTTCTCAAGTTTAGGTGGAAAGCAGCTCCAGTATAGAGCACTCTCAACACCAGCGACACTCTAAATTTTCTCACCTCAAATGTCTGCTTTTCTATCAAAGTCTTTAAGCGTAGGATTAGGACAGTGCCATCCACGCCAGGATAGAAAGGGACACAGTCTTTTACCATTTCTATAGCAAAGTTTTTAAGCATAGGATTAGCACAGTGCTATCCTTGCAGAGCTGTAAAACGGCCAAAGCCTTTTACCACTCCAGGCACAGTATTACAGCTTTGGATTGGTGAATACTCATCCAAGGCAACCTGAAATTAATAAAAGCAACCCCTGACACGTGTTTCACTCTTATTAGTGCTCTTCAGAGGGGTATAGCTTTGTCCAGACACAAGGGAGCACCCAGTATAAGTCAAAACAATTCCCTTTTAGGCATAGAGTGACACATAAATTATGCAAAAAAAGAAGCAGAGAACTCTGGGTAGTTCTCAAGTTTAGGTGGAAAGCAGCTCCAGTATAGAGCACTCTCAACACCAGCAACACTCTAAATTTGCTCACCTCAAATGTCTGCTTTTCTATCAAAGTCTTTAAGCGTAGGATTAGGACAGTGCCATCCACTCCAGGATAGAAAGGGACAAAGTCTTTTACCATTTCTACAGCAAAGTTTTTAAGCATAGGATTAGCACAGTGCTATCCTTGCCGAGCTGCAAAATGGCCAAAGCCTTTTACCACTCCAGGAACAGTATTACAGCTTTGGATTGGTGAATACCATCTAAGCCAACCTGAAATGAATAAAAGCAACCCCTGACACGTGTTTCGCTCTTATTAGTGCTCTTCAGAGGGGTATAGCTTTGTCCAGATACAAGGGAGCACCCAGAATAAGTCAAAACAATTCCCTTTTAGGCATAGAGTGACGCATAAATTATGCAAAAAAAGAAGCAGAGAACTCTGGGTAGTTCTCAAGTTTAGATGGAAAGCAGCTCCAGTATAGAGCACTCTCAACACCAGCGGCACTCTAAATTTGCTCACCTCAAATGTCTGCTTTCTATCAAAGTCTTTAAGCGTAGGATTAGAACAGTGCCATCCATGCCGAGATAGAAAGGGACAAAATCTTTTACCATTTCTACAGCAAAGTTTTTAAGCATAGGATTAGCACAGTGCTATCCTTGCTGAGCTGTAAAATGGCCAAAGCCTTTTACCACTCCATGCACAGTATTACAGCTTTGGATTGGTGAATACCATCCAAGCCTACCTGAAATGAATAAAAGCAACCCCTGACACGTGTTTCGCTCTCATTAGAACCCTTCAGAGAGGTATAGCTTTGTCCAGACACAAGGGAGCACCCAGTATAAGTCAAAACAATTCCCTTTTAGGCATAGAGTGATGCATAAATTATGCAACAAAAGAAGCAGAGAACTCTGGGTAGTTCTCAAGTTTAGGAGGAAAGCAGCTCCAGTATAAAGCACTCTCAACACCAGCGACACTATAAATTTGCTCACCTCAAATGTCTGCTTTTCTATCAAAGTCTTTAAGCGTAGGATTAGGACAGTGCCATCCATGCCGAGATAGAAAGGGACAAAGTCTTTTACCATTTCTACAGCAAAGTTTTTAAGCATAGGATAAGCACAGTGCTATCCTTGCCGAGCTGTAAAATGGCCAAAGCCTTTTACCACTCCAGGCACAGTATTACAGCTTTGCATTGGTGATAATACCATCCAAGCCAACCTGAAATGAATAAAAGCAACCCCTGACACGTGTTTCGCTCTTATTAGAGCTCTTCAGAGAGGTATAGCTTTGTCCAGACACAAGGGAGCAGAACTTCAGGGCACAACGACTGCTGCTCAGAATGACTTCATGGTGCGGTGAGAGTGCATCTGAGTGGGATCTCCTGCACCACATGTGCAGCTGAGCAGTGGCAGGGCTCGGTGGGAGTGGAACTGAGTGGGTCTTCGTGCTCTAGAGCCGATGGGGAGGACTCGAGGCAACAGCGAGACATGCAGCAGCGGGTGACTTTAGGGCACCATCAATGTGGCCGAGAAGCCCAGGTTGTGTCCTCTCCTAGTGTCGCCTGCTGTTACTGATGCACCTGACTCAGATGGCGGTGCCCTGCTGCAGACCCGGTGCATGTAACATAGCACTGACCAGCGCACGCATGCAGACAGCTTGAGGTTCAGACAACAATAGAAACAGGCTCACAGCAATGAAGATGAGGGAACCCGTGAACAGCTTGAGAGGTCCAGGGTGCACTGCTGCGTCCTCGGCAGAGGAGTCCGGTCAGCTCCTCGAATGCTGTGCTGAGGTGGAACCCTCTCTACAGGGTCAGCCTGTGCATGGCTGCTGGGGGGCAAAGGTGCACCCCTGGGGCTAAGCCTCACATCCGAGGCATGAACCGTTCAGCACTTCCGAGCAGAGTCATCCTCGGGCTGTCAGTTCTGCACCAACACCACACCTGGCTGCACCAAATTGCGCGCGCTGCTCTGCCAGCACGTCTGGCTGCGTCTGTTGGCTCCCAGAGCTAGGTGAAGGTCTTAAGAATGCCAGTGTTCCTTTGAGATGTAGATTTGTATTGCCCCTGTGCCAGATCTGTGTGCCTGTGATTTCTGCTTTAGATACGAGGTGCACACATGCAACAACAACAAATCCCGAATATGTGCCTGTGCTCCAGCTGCAGACACTGTGTTTGCTTATGTACCAGGTGAAGAGCATGTGCTCTTCTTGTGCCAGACTCCATGCCCTACCCTGCACCAGATTATGAGTGTTCCCCTGTGCCCCTCTCCAGATCCAGTGAGTTCACTTTGGCCTCAGATTGCTCCGGTGGTCCTGCATAAGCTCTTGATCCAGCGTGCACCAAGGACGAGCCCCAGATTCTGTGTGTACCTCTGTCTCTGCTACACAGCCTACTGCTCTGTGACGCTTCAAATGTATGCGCCTCCAGAATGATCCTCTGAGTGTGTGTCTATGTGTGTTTGCTTCAGATGCCCTATGCGCTCCAAATTTAGTGCAGCATTATTGCGCAATCACCAGATCCTGTGTGCCCATGCACCAGCCTCAGATTATTTGTGTGTGCACATGCACAAGCCTCAGATACCATATGTGTGTCTATGCACCATCCTCAAGTCCTTTGTGAGTCTGCACAAGCCTCACATTCAGAGTGTGTGTGCGCTGAGCTGCTGCACACCTGTCCTTCCCTTGCTTAGGGTTCTGTGTGCTCTCATGAACCAGCTCCCGAGCCTCAGCGTGTGTACCCAGGCTGTTGGTCAACAGGTTCCGTCAGTCCTGCTCCAGGTCTTGTATGCACCTTTGTGCTGCACCAGCTCCTTGTCCCATCCGTGTACTACAGGAACTCCTCGGTGTACCCATGCTGCTGCTCAAGCCCATTCATTCGACAGTCACATGGCGCTCGTCACAACTCCCGTCCTTTAAAGGGCATCATGTGTGGGGCGGGGGCCCCTTCTTGCCGTCATCCTGATAGCTGTCCTGACTGACAGAGCTCGCCTGAAGATCTCCCTTGCTCTCCGTCTTCAGCTCAGCTGCCTCTGCGGCAGTCTCAAGTGCAAAGACATGCCCTTCAGCACAGACTGCACGCTCTGCCTGCCTGTCAGCGCCAGACATCCTCATTGATGTCAGAGTTAAGTTGGGGGAGGGGCCCACACTCTTACATGCACTGGGGAACATGCATTTCCATTCGCCAGCCACACCCCCTTTGTAGTCTTAGCTGGGGGATTTAACCCAGAATGAAGCCACGAGCTGAAGCGACGTATATGCAAATGTTCCCATTGTTCAATAGCTGGCAGACAATGGGCTCTACGCTGAACATGACATCACCGGCCAGCACAGCATGCCCCCTGTGAGCCGACTGTGGGATGGGATACTACTTACCGTGCACTGCGCCAGCACCCTGCCACCACAACACCTGCCATAACACCCTTCACATTGCTTGCTATGGCTCTGCCTGCCACCAGAGGTACCTGTTTGTACTCTTCATGGGCATATGCGTGACACCCACCCTGCACCCATGCCACATTCTGTGGTAGAGAACAGATACTCTCGCTGATTCCAGCCACATATCTACCTACCCTCGAGTTTACAGCAGTTAGACACGTCTGAAAATGAAATGCAAGACTGGGAATGCCATACAAGAAGCTCTTACCGCTATCACATTTCTGACTCAATTAGACTCCATGGTAATTACCTACTGTTCAGATCACGGTAACAAATGATCATGTAAACTGTGCACCGTACACGCCACTGAAGCGCAAAGCACTGAGAACGCCATGTGTATTCAACTCAGAAGCAAACAGATGTGCACCCGTGCAGTTGTTTCTACAATAGCACACGCGTGGCATGGCTCCTGATAACACCCAGGGGCGATTTGACATGCTAGATGCGTGCTCTATATAAACCCTAAAGATATAAATATTTTTTTTCTGACCCAAGATATCTTAATACATCTCTCTATGAGATGATATCGGTATAGTACGGTTTATTCTCTGCATATACAGTCATCCCTGGGGTGCACTGGGGTATGCTGACGCCACCTTGCTGCCACCCAGTGCTCCTCGGAGAAGGGCGGGGGTGCACGGTGAATGCAGCATGGCGTAGCACCCACTCTTAGTATTTGGCAGTCATTTATGGGCACAAGGTCAGAAGGAACGACAGGGTAATATGTATGCAGATTAGCACTGGCACTGCTGGCACAGTCACCCTCGCGCAGGGCTGCTCTCAGACCAACTGTAACTAATAATTAGTGTGGGGGGGCTCGAGCCAACCCACACTGCCCCGGGGACCACCACCTCCCCAGGGCATCGAATATGTAAATACGGGGGTCTGGGCCCCAGGGACCACCACCTCTCGAGGCTATTTACATGTTGGAGGGGGGCGTGTGGCCCCCCTCGTGGAGCCCTTTATGGCCCTGGGGACCGCCACGCCCCAGGGCCGGCTACTGCAATGTCTGGGGGTGTCCACCCCAGGGCCAATAGTGGCCTAGAAAAAGGGGCCATGCGGTCCCCCTTCCCAATAAATATTTTTTTATAAAAAGAGCCATGCCCCGGGGGATGGGGTCCCCGGGGCCAAAAGTGGCCCAGGGAAGGGGGGCCACTCGGCCCCCCTTCCCTATTAATATATTTAAAAAAAGGAGGCCATACCTCGGGGGATGGGGTCCCCGGGGCGGAAATCGGCCTTGGGAGGGGGGCCGAGTGGCCCCCTTCCCATTTTATTTTTATTTTATTTTTTTAAAAGGTCAGGCCTTGGGGGATGAGGTCCCCAGGGCCCCAAAAATACTAAAAGAAGGGGGCCACACAGCCCCCTTCTAAAAATATATATATAAAATAAAGCTGGCATCTCGCCGGAGGCCCCGCTCCCTCCCTGCACCACTCTGCAAATGCACCCCCTGGCGCGTTCTAAGTTGGGGAATTAAGTTCGCTTGAATACTGAGGGTCCCTGGGGGCCAACTAGCCCACCAGGTACCTCCAGTAAGCACCACACAGCTGGATTGCAGAGAGGTGGTCCGAGGCCATGCCCCTTTTTACACCACTCTGCAAACGTGCCTCTTGGCGCACTGCTGGTGGAGCAATGAGGTCCTCTTGTGTCCTGAGGACCTCAGGACACAAGTGGACTTCATCCCCCGAGCAGTAGTGCACCAGGAGCTGCGTTTGCAGAGTGATGTAAAAAGGGGGCATGGCCTTGGACCACTCTCAGAAATCCAGCTGTGTGGGGCATACAGGAGGTACCTGGTGGGCTAGTTGGCCCCCAGGGACCCTCATGAGGAAAGGGGACTTCATCCACCAACCAAGAGCGTGCCAGGAGGCACGTTTGCAGAGTGGTGGAGAAAGGGGGCGTGGCCTGTGTCCACCTCCCAGCAATCCCACTGTGTGGGGCTTACTGGAGTTAAGAGGTAGGCTAGTTGGCCCCTAAGGACCCCCAGCAGTGAAGGGGACTTCAATCCTTATCGAAGAGCGCACCAGGGAGCGCATTTGCAGAGTGGTAGGCAAAGGGGGCGTGGCCTGTTATGATAAGTTAGCAATCCTGCTGTGTGGTACTTACTGGAGGTAATAGGAGGGGTAGTTGGCCCCCAAGGATGTCCTTGGGGGCCAAGTACCCCTCTTGTTACCTCCAGTAAGTCCCACACAGTAGGATTGCTAAGACGTCTTCGGACGCCATGCCCCCTTTCTCCACCACTCTGCAAACGTGCCTCCTGGCAGACTACGGGATGGGGGTTGACGTCCACTTTACTCCTGAGGGACTTTGGGGGCCAAGAAGCGTTTCTGGTAACTCCTGTAAATCCTACACAGCGGAATTCCTGTGCTCTGGTCAGAGGTCCAGCACCCTTTCTCCCCCACTCTGCAAATGCGACTACTAGTTAAAGAATTGTTTGCAATGTAATAGGTTTCACATTTGCGAGAGTTAGAGCTATTGGCGTTGTAAATGTAAAAGTTTTTTACTAATGTTTTTTTAAGTGAATGTACGTTGTGTGTAGTGGAATTATGTGGTATGTTGTGCAGTGAAATTATGTGGATAGAAAGTATGTGGTATTTAGTGTATAGGAATTATGTAGAGTGGGATTATGTGTTATGGAGAGTAATTATGTGGTATGGTAGTCTGTGTTGTGGAGTGGTAACCTCAGGTTTAGTCTTCCTCGTTTCCATAGAAGCTCAATTATGACCTCAGTGAGACAAAAAAAGAAGGAATCACTGAGGAGCACTTCTGGACCGAGTCAGAGGTATGAGCAGGACCACTGGAATTATGTGACTGTTTGGCTGCACCGACTTTCGCACAATTATACATTTTCAGCATTAGCCACATAATTCATCATCTGCTCCCTAAGCTGCAGATTTGAACAAAAAAAGCCTTGTTTCTAGCTCAAACTGCTCAAACGTTACCAAAAATGCAGCGACAAGTGTTACAGCGTGGTGGAAGGCCCTTTGCAAACCTAGAATGGTCACCTGTTACTTATTGCTAAATGTGGGTGTTAAATTGGTACTAATAATGTGCAAGCCACTCTTGCTTCCTTCTGCGCCTCTCTTGCCTCTTTCTGCATTTCTGTTGCTTCTTTCTGCACATTTCTTTTTCTGTACTTCTCTTGCCTCTTTCTGCAAATCTCTTCTACTTTCTGCACCTCTCTTCCCTCTTTCTGCACGTCTGTTGCCTCTTTCTGCATCTCATTTGCTTTTTTCTGTACCTCTCTTGCCTCTTTGTGCACCCCTCCTACCTTTTTCTGCACCTCTCTTGCCTCTTTCAGCACCTCTGTTGCTTCTTTAAGCACCCCTCCTGCCTCTTTCTGCACCCCTCTTCCCTATTTGTGCAACTCTCTTTCCTCTTTCTAAACCTCTCTTTCTGTACCTCTGTTGCTTCTTTCTGCACTTCTCTTGCCTCTTTTTGCACCCTTCGTGCCTCTGTCAGCACCTCTGTTGTTTCTTTCTGCACTTCTCTTCCTTCTTTCTGCACCCCTCGTGCCTCCTTCTGCACCTCTGTCGCTTCTTTCTGCACTTCTCTTGGTTCTTTCTGCACTTCTCTTGCCTCTTTCTGCACCCTTTGTGCCTCTTTCAGCACCTCTGTTGCTTCTTTCTGCACTTCTCTTCCTTCTTTCTGCACTACTCTTGCCTCTTTCTGCACCTCTGTTGCTTCTTTCTGCACTTCTATTGCCTCTTTCTGCACCTCTCTTGCTTCTTTCTGCACCTCACTTGCCTCTTTCAGCACCTCTATTGCTCTTTTCTGAAGATCTCTTGCCTCTTTCTGCACCTCACTTGCCTCTTTCAGCACCTCTGTTGCTCTTTCTGCACTTCTCTTGCTCTTTCTGCACCCTTCATGCCTCTTTCAGCACTTCTCTTGCTCTTTCTGCACCCTTCACGCCTCTTTCAGTACCTCTGTTGGTTCTTTCTGCACTGCTCTTGCTTTTTCTGCACCTCACGTGCCTCTTTCTGCACTTCTCTTGCTTCTTTCTACACCTCTGTTGCTTCTTTCAGCAATTCTCTTGCCTCGTTCTGCACTTCTCTTCCTTCTTTTTGCACCTCTCCTGCCTCTTTCTGTACCTCTCTTGCCTCTTGGTGCACCTCTCCTACCTCTTTCTGCACCCCTCTTACCTCTTTTTGCACCTCTGTTGGTTCTTTCTGCACTGCTCTTGCTTCTTTCTGCACCTCACTTGCCTCTTTCTGCACTTCTCTTGCTTCTTTCTAAACCTCTGTTGCTTTTTTCAGCAATTCTCTTGCCTCTTTCTACACCTCTGTTGCCTCTTTCTGCACTTCACTTGCTTCTTTCTGCAAATCTCTTGCCTCTTTCGGCACCTTTGTTGCTACTTTCGGCACCCTTCCTGCCTCTATCGGCACCCCTCTTCCCTATTTGTGCAACTCTCTTGCCTCTTTCTACACCTCTCTTCCCTCTTTCTGCACCACTCTTGCCTCTTTCTGTACCTCTGTTGCTTCTTTCTGCACTTCTCTTGCCTCTTTCTGCACCCTTCATGCCTCTTTCAGCAACTCTGTTGCTTCTTTCTGCACTCCTCTTCCTTCTTTCTGCACCCCTCATGCCTCCTTCTATACCTCTGTTGCTTCTTTCTGCACTTCTCTTGGTTCTTTCTGCACTGCTCTTGCCTTTTTCTGCATCCCTCTTGCCTCTTTGAGCACCTCTTTTGCTTCTTTCGGCACTTCTTTTGCCTCTTCCTGCACCCTTCATGCCTCTTTCAGCACCTCTGTTGCTTCATTCTGCACTTCTCTTCCTTCTTTCTGCACCCCTCTTGCCTCTTTCTACACCTCTGTTGTCTCTTTCTGCACCCCTCTTTTCTCTTTGTGCACCTCTCGTGCCTCTTTCTGCACCCCTGTTCCCTGTTTCTGCACCTTTCCTACCTGTTTCTGTACCTCTCTTGCCTCTTTCTGTACCTCTGTTGCCTCTTTCCGCACTTCTCTTGCTCTTTCTGCACACTTCATGCCTTTTTCAGCAACTCTGTTGGTTCTTTCTGTACTGCTCTTGCTTTTTTCTGCACCTCACTTGTCTCTTTCTGCACTTCTCTTGCTTCTTTCTACACCTCTGTTGCTTCTTTCAGCAATTCTCTTGCCTCTTTCTGCACTTCTCTTCCTTCTTTCTGCACCCCTCCTGCCTCTTTCTGTACCTCTCTTGCCTCGTTGTGCACCCCTCCTAGCTTTTTCTGCACCCCTCTTGCCTCTTTTTGCACTTCTGTTGGTTCTTTTTGCACTTCTCTTACTTCTTTCTGCACCTCACTTGCCTCTTTCTGCACCCCTGTTCCCTGTTTCTGAAACTTTCCTGCCTGTTTATGCACCTCTCTTGCCTCTTTCTGCACCTCTGAGATAGAGGTAGTTTTAATCCCCTGCCCTATTATGTAATAGGGCCTTACAGGGGAGGTCATGCCAATCACAGGGGTACTGCAACCCATAGTATACCCTAGTGTATGTAAGTGTTTTCACTGTATTCTAAGTGTCTTTCAGCATAGCACTGGCTCCGGGCCTGGTTAGTCAGAGTCAGTTACCACCAGCACCAGTCAGTAAAAAGTTGGGGGCACAGGATGACTTTGCAACAAGGCCTTTTTCTGCACCTCTGTTGGTTCTTTCTGCATATCTCTTGCTTCTTTCTGCACTTTTCTTCGTCTTTCTGGACTTCTGTTGCCTCTTTCTGCCTTTCTCTTGCTTCTTTGTGCGCCTTTCTTCCTCTTTCTTCACATGTC
Source organism: Calotriton arnoldi (assembly GCA_963921515.1). Lineage (NCBI taxonomy): Eukaryota > Metazoa > Chordata > Amphibia > Caudata > Salamandridae > Calotriton > Calotriton arnoldi. Next base: position 155,647 of record CAWUFW010001552.1, read on the forward strand.
CTACCTCTGTAGGCATAGTTAGAAATTAGCATTTAAAAAACTTAGAAATTCACTGAAAAAACCATAGGTTTCAGGGACGTTATAGTTAGAAATTATCATTTAAAAAAACCTTTGAAATTCAGTGAAAAAACCATAGGTTTCAGGGACGTTATAGTTAGAAATTAGCATTTAAAAATCCATAGAAATTCACTGAAAAAACCCTAGGTTTCAGGGATGTTATAGTTAGATGGATATTTCATTCGTACAAAACCAGAGAAATTTGGCCATTATAGTTAGTTGAGCTAACTATAATTCGCGCCATCGCAATGCACTGCTGATGACGTCACATATTACATAATTCATGGCATGGTCAGTGACATCACTGATGACATCACTGATGACATCTCAAATGACATCACTAATGACATCATTCATGTGATAATCTAATGCACCTCCTCACACCCTAATATAAGCTTTGATACACCCACTCTAAAATACAGACTACCATTTTTGAAACCATAGACACACCAATACCAGTTACTACATACCCACTCACTGATTCCTAGGTCTACACACACGTCCACTCATTCATCCATACAGTCACTCATACATGCAGTCACTTATCAATACAGCACTATAATTTGCACTTATACACCTATACAGACACTCACACATCGCCACTCATCCATAGAGTTATTCACACACCTAGTCAATACTGCAAAGAATAATTCACACTCCAATTTACTCAACTATACAGTTATACACACACCATCTCACTTATTCATATAGATACTAACACATACTTACTCTCTTATACAATCACTGATACAAGCACACACTCATCCATACAGCCACTCTCACAATCACTCACTCTCACATATAGTGATTTATATACTCCAACACTCACATATACTGCCTTTCACAAATGTAGTTACTCACACATGTACCACTGAGACATCCATTCACTCACCAACACACCCATACACACACTCACCCACCCATACAGCCCTTCACAGATGCACTCTTGAACCCATACACCCAGTGAATTACCCACTCACACATCTATGCACAGAGTCACACACACACCCACCCCCCCACACAGATACTCAGGCACCCATACAGATGCTCAGACAACCAATCAATAACCCATATAGACACTCATGTAGCTACTCACCAACCCATGCATCCGCTTACACACCAACTGACATACTAAAGATATGTGAAGGGTTCCTACTTTCTATTTGAGTAGGTGTAAAATTATAAGTAGTTGTAGAATGGTTAAGCAGTAGCCTGGAAGTGAGGTTTGAGATGTTTGTATAGATGTTATTTATTAGAGTAATTTGTATGATGTGAAAAAAGTTATATTTCATATATACCACATAATTTTCAGTGTCTGTTTGAAAATTGAAGTGTACTCTGTGAAGTTTTACGCTGTGCATGGTGTTGTGACTGAGATATGTGTCTACGTGCTCATACACTTATAGAATAACCCAGGCACTACATTTTCACTCCTGTAATCACTCAGGCAGTACCTTAGTACTTCTGTAATCACCCAGGCAGTACTCATGCACTTTTAAAATCACCCACTCACTTTTTATGTATTTCAGTAATCCCCAGATATTACCCCTGCAGTCATGCATTCACCCAGGCACTAGTTATGTACTACCCCTACAGGTATGCAATCATGCAGGCTGTACCTATGTAGTCATATATTAACCCACACACTATCCTTGCAGTAATAAAATCACCCAGGTACTTCTATTGCATTCATCTATTCACCTAGGTATTACTCAAAAACTCTTCTGTGCCTTAAGGTGCTATTTATACATTTACCTATGCACTCAACGTGTATGTTTCCTATGTAGTCATGTAAATCCCCAGATATTACCCCTGTAGTGATGCAATCACCCATGTGTTAGCTATGTACTCCTTTAATCCCCCAGACGTTACTGCTGTACTCATGCAATCACCAATGCAGTCTTTCAATCATGCACACGCTACTCTTGTACTTATGTAATCACTCAGATAGTACTCATGTACTTATAAAATCACCTAGGCACTATCTTTGCAGTCATGTAATCACTTAGACAGGACCTTAGTATTTCTGTAATCACCCAGGCAGTACTCATGGACTTATAAAATCACACACTCACTTTTTATGTGTTCCAGTAATCTCCCAGATATTACCCCTGCAGTCTTGCAATCCCCCAGGCACTAGTTATGTACTACCTGTACAGTCAGGTAGTCATGCAGGCTGTACCTATGCAGTCATGTTATAACCCACACACTACATTTGCAGTCATAGAATCACCCAGGCCTTACTGTTGCAGTCATCTATTCAAGTGCTATTTATACACGTATCCACGCACTCAAACTCTATGTGTGCACTTTAGCAATTAGCCAGTCACTATCCATCTTATTCTGCAATTACCCAGTGACTACCCTTGCAGTCATACAATCACCCAAGCACTACCCATGGGGTTATGCAATCACTCAGGCAGATCTTTTACATGTCTCAGTTTCTAGGTTTCACTATATTCCAGAAACATAGTATAGATATTATTTTTAGGTATGACGATGATTTGAAAAGGTAGATTCATATGGATGTGTGCTTGTAACAGTATGGAGAGACTTATAGTTGAGTCATGTAATAATCTGCTGCTATATATTTGGCTAGGACCAACATTCATGCAGTTATAAAAACACCCAAGTACTCGCCATGCAGTCTTCCAATGATGCAGGCACTATGTATGAAGTGTTGTAATCACTCAGGCATTACTCCTGCACAGATGCAATAATCTAGGCACTATCTATGCACTCATGCAATCATTAAGCTATTACCCATGCACTCTTTCAAACATGTAGCCACTACTCATGCACTTATATAATCAGCCAGGCACTATCGTTGCAGTCCTTCAATCACGAAGGCACTACCCTTGTACTCATGTAATCACTCAGCCAGTAGTCATGGTGTTATGAAATCACCCAGGCACTACCTTTGCACTCCTTTATTCACTCAGGCAGTACCTCAGTAGTCATGCAATCAGCCAAGAAGTACTCATGCACTTAGAAAATCACCCAGTCACTTCCTATATAGTCATGTAAATCCCCAGATATTACCCCTGTAGTCATGCAATCACCCAGGTGTTAGCTATGTACTCCTTTAATCCCCCAGACGTTACTCCTGTACTCATGCAATCATAAATGCATTGGATATACAGTACTTCTATCAGTCAGCCACTATCTTTCCACTCTTTCAATCACGCAGGTACTACTCTTGTACTTATGTAATCACTCAACCAGTACTAATGCACTTTTGAAATCACCCAGCCACTACCTTTGCACTCATTTAATAACCCACACACTACTCTTGCAGTCATAGAATCATGCAGGCTCTACTGTTGCACTCATATTTTCACATACGCAGAACATAATGACTCATCTATGCCTTCAGTTGCTATTTGTACACTTATCCGTGCTCTCAACGTCTATATCTGCCCTCATGCAATTAGTCAGTCACTTTTTATATTCTCCTGCAATTACCTAGTGACTACCCTTGCACTCATATAATCACCCAAGCACTACCCATGGAGTTATGCAATCACTCAAGCAGATCTATTACATGACTCAGTTTCTGAGTTTCACTATATTCCAGAAATATTGTATATATATATTTTTTTAGATATGATGATGATTTGAAAAGGTAGATTCATATGTATGTGTGCTTGTAACAATATGGAGAGACTTATAGTTGAGTCACGTAATAGTCTGCTGCTTTATATTTGGCTAGGCCCAACATTCACGCAGTTATAAAAACACCCAAGTACTCGCCATGCAGTCTTCCAATGATGCAGGCACTATATATGCAGTGTTGTAATCACTCAGGCATTACTCCTGCACAGATGCAATAATCTAGGCACTATCTATGCACTCATGCAGTCATTAAGGTATTACCCATGCACTCTTTCAAACATGTAGCCACTACTCATGCACTCATATAATCACCCAGGCACTATCGTTGCAGTCCTTCAATCACGGAGGCACTACCCTTGTACTCATGTAATCACTCAGCCAGTAGTCATGGTGTTATGAAATCACCCAGGCACTACCTTTGCAGTCCTTTATTCACTCAGGCAGAACCTCAGTAGTCCTGCAATCAGCCAAGAAGTACTCATGCACTTAGAAAATCACCCAGTCACTTCCTATGTAGTCATGTAAATCCCCAGATATTACCCCTGTAGTCATGCAATCACCCAGTTGTTACCTATGTACTCCTTCAATCCCCCAGACGTTACTGCTGTACTCATGCAATCACCAATGCATTAGCTATACAGTGCTTCATATCACCCAGGCACTATCCTTGCAGTCTTTCAATCATGCACACACTACTCTTGTACTTATGTAATCACTCAGCTAGTACTCATGTACTTATAAAATAACCTAGGCACTATATTTGCAGTCATGTAATCACTTAGGCAGTACCTTAGTATTTCTGTAATCACCCAGGCAGTACTCATGTACTTATAAAATCACTCACTCATTTTTTATGTATTCCAGTAATCTCCCAGATATTACCCCTGCAGTCATGCAATCACCCAGGCACTAGTTATGTACTACCTGTACAGTCAGGTAGTCATGCAGGCTGTACCTATGCAGTCATGTAATAACCCACACACTACCTTTGCAGTCATAGAATCACCCAGGCCCTACTGTTGCAGTCATCTATTCACTTAGGCACTACTCCATGGCTCATCTATGTCTTCAGGTGCTATTTATACACTTATCCATGCACTCAAACTCTATGTGTGCACTTTAGCAATTAGCCAGTCACTATCCATCTTATTCTGCAATTACCCAGTGACTACCCTTGCAGTCATACAATCACCCAAGCACTACCCATGGAGTTATGCAATCACTCGGGCAGATCTATTACATGTCTCAGTTTCTAGGTTTCACTATATTCCAGAAATATAGTATACATATTATTTTTAGGTATGATGATGATTTGAAAAGGTAGATTCATATGTATGTGTGCTTGTAACAGTATGGAGAGACTTATAGTTGAGTCATGTAATAGTCTGCTGCTTTATATTTGGCTAGGCCCAACATTCATGCAGTTATAAAAACACCCAAGTACTCGCCATGCAGTCTTCCAATGATGCAGGCACTATATATGAAGTGTTGTAATCACTCAGGCATTACTCCTGCACAGATGCAATAATCTAGGCGCTATCAATGCACTCATGCAATCATTAAGCTATTACCCATGCACTCTTTAAAACATGTAGCCACTACTCATGCACTTAGAAAATCACCCAGTCACTTCCTATGTAGTCATGTAAATCCCCAGATATTACCCCTGTAGTGATGCAATCACCCAGGTATTAGCTATGTAGTCCTTTAATCCCCCAGACATTACTGCTGCACTCATGCAATCACCAATGCATTAGCTATACAGTGCTTCATATCACCCAGGCACTATTCTTGCAGTCTTTCAATCATGCACACGCTACTCTTGTACTTAAGTAATCACTCAGATAGTACTCATGTACTTATAAAATCACCTGGGCACTATCTTTGCAGTCATGTAATCACTTAGACAGTACCTTAGTATTTCTGTAATCACCCAGGCAGTACTCATGGACTTATAAAATCACTCACTCACTTTTTATGTGTTCCAGTAATCTCCCAGATATTACCCCTGCAGTCTTGCAATCACCCAGGCACTAGTTATGTACTACCTGTACAGTCAGGTAGTCATGCAGGCTGTACCTATGCAGTCATGTAATAACCCACACACTACATTTGCAGTCATAGAATCACCCAGGCCCTACTGTTGCAGTCATCTATTCACTTAGGCACTACTCCATGACTCATCTATGTCTTCAAGTGCTATTTATACACGTATCCACGCACTCAAACTCTATGTGTGCACTTTAGTAATTAGCCAGTCACTATCCATCTTATTCTGCAATTACCCAGTGACTACCCTTGCAGTCATACAATCACCCAAGCACTACCCATGGAGTTATGCAATCACTCAGGCAGATCTATTACATGTCTCCGTTTCTAGGTTTCACTATATTCCAGAAATATAGTATACATACTATTTTTAGGTATGATGATGATTTGAAAAGGTATATTCATATGTATGTGTGCTTGTAACAGTATGGAGAGACTTATAGTTGAGTCATGTAATAGTCTGCTGCTTTATATTTGGCTAGGACCAACATTCATGCAGTTATAAAAACACCCAAGTACTCGCCATGCAGTCTTCCAATGATGCAGGCACTATATATGAAGTGTTGTAATCACTCAGGCATTACTCCTGCACAGATGCAATAATCTAGGCGCTATCAATGCACTCATGCAATCATTAAGCTATTACCCATGCACTCTTTAAAACATGTAGCCACTACTCATGCACTTAGAAAATCACCCAGTCACTTCCTATGTAGTCATGTAAATCCCCAGATATTACCCCTGTAGTGATGCAATCACCCAGGTATTAGCTATGTAGTCCTTTAATCCCCCAGACATTACTGCTGCACTCATGCAATCACCAATGCATTAGCTATACAGTGCTTCATATCACCCAGGCACTATTCTTGCAGTCTTTCAATCATGCACACGCTACTCTTGTACTTAAGTAATCACTCAGATAGTACTCATGTACTTATAAAATCACCTGGGCACTATCTTTGCAGTCATGTAATCACTTAGACAGTACCTTAGTATTTCTGTAATCACCCAGGCAGTACTCATGGACTTATAAAATCACTCACTCACTTTTTATGTGTTCCAGTAATCTCCCAGATATTACCCCTGCAGTCTTGCAATCACCCAGGCACTAGTTATGTACTACCTGTACAGTCAGGTAGTCATGCAGGCTGTACCTATGCAGTCATGTAATAACCCACACACTACATTTGCAGTCATAGAATCACCCAGGCCCTACTGTTGCAGTCATCTATTCACTTAGGCACTACTCCATGACTCATCTATGTCTTCAAGTGCTATTTATACACGTATCCACGCACTCAAACTCTATGTGTGCACTTTAGTAATTAGCCAGTCACTATCCATCTTATTCTGCAATTACCCAGTGACTACCCTTGCAGTCATACAATCACCCAAGCACTACCCATGGAGTTATGCAATCACTCAGGCAGATCTATTACATGTCTCCGTTTCTAGGTTTCACTATATTCCAGAAATATAGTATACATACTATTTTTAGGTATGATGATGATTTGAAAAGGTATATTCATATGTATGTGTGCTTGTAACAGTATGGAGAGACTTATAGTTGAGTCATGTAATAGTCTGCTGCTTTATATTTGGCTAGGCCCACCATTCATGCAGTTATAAAAACACCCAAGTACTCACCATGCAGTCTTCCAATGATGCAGGCACTATATATGAAGTGTTGTAATCACTCAGGCATTACTTCTGCACAGATGCAATAATCTAGGCACGATCTATGCACTCATGCATTCATTAAGCTATTACCCATGCACTCTTTCAAACATGTAGCCACTACTCATGCACTTATATAATCACCCAGGCACTATCGTTGCAGCCCTTCAATCACGAAGGCACTACCCTTGTACTCATGTAATCACTCAGCCAGTAGTCATGGTGTTATGAAATCACCCAGGCACTACCTTTGCACTCCTTTTATCATTCAGGCAGTACCTCATTAGTCCTGCAATCAGCCAAGAAGTACTCATGCACTTAGAAAATCACCCAGTCCCTTCCTATGTAGTCATGTAAATCCTCAGATATTACCCCTGTAGTGATGCAATCACCCAGGTGTTAGCTATGTACTCCTTTAATCCCCCAGACGTTACTGCTGTACTCATGCAATCACCAATGCAGTCTTTCAATCATGCACACGCTACTCTTGTACTTATGTAATCACTCAGATAGTACTCATGTACTTATAAAATCACCTAGGCACTATCTTTGCAGTCATGTAATCACTTAGACAGTACCTTAGTATTTCTGTAATCACCCAGGCAGTACTCATGGACTTATAAAATCACTCACTCACTTTTTATGTGTTCCAGTAATCTCCCAGATATTACCCCTGCAGTCTTGCAATCACCCAGGCACTAGTTATGTACTACCTGTACAGTCAGGTAGTCATGCAGGCTGTACCTATGCAGTCATGTAATAACCCACACACTACATTTGCAGTCATAGAATCACCCAGGCCCTACTGTTGCAGTCATCTATTCACTTAGGCACTACTCCATGACTCATCTATGTCTTCAAGTGCTATTTATACACGTATCCACGCACTCAAACTCTATGTGTGCACTTTAGTAATTAGCCAGTCACTATCCATCTTATTCTGCAATTACCCAGTGACTACCCTTGCAGTCATACAATCACCCAAGCACTACCCATGGAGTTATGCAATCACTCAGGCAGATCTATTACATGTCTCAGTTTCTAGGTTTCACTATATTCCAGAAATATAGTATACATATTATTTTTAGGGATGATGATGATTTGAAAAGGTAGATTCATATGGATGTGTGCTTGTAACAGTATGGAGAGACTTATAGTTGAGTCATGTAATAATCTGCTGCTTTATATTTGGCTAGGCCCAACATTCATGCAGTTATAAAAACACCCAAGTACTCGCCATGCAGTCTTCCAATGATGCAGGCACTACATATGCAGTGCTGTAATCACTCAGGCATTACTGCTGCACTGATGCAATCATCTAGGCACCATCTATGCACTCATGCAATCAGCAAGGTATTACCCATGCACTCTTTCAAACATGTAGCCACTACTCTTGCACTTATATATTCACCCAGGCACTACCGTTGCAGTCTTTCAATCACGGAGGCACTACCCTTGTACTTATGTAATCACTCAGCCAGTAGTCATTCTATTAAGAAATTACTCAGGCACTACCTTTGCACTCCTTTATTCTCTCAGGCAGTACCTGAGTAGTTCTGCAATCATCCAAGAAGTTCCCATGCAGTTATAAAATCACCCAGTCACTTCCTATGTAGTCATGTAAATCCCCAGATATTACCCCTGTAGTCATGCAATCACCCAGGCGTTACCTATGTACTTCTTTAATCCCCTAGACCATGGGTACTCACAAACTTTCTCTCGGGGGGCCAAATTTACAGTGTGGTTTGTGGCCGAGGGCCGCACCGGTGGGGGCGGGGTCAGTGGGGGAGGGGGCGGGGCTAGAGCAAAAAAAATAACTATGACCATGAGGTTGAACACAGGCCCCTGCAGCGGACGCCTTCGTCCACTGAGCCACCAGACCCGGCATACACACATCTCTCTCTATCTATCTATCTCTCTCGCTCTGTCTCCTTCCCTCTCTCTATCTCTCCCTCC